>VWZO01017931.1:789776-864007 GCA_013396975.1 Bucco capensis
ATTCTATGATTCTATGATCACATTCCCCTATTATTTTTCCCTGTTAAACATCACCTACAAGAATATCTCTACTTGGTAATCAATCTTGCTTCTCCCCTGATGAATCAAAACATAAAAGCAATGGCCAGCTACACAGATGGTGAGCTTGTGTGCTTAGAGGTGAGTTGTACAAAGTCACATGTGGCGTCTGTGACTTAGCTAGACTCCCTTCTTCCACTACCCACTTCCTCTATTCATCCAAGTTAGGTGACTTCACACAAGGTTGATATGGAAGCTATGCTCTGCTAAACACATCTCTCTGTCAGGTGTGTATAGCCCTCACTATTGTGAATGAGAATTTCATGAGCACTTCAAAGGAGGAAGTAATCCCCTGAGGTTTTATCTTGTTTTCCAAAACCCAAATGACTCTTTCAGTGTTTAATTACAGCAAATTTTATCTGAAAACTAGATCATTTTGTCATTAAAGTCTTGGCTGGCAGCTCATTCTTTAGAAAGACATATTTTCATTTTAATTTAAGAAAAAAAACAAAACAAAGAGTGAAATACATTTAAACTGAGAATTTAAACTTTCCCAGTCGTACCCTGGGACCAATAGTTAGTCTTAGTACTTTAAAAGTCAGCAAATTCCATAACTGGTGATCTGACTTCAGCTCCATGAGACAAAACTGCAGTAACAAAAAAGGGCACTGACACCTTTTTAGCAAAGTCTACAAACTGTACAACCATGCAGTCCTCTCACTCTTTCCTAACTGAGATGGCAGTAAATTAGCAGGGCAGCAACAGGGAGCTTCACATCTAATCATTTGCACCAGCTAGCTAATACTCATGTTGTTTTTTGCTTCTGCTTTTGAGCAACAGGAATGTAAAATCTCAGTGAATTGGTGTTTCATATTCTTTTTGTACTGGTGAAAAGAAAAAGCATAGAAGAATCCAAATAGAGAGTATTTTATCTAGCAAGCATTGTTTTTCCCTATAAAATATTTTTTTTAGAAAACCACTACCAAAGCAAACATCCACTCTTAACCCTCATGCTGGTGGAAGGGGAATCACTGGAAAGAGAAACAACAATTCAGAGAAGAGGTTAATTACATGCTTTCATGTTCTACTAGAAAGAGTTCAGATGCTCTAATATAAATAGCCCAGACTCTTCTTTGTGTGCTTCATTTCTGCGTTTGGATTCTATCAAATATCCTGCCAAAATGCAGTCTGAGTAGAAAAACTTTTGGCAAGAATGTATGAAATAAATTCAGAGATTCTTAGAATTACTGTTGTTTCAGGTTTGTTTCGTTTTCTGTGTACAAAAAGAAAAAGCTTTCAGGGTTAGTCCTCATAGTGAGATCTTTTTCTCTGTGGTAATGAGTGATTCCACCCCCACACACTAAAAATGTTAACTTCATGTTAACCTGATAGATTTTGTCCAGCTTAGCTGCTGGGTAATGATGGCTGCTTCTTGCAAGCCAGTAACACACAAGAAGTGGGTATATGTGCTGAATTGTTGCTTAGTCCCTTTCATCAGCAGCTCTCTCTGCAGTCAGAGGATGGTGTTTTAAACCCCATGCACTTTGCTTTGCCTGAGACTTTTGAACAGTGCTTGGCACCACACTCTGTCATAGCATTGTGTGCACCAGGCTTTTCTGACAGAAGAGACAACATTTTGCTGCTGCAAAATAAGTGAAGTGAAAACACTGAGCTGAATGTCATCCTGGAGAACGGAAATTAAATATATGACAAAAATAGTTATGAGAAAGCCCTTAGTTGGCAGTATGCTTGTTTTTCTAGACAGGCTCTTGCTCAATCAGTATGTGTGCAATTCACTAACAAATTTCTTTGCAATCATCCTGAAATGAAGGCAAGTGTTCGATTTAATGGGTTTTAGCTTTTAAAGCTAATGATTAACAAACCTCTCCTACTAGGTAAGGAGCAATCACAGGATTGTAAAAGCTGTCAATATTGCAATATTTCACACATGCACAAAATATATTTTTATGTCTATGTTAAACTCCAGTTTACAGGCACAGTCTGAAAATCACTTGTNCCAGTTTGCAGTAGGATTTGATATGATTGCACTCTCAGCAATGGAAACTCTTTGCTGCAGCATGCAGTCTGCATTCGGCAATTCTTCCACAGGCAGGGAGGTAATTGCCCAGAAGAGAAAAGGATGGAAGTGAGGGAGGTTGTGAACTCAGGAGGTAGAGAAACAAGCAGCAAAGTAAAGAGTGTGAAGAGCAATGAATGGAAACTTCACATTGGGAAAGAGAAGGCTAAACTCTTCTGACTCATTTTGCAGGCAAACAAAGAATCTATAGGATCACTTGACACTTGTCTGGCATGCCTTCTGAGAGAAGTGTCATTTATTTTTGTAAAATGAAGTACACAGCCATACCCACTCCCTTCTGCTGCAAATGAGCCTTTGGAGAGTCCAGAGCAGGGACTGCACTTTGCTTCTCCTGTGAATGTGGGAGGACAACCTTGGAGCAGAAATATCACCCTTGAGCTAGGGGAGATCTGGGTACTGTTTGCAGAACTGCTGCAGGTTCACAGTTATTGACACTGCTAATCTCAGCACAAATCTGCTAGCTGGGATTTCTCTCTTACAGCTGTATCACATCACCTTTCTCAAATGCACAAAGCTGCTAGCACTCACTGTCACAGAAAATCCTGGCAGTATGGACATAACAACATCATCTCCACCACAAAGCCTCAGGCCAATCAAAAAGCACAGCAGCACACACAAGATAATCCTGACAGGCTGACAGGACACACCACTAAAGAGGCATTTATGCTAACCACGTCTCTGCTCTCTTCTGACAACCACAGGCCACTGTATTTCAGCTGAACTTCAACTTCCCTAGACCATGCCCTACTACACCCCTTCAGAGAGCTACACTTCAGGAGCCAGCTAAACTCCTTGCTGCCCAGAAAGAGGAAAGATTAGTGCCAGCAGTCCAGGCATATGTCAGAGTGTCTGCTGGCTCCATTCCCAGAACTAGAGAAAGCTCTTCTCTGCCCACACAATGCCACCAGTGAAGGAGAACTGATGGCTTTCCCATGTCCTCAGGCTGTTTCAGGACTCTTTAAAACTCACAAGACTTCACACAGTCTCTTCCTGCATCCCACTTGCCCCTGTACCATGGATATGGGGTAAAGAGATGACTGGAGTTCTGAATCAGTCAAGCATCACACTATCCATGCATTTTTGGGGGGCTAAGTCATGTGGTTTCATTACAGCATTGCAGAATTATGCCAGGCAAAGCTTTCCCTGTGGCATGACCATGAAAACAGAGTCAAGGGTGCACAGCATGAGGATGACAGACACCAGGAGACATTCAGACTGGATATTAGGAAAGGGGACATTTTCCTAACACTTTATTCATGTGTACCAAAATCAGTTGTGGCCTTGGAATTATCATACTGAAGTCATCATCATTGTGGATAACTATGAATCAAGTGATATTTGTTGCAAGCCTGGAAGATGTTCTCTTCAGTGTCTTTCCCAGGTTTCTGTGATGGTAAATACTTCAAAATGGCATTACTGTATTCTGCATTTTTAACTTTTCATGCAAAGCATCTGTGCACTGTGAGGCAGGACAAGAAGATGGATATATCCTGTCTCTTAAACAGATGGGCCAGACCTTGCTCCTGACAGCAGCTCCATGCATCTGTTAATACTCATGTAAAATGGAGGTTACATGCAAATAAAATGTACCAGGGTGTGGCTCAGTGCTTCAGGCATCATTCCACTCCTCCCATCTCAATACTGCTGTTTTAGAAACTAGGGCTAGGGTGAGTAAATGTAACCTCCCTAAAGGAGCATCACTGCACATATATCCAGAAGACATGGCAGAGTTCCCACTATGTGATGCCATGCAAAGTCTCTGCTGAATGTAGGTCAACACAGGAACATTATCCTGCTTTGGCATTTGCATACTTAGATGAGGATATCCAGTAAATCAAATGCATTAAATAATATCTTGTTTATAGTGCAACAACACCTAGGAGTTGTAGGACTCTATTGGGGTAGGCCCTGTAGAAAATGAAAATATACAACTCCTAACCTTTGTGCTCTGTCTCCCTGTGATTATCTGTGCACCAGGCAGGACAATAACTAGGGCCAACAGAAGAGGAGTACAAACAAAGACATAGCAAGAAAGTAGCCTTCAGCTTTTTACCCAAAATGGTGTGAAGCAATCCTAATCTTAATGCAAGAGAACCCTGCAGCTCTGTAACAGGTATGATATTGCTTCCAATAAAGTAAAAATTGCTTGCAAAAGGGAACAAGCTGAGGAGAATCAAAGTGGAAATGAGAGAGGAAACACTGGGAACAGCAAGATCAAAGAAAAAAGAAAAAAAAAGAAAATAAGATACACTAGGAGCAAATAATAGAGCTAGTAGTTTTGTACTTTTCAAGGCTCAGACGATGCTGTGGCATGTGACTTCGACCACTGGCAGAAAATTACACCTAACCCATAATTTTTGCTTTTGTTTCTAAAAAAGCAAATGCAAAAAAGGCAGTGTGGGTGGCATGTCTGTTTGGTTGTGATTAAGATATATCTGCTGTGCTACAGATCAGGGTTTGAGGCATATCCCCTTGGTTTTAACACAGTACCACTTCCACCTGCATGAAGTGGCTCACACTTGACTGGAGTTAGAAAAGAGACTCAAATTTGGAGCCCTCAGGCCTGCTTTGCTCCATCAGTACCCCTTCCTCCCCTACTAATTAAGTGTTGATTTTAACAGACAGGCTTTTTGTGCTTGTGTGCTGTATTTTGTATTTACGACAACTTCAGTCAGAGCAAACTATCTTTTCCTTCTGTCAGTTATTTCATGCCATACAATGCAGGTATGCCCATTCAAAGTATCACAGGACAACTCATTCTTCGAATTTTGCATTTAAAAGAAGTCAAAACATCCCTGTTAATGTGATGATATCAAAAAACCTGTGTATTTGTGTGCTGATGTTTCAAAGACTGTTATGGCACAATTTCAGAGCATCGGCGTGTTTTAAAGCATCTCAAAATAGGTGCAAATTCCTTTGAAGCATCTTGAATGTAACATTTTTCTTAACAATATTTTAGAAAATGCATTTGAAAATTCTGAGAATATTTCCTATTTTTCTAAGAAAAAAGAATGAATATTCACTGAATGTCTTGCTGCAAGTTTCTCAAATGTATTCATAGCTAAAAGTCTCATGTTTAAAGATGAGATAGACTCAAGACAAATAACTCGGTTTATAGATTAAAAATGGAAGCAGCAGCTTCTGACACTCAATTTATTCTATTAAAGCCAACATTAATTCAGTTAGGAATTTCTCTGAAGAGAAACTTTGGTGTCTTGAAAGAAAGTCATCAGCTATTGAATAACAGAAATGAACAGCCTAGTGGTGTTATTTTCTTAGTTTAGTATCATTCAGAGAACAGGCAATTTTAAACCTGGTGGTATACGGTAGTGCAATTTTTTAGGTTTCCACTGTGGGAAACAGTGGGAACAGAAAGAAAGAGACTCCTTCAAAGTGCAGTTCAAAATAAGAATCTAAATTAATCTAATCTTAAAGTACTCCTAATATGTCTTCTATGTATGTCTACTTATTCTTGCAGAATGTTAGGACTGAAGATGTGCCTCCGAGTCACTGAGCTCAGTCATAGAATCATAGAACAGTTTGGGTTGGAAGGGACCTCTGGAGCTCATCTAGTCCAACCCCACTGCAGTGGGCAGGGACATCCCCAACTAGATCAGGTTGCTCAGAGCCCTGTCAAGCCTCACCTTGAATGCCTCCAGGGATGGGGCCTCAACCACCTCCCTGGGCAACCTGTTCCAGTGTTCCACCACCCTTGTGGGGAGGAACTTCTTTCTAATATCCAGTCTAAATCTATTCTTCTCCAATTTAAAACCATTCCCCCTTGTCCTTTCACTCCAGGCCTTTGCAAACAGGTCCTCTGCAGCCTTCTTGGAAGTTCCTTTTAGGTACTGGAAGGTCACTAGTAGGTCCCCATGAAGCCTTCTCCAGGCTGAACAATCCCAGCTCCCTCAGCCTGTCCTCACAGGAGAGGTGTTCCAGCCCCTGAGCATTCTTGTGGCCCTCCTCTGGACTTGCTCCATCAGCTCCATGTCCTTTCTGTGTTGAGGGTTCCAGAACTGGACACAGTATTCCAGATGATGTCTCAGCAGAGCAAAGTGGCAGAATCACCTCTCTGGATCTGCTGGCCACGCTTTTTTTGGTGCAGCCCAGGATGCCATTGGCCTTCTGGGCTGTCAGCGCGCACTGTTTGCTCATGGCCAGCTTCTCATCCACCAGCACCCCAAGTCCTTTTCTGCAGCCTGGGCTGTGGTAAACATGGCACTCTCTAAACCTTCACTCTGTTCCACCTTAAGGGCAGGTTTTCTCCCTTCTTTGGGATAACATAGCTGCTTCCAGGTTTGGAGCCACCTTCTGATTTCCAGACTGAAGTTTGACCTGGTCAGTATGTGCCCACCTGGTGCTCTGCCAACAGCCATTTGAATTCAGGTTACACATTCTCTGGTGCCAACTCCCCCAGTGCAGCAATAGCCAGCAATGTTGTGTCCTGCATTTTATAATTGTCTGGACTCAAGGAGTGAATGGCAGATTTGATAATGAACTTCTGTAGTTCCTTTAAATAGAGACAACCAAAGCACTTGCAAAATCTGCAATTTGGATTGAAATCTGATTGCATCTGTGTCCCCAAAGAGCTGAGGAACTGCCTCTGATAAAAAGCTTTCATATGTAAAACAAGGTGAAAGAGAAAGAGTCCAAGACAGGCTCCATTTTTTGTGGCCCTGGTGTCAAAGGAGTAAAAAACCAATTAGAGACTGAAGTTGGTGGGTGATAAACAGGAAGGCAATTACAGAAAGTTTTCCATAAGAAGACATTACATTTTTTTTCCTGCCAACCTTCATGTTTGATAGAAAAATGGAATATTTTGAGTTGGCAGCCCTTCAGAAAAAAGTGTTACAAACTGACAGCTCTCGACACACTTTAAAATTCATCAGTTTTATAATCCACAAGGCAGCTTGGAGTAACAAGTGAAAAAAATAAAAGAAAAAAAAAGTGAAAAAAAAAGAAAAAGCATCCAGTGTTTGTTTTCAAAACTCAGAGTGGAAAAACAATAATGACTATTTGGCATAGGCATATGGTTCTTTGGTACACACAGAGTTTAACTGGCATTTGGATTTGAGGTCACACACAGGTGCATATGTGTATTGTTCCTATGCAGCCCCATTTTAAAACTAGGCAGGACTTCAGCTGAGTTATAGGTAACAATAACAGAAAAGATGTCCTCTAAGCACTAATTACAAATACCCTTTGGTTTTCCAGGCTTCTGCCTGCCTCTCTCCTGCCTTTCACCAGACCCAGGGACCATCTAGACACAGGTTCAGCAAGTGGTTCAGTGACCCAATGCAATGGAAAATTGTTCTCTTTTTGAGAAGGCATATTGTTTTTTTATCTGATCACTTTGCTCATCTGTGACTGCTCAATCTCTTGTATTTGATGCTACAAAAGTACCTGCTGGTCCTACTGGAAGAGAGAGGAAAGAAGAGGCAGAGCAGGACTGTTCTTTGCATTGGCAGCCTGTGATTACCAGCTAAAGCAGAACATCAAACTGCAAATAAATACCAGAAAAGGGAAATAATTTATCAGTTTATCTGTTTACCTATTTTAAAATTGACTGGAAAGCCTAAATATATTGAATTTTCTTGGGGAATGTTTATTCTTGTTTTATTTCTACATGATACAGCTGTATTGCTATAAGAATTTTTTACTTGTCGTGACCATCCAGTTTCCCACTTGGTCCATGTATTGTAGCATCAACTTGTAGGACAATAGATTAATTTAACTTCGCTGCCATTTTTCCCACAGTTCCTAACATTGAAAATAATAGTATTTACCTATTGGGTTGTGTAGATAATGAATTATTTCAGATTTGTAAAACCTTTTACCCATTGAAGATTAAAAAGGTCATATGTACAAGCACTCAGACAGAAAAGCTGTTTGTACACAAGATGTGATGGTTCTGACAGATGGCATTTCCCTTCAGTGAAGGTAAATCTGATAAGATCATTTTAATTTTATGATCTTCTTCATCTTCTTTCATTGGAATCACAGGGCTGAAGGGCTCTCCAGGAGGTGACCATCCACTCAGTACCAACTTATGTCTCCAGTACAGATTGGATGTGCTGTGGGGAGATGTTTCTGGACTCTCAGCAGCTCACTCATATCTTTCTGAGTGTGGCTACACCAAATATGACTCAATCATCTATCTGACATCTCCTTTATTCCTTGATGCTTGTAATATTCTACAGGTTTAAACACGTGAAAGAAGATTTTTGAAGTCAAGTTTCTCTATATCAAAATGCACTGTACTTCTGGCAGTTTTGAAGATAATAGGATTTTCATGTTGTTTTTAATTGCAGCAATATTTCTTGCTATGCTGCCCTCATTGGAACATTAGGTGGACATTTTAATAGTGTCTTATTCAATATGGAATTAGTGTTGATATTTCAATGACAATAGCCAAAGTAATAGTTTCTAGGAAGCCTGCACCCAAATTTCCTGACTTTCTAAGTAGGAGTGCAAATTCAACAGTGTTTAAAATATGACATATTTTTCCAGGAACAAGAGATGTATACTTGCACAAACACACACATACACACAGGCTATGCAGTCAAGTATTCTGTGTATCATCTTTCAGACATTCAGCAGAAACAGTCATCAGTGGACAAAAGCCAGGGAAACTAACTGAAAGGTGATCTTTATATTTGACTTATGGGATCAGATTCCATGATGATTTCTGACCTGGCAATGTGCTGTAGGAAAAACTAGCCTCCACCAATGTCCTCTACCATTTGGAAGCTTCAATTGCAGCAGTTGCAGTGAACAGAGTTTCTTTCCCCCTACCTCCAGCTGTTCTCAGTCCCATGCTTCAGCAAGATGGTCTTCCAGGTGGACCAACATAACTGTTTTGGACATGCTCTAAAGCCCAGCTCAAGGAATTGATCTGAATTAAATACACCCTCCCATTCCCCTTTCTTCCCCTCCCCTCCTTTTTATTTTTTTTTCAAGTTATTTATTCAGCTGTATCATTTTCCTAGTGCATTCCACTATGATGCACCACAGACAGGTGTTCCAGCAATCCTGGAAGGAGTGATGCTCTCAGTCATTGAATGCACCAGATCATTAAAATTCAGGCTCAGAGTGTGCTTACATCCCATCCTAATACTATTTATTATTGCTGTGGTCATTATTATTTAGGCTTTGGACAGAGGTAGCTCTTGGAAAGCTATCTTTTTACCCACTAGAGCCAATAAAGAGAATAATAAAATGACACTGAAAGAATGTGATGAAATACACTGAAAAGAAAAATATTATAAAAAGAATAACTTAAATAGAATTATTCCACACTGGTTTTGTTTGTTTTATTATTAATTCCTACATTGGAATAAATAATTAATTTAAAAAAAAACAACAAAACCAACTTTCTGAAAAACAAGTTTTTCCAGACAGCTACAAACTTCAGTCATTAATTTACATCTCCTAGGCAAAATGCTGTACATCGTTGTACATATACCCTTGAGAAACCATCCTGCTTCTTCTGTCCCACAAAATTAATTCCCATAATTGCTAACAACTGCTCAAGTTGATCCATATAGCAAGTGTCTGTCCTTAAAATAACCAAGGTTTATAGATGCAACAAATGAATACATATTAGCCTTCCCCCTCCTATAGATCTCTAGAAGCAAGGTTCTGCAGTTTCATTGTGAACAGGATGAGTTCAGTCATGCATAAAAGCATATAGTGCTAAGGTGCTTAAGTACCCTGCAGTAAAAGAAATGGTGAAATTTTATAGTGAGATAATGATCATATATGAATTAATGCTCTGAAAAATAAGTTTTTGGGTACAGCACTTTTTAAAGACACGTAATTAGGACACTGTTCTTGCAGAGAGCCATCTGCAGAACAGCAACAACTGTCTCAGTAAGGAATTAATTTCAGAATCATAAACATGCTCCTATTCTTAAACCATGTCAAAACAGGCAAAGGAAAAGGCAGACCTCAGTTATGCTTAGGTTGTGTTTTTAAAATTAGCTCTATTTTACTGTGCTGACAGCTCCATTGGTGGTAGGGGTGATGATGTACCAATAAACCAGGAGATAGCATTTTTTTATTAGATACATTTGAAATAAGTGGATAGCTTTTGTGCAGAAGGAACCTTTTTCCAATTAGCTTTTTGTGATGCACCCCAGGCACATAATCTTTGTGTTTCCATTACCACTCTGGTCATGCTTAGCTCTCAGACTGGGAAACTGACCTGCCTGAATAACAACTGGCCCTGGGGTTTTTGCTCCCAGATCATTTCCTCACATCACTTCACCGTACAGTCACACACCACTTCTACTTGTATAGGCAATGACAGGTCAAAGTTGTCAGGATTGGGACATGCTAGAATTAAAAGCTTTATTTGTCATTATTTGTCAAAATTCTGTTTATAAGCATTCAACATTTGGTGGCATAATCAACCTCTGTTGTTCACTGAAGGAAAATCTCCCTTTTACCCCATACAATTGCTGCCAAACCCTGAGCTAGCTCTGGTGAGCCCTGGACCCCTTCCTGAGCTGATTTCAACACACTAACTCAGCAGAAAGCTCTTTGTTTTCTGGAGGATTTTGACTATTTATTATCTTACAAAAGAGACCAGTGCATACTATAGCTATCGGGGGTTACTAGCCCAAACCCTCCTCTTGGGAACAATAAATCACCACATTGAGTTGGCCTCTCCTTCTGTAACTTTGCCCTCAGTTTCAGGAGCTTTGTAAAACACTGATAAAAGACAGTTTAGAGAGTATTTATAAGAGATTTTATAATATTTTGACGTCAAGAGAGCAGGTAACAGCTTACCTGAATGTAACGATAAATCTCTCACAGAACACAGACGTCCCACGTGTCTCACACATAAGGGGGAGCTAATTTTAGGTTGTATTTCACTGCCAAACCCAGGTATGTCAGTGCTTGTGAGGGTTTCACAGCGGGATGCATACCCCAGCTCTGCCGCAGCTGGGACTGACACACAGCGACAGGCGCACGCTTTGCCCTACCACCCCCTACGGCCCTCAGCCTCAGCTCCCTTCGCGGGGGCAGGCGCAGAGGCCCGGCTCCTCCCGGTACTGCACGGCCGTCCCCAGGCGGTCCTGGCCCCGGGGGCGGGGAGGGGCCGACGCCCGGGCCTATTTCAGGGGCGGTGGCAAGGGCAGGCGGTAGTGGCACGATGGCTGGTCTGTCGCTATGGTCTGTAGCGCTGGTGCTGCTGGCGGCTCTCCCCGCGGCGTTGCGGGCTGACACTCCGGCCAACTGCTCCTTCGCCGACCTGCTGGGTGCCTGGGAGCTCCGTGTCTGGCGGAGCAGCGGCGGCCGCCACGGCAACTGCTCCCAGGCGGGTGAGACTGCGGCGGCTAGGCCCCATTCCTCTTTCACGGGGGCCACGGAGTCCCGGGGTCGACCCGTTCTTGCTGAGAGGGTGGGGGTCCCCTGTGATCCCGAGGGTGACGTGGGATCGCCGTGGGACGGGGAGGGAGCTGCTTCTCCGACCTGTGAGGCCCTAAACCAGGAACGGGCGGCGGGGAGCAGCGTGCCTGTCTCGGTTGTAGCGGGCCCCAGCAGCTGCGGGTTGCAGGCGTGCTGCTGGCCCTCGTGTTGGGGATCCCTGTCGGGCTGGAGGCAGAAAAAGGTTCGTTGCCGCGTAAAACGTCTGCGTTAGCCTGGCTCTGGGTGACCACTGCAGGCAGTACTGTTACTCTTACATTTCGGGTTTTTTTGGTTTTGTGGGGCTTTTTTTTTATTCGATTTGCACTTAACTAGGCCTCTTCGTGAGTACCACCGGGGTCATGCTGATTACCTTCCTCTCTCAGGGCCCACAAATACCTTCCCTTTCATTTCAGCCTGTTCTGAAAGCAGCTGTTCCCAGCTGTTTCCAGAAGGAAGTTGAAGCATTGGTGTGAGCAAGCTTGGGGTGTATCATTGCAGACCCTGTGCTTGAGTAACACAGCATCTGAGTCCTTTGTACCAGTATAGCAATTTGTGTTTAAATAAGCTGATGCTTTATGGCAGCAGCTATTCAGTGCTGCTGGTAATTAAATGTGTGAATACTGGCTAACAGTGGAAAAAGTGAGCGTGTAGACCCACTGACTGGCAAGTGAAGTCCCTGAAGTGTGTTTGCTTGATGCTTTTTTTGCAGAAGACTGTATTCAACAAGTGCATTTTACCATCTTTTTGAATAAAATATGTGTTACAACATCCCTTGTACTAGTTTTTTTATTTTTATATCTTCCACACAATAGTCATGCAGTAATGTTTCTATTTCTTCCAGGCCCTGTGGAAAGAAAGGTGCTTGTGAATCTTCAGAAGTTAGATGTGGCTCAGGATAGCCTGGGCAACCATGGTTTCTTCACTTTGATTTACAATCAAGGCTTTGAAGTTGTGCTAAATGGCTACAAGTGGTTTGCCTTTTTTAAGGTGAGTTACCTTTGATATGTTCTGCATCACTGACTCTTGCTAAAATTGCCTGTGATTAGGTTTCTCTTTAGTCCCTGAGTGCCTCATTGGGACAGTTGGGATACTTGGTTATCTTTGGCTATAAGGTTTGTCTGGGTTACCAGACAGAGGCTTTTTTTTGATACAAGGAAACATCAGTAGTTAGCAAGGAAGCAGAGGGAGGGAAGAAGTATGTATTTGTATTCACACTATCACAGTATGGCAGGGGTTTATCTTTAAAAAATTGTTACAGATGCTGCTGCTTTCTCTTCTGGACATAATTAAAGCAATTGAAGGCTTTCATGAAGCTAACTCTCACAGTACTCTGGAAACTTTTTTTTTCCCCAGTTTTCTTCCTGACACCATGGACCCAAGTGGAATAGCAGCAAACACTTTTTTTTCATACTACTTTAAGGAACCTTTCTGCTGCTTATATTCTTTTGGAGTAATACTGTAATACTGAAAACAGTGCTGGTAGGCAGGTGGGTACAAAGGAGAAAACCTACTTGGTAAGGAGTGATCTGCTGCTGTCTGCTGAGTGGCATTATGAATCTGGAGGGTGACTTGAAGCTAGGATGACTTTGCTATCTGGGAGACAGATGTTTTGTGCAGCAAGGCCACTAAGTGAGTGAAGTCCTAGGTAGGAGCAATGACCAAATTCCTTGGTAGTTTCAGGAAGTGTGATCTTGTGTCTGACTTCAGACTTCTTATTCTCTCATTTTGTTAATTCTTTTACATCTTGCACAGAAAGTAACTGTTGAATCCCAAAAATTAGCACCTGTTGATACTGGTACTAAAACATGCTTGGTTCCTAAAAGAGCGAGTCACAATATGTTTGTCTTCCTCTAGCAATTTTACAAAGATCAGTTTCTTTGATCTGCTTAACCTTTTTCTTGATGCTTCTTTGTTTTGAAATCAAACATGATGCTGACTGATCTGGAGTATAGTTTGGCTACTTCCTCTGAAACACAGGGTGGGTAGGGGCTCTTGCTGTGCGCATAAATGCATCTACTCAGTACAAGCAAAACCTCTTTACAGTACAAAAAGGAAGGCCAGAATGTAACCAGCTATTGTAATGAGACTCTACCAGGATGGGTACATGATGTACTTGGCCACAATTGGGCTTGCTTCAGTGGACAGAAGATCTCTTCATCTCCCTCCGATGTTCACGTAAACGAGCTACCTCTCCAGAAGCCCATGGGAAGGTAAGCAACAGATAAGTGACCTTTTACTGGAACAGAATGTTTGGTAACCGTGCTTCGTGTTTCAGCTAGAAGTATATGGACCAGTTCTGTTACTGAGGCCAAAGTTAATGCCAGTGATAATAATGGGTATAAACCTGAATGCATAAAAAGAGAGGAGGGTGTCCCCATCATATTGCACAATTTCTCCTTCAGTCTGTAGTGAAGCCCAATTACAAATTTCAGAAACCTTGCCTTAATCCAGTAATTGCATGTTTCTTTATCAGTACCTACTAGAATACTCTTCCAAAGTTGAAGAGTTTTTCATACTCAGTTTAGAGAAGACACTTACTTTACAATCCCAGTCTTCTTCATGTTTTATTTGCTTGGTGTTGTTAGCAGACTTTCAAGCAGACGTTATGTGCACAACTTTGACTTCATAAACGCTATCAATACTCATCAGAAGTCCTGGAGAGCAACAAGATACAAGGATTATGAAACCTTTACCCTGGAAGAACTAACTAGAAGAGCTGGGGGTCTCTATTCCAGAGCTGCAAGGTACTAAGGCTTTTCATTTTGCCATAAACCCCATTGCTGCAAAAGATATGCTTGTATTTGTCCTGGCTCTTCCTAGCTGTGTTTTGGCTTGTAGTTCAGATGCTTAATCAAGTTTCAGAGCCTTCCAGCTCATTTTCATGGAGTGCCAACGTATTTCTTCATTTCAATGAGTAATTCTGAGCATCTGTTGTCTCAAACAGTTGAGACAAATAGGGTCATCTACCCTTTAATCTTATGCAGTAACTTACTGCTGAATTCATATGTGCAGGGAAGAACTGAGGATAGTCTCAGATGTTAACCTTACACTCCTGTCACCAATCAGCTGCTTGCCATAGATTGGAGTTTCTTCTTGACTATCTTTCTGGTTCTGGTAGTTCATAATTGCAGTTAAAAAGCAGTGAACCACATTCTGCTATTAAACATGAATAATAAAGTTTTCTGAGGGAATTCCCTGGTTAATTTGACACAGTGTGCTATGTCTGCAACCAGAGTCCTTTACCAGGAGTAGAGTGTCTCCGTGAAGAAGCATAAATGAGCCCTGAGAGTGCCTTCAGGTTTTTGCAGACTACAAGACAGAGTGGTAATGGGGATGGATGCATGGTGTCCTACATTAGTTCTAGAGTTCTTTGATCTGAAGATTCCTTTCTTTACAACTGTTTTACCTTCCTTCTATTTTTGCTTTTCCCTGTCTGACGCTGCTGGGGGTAGGAATGCTACTTGCTTTTCAAAACTGTGGAAATTAAATGTTTGTAGAAAAAGGTCCTGCTATACACTAAAACTTCTGCTTTGCATGGGAATATCATGCAGATGAACCTGATTTCATTCTATAGATGGAAATTGCCGTGTAGATGGTCTTAAATAATAAGCTCTTTTGAAGCTCTGTTACAACATGCAGTGCCATAACAGTTTTTTAGTGGACCTTTCATGCTTTCAGAACAGACTCTAGTGTCTGTTGTTTGTGAATGGCACAAGGTTATGTGCATGAGGTTATGTGAAAGCTGAATGCAGGAAGCTCCTAGCTTGCTGATATATAAGCATCAGTTGGTTGCAAGTGGTAATGAGGACAAGTAAAATACAATCCTTCTTCAATAGTCAAAACTGAAAAATTGCTTCAGGGAAGTCTGTGGGGCAGATGGGACTGCATTTATTGAAGTATTGATTTAAGCCCTGTCTGTGTCTGCCATTAGAAAGTCTAGCTGCTGTCAGTGTGTGCCAAGGCAAGGTGGCTTCTGCAATCAGATAGTTGTCATAACATATCTTGTGCTGGCAGAGGTGTAAAATAGCTGTTGCAGAGTTTCATTGCTGTAGTCACTGAGAGTTACCTCCATGCTTCAGATGAGGTCAAATACTTTTGAACCAACCAGCTTGTGGTTAGTTCATAATATAGTTCCCTCAGGGAGGTATTTGAGCAGGTGTTCCATCCTGCTGAAACTAATCCCTTAAGACTGGGACCTGCTTGGCTTAGGTGGAGACTGTTTCAAATTGCTTAGTATGAAGTAATGGCAACTAGTAGAAGCCAGAAGATGACAACTGGGAATTATGTGATTGTTTCCTTGTTTAAGAGTATGAAATGTTACTCAGAAGCATTTTCTCTTCTTCAGACCAAAGCCTGCACCTCTAACAGCTGAGTTACTCAAAAAAGTTTCAAGCTTGCCAGAGTCTTGGGACTGGAGAAATGTGAATGGTGTCAATTATGTCAGCCCTGTTCGGAATCAAGGTAAAAATACATCAAAACTCTGAATGAAGTGTTCTAGACCTTGTTTGATGTACTTTTTAATTTGCTGTTAGCAGGAAGGTTTTGTCTAGTATCTTGCAGTTGACAGGTTGCACCTTTACTATGAATAACTAGCTGGAACTAGGTGGAGTCCTAGCTGACAATACAGTGCCAAAATAGGTGGTGATACTGGCTTACCCAAACAGCAATGTCTCTTGCTGGAATGAGAACCAATAACCACAGTGCCCTTTGTAAAGACAGCTGTCAAGTTTTGTCCAAATAGTCTCAGTCATGGTTTTCTGCATGCTGACATAGCTGATGCGCATTTAATTCTTTCCCTAATTCCTGCTGATGGCAAATTGTCATGCAGCTTTAATGAATAAACCCATGAAATTGTTTATACTGCCTCCACATCTTGTCATACTGTTTAATGTTAGGAGTTATTTCCATGGCTAGTTGCAAATCACTCTGAAAAATGTGGACACTGATCAATGTAGAATACTTGTAAAAACACTTTTTTCTTTGCATTTTTATAGGCAATTATATAGCTCAAAGTAGACTTAAAAGGATATCATTCTGGTATATATTTATTCTATAGAGAGTGCTTTTATAGCACTGTGGAGTGGGATACCTGAATTTGGATGGTTACGTACTGGAGGCCCAATGTGGATTAATTAATGTGTCCCTTTTCTGCTCCACTATTTCCATTGAAACTTGCATCTACTGCTAGCTCTCTGGTTGCAGCTTTGAGGAGAAGATAACATTAGCATGATGGAGAGGAGATGATTTAAATCACTGGTCCATCATTTATGGTTTGATTCTTCTGCCAAATTCTACCAGCTGGACTCCTGGTAGAGAAGAAGCATAGGGAGGCTTGTGAGAGTTCTAGCTCACAAGCTGACACATGGCATCACTGAAAGATGACAACAGGAAATGATATGGTCCTATATAGATGTGAGTCCTGTACTTCCTCCTAGTGTGAACTGTGAATATCCCAAGGGCTCATCTACCTCCCAAATAGTTGAAGACTCTGTCCCAGACTTACTCTTTCTCCATTGTGGTGCTTCAGAGTCGCTCCAAATGAGAACTAGTCTGTTGCTTCCAATAATAAAGCTGCCTGTAGTTCTCCTGTAATCGGAGAATCCATGCTAAGTATGTCAAATGTCTGTGGAATACACATTCTGCTCCATAAAATAAGAATTTTAACTTCAGCCTTTCAAAAAGTCCCCATAAAACAACCTCCAGAAGATCGCCTTGTGCAAAATAGTGCTGACGTAAAGCAAAGTCTTGCTTATGGTAGCTTGTATGATTTTTCTGAGGCACTGGGTATCAGTGCTTCATTAAAATGAGGATACTAGACGGTCTTAGTTGTATTATCATTAAATCTCTTAGGTTATTAATTAGCAAATGCCATGGGGCAGAAGGCTGTAAGCAGTAAGATGGAAGTTCTCTGGCACATGCAGAGAGGATTGTATGAATCACAGCTTCCCAGTTCTCACATGCTTGTGGAGTCATTGCTCTTTGCCAAAGGAGAGAAATACACCATCTGAAGTGGACTAGAATTAAAAGGGAAATGTCTGTTCTCTGTAGAATACAGAACCTTGAGACATGGCAGACCTCATGCAGCTGCAGTTGTCTTGGACAGTAACATTTACTGCCAGCATGTTAGCATCCCTGCTAGTATTTCCTGTAGTCTGGATAGTAAAGGTTGAATTCTCACACTGTTTATGAGGCAGTAACTTCATCTTTGAGCCAAGAGATGTGTTGCCTTTGAAGATATCCCTGCTGTTGCTTGTTAAAAACTTTATGGGGGAAAAGGGAACCTAAAGGTTTTGCTAGCTTTCGAGTGCAGTTCCAATTTCCTGCTGACTTTTCTGCAAGTTTTTTTTACGCATCAAAGTAGGTGAAAAGTCTGGTCACCTGATTCCTCACTAGATATGCTGTGTCACCTCCTTACTGCTCATAACATAATAGCCCTTTGCAGTACAGTGAGTGGAATCTGATGTGGCTGAAGTTCTAATTGACTCTGGAAAAGACCTTGTGGGAAGTCTCACTAAAGCAACTACTCTTGCAACTGTGGTGGCTCTCAGCTGATAGTGTGATTGTCATGCTATGGGCCTCACAAATACTGCTATGGTAGCAGGAAAGAAATGTAGCAACCACCCCAACAGACTTCAGACTGAAACGATTGTATTAACTGTATTTTTTACATTTTTTGCACACAAAAGGCAACAAAATATTCTGCAACATGGCCCATCTCGGGTGCTGTGACTACAGTGAGTGGGAGGCACCTTTTACTGCTTCAGTTTGCCCTGCTGGGCAAAGACTGTTTGTGTTCAGGCTGATTTTACCCCTTCTCTTCAGAGATGTGTCCAACTGAGCGAAGGTGCAATTTCATGAAGTCTTGCTTTTGTAATAACTCTGCTTTTATACACCTACACAGTTCAGGATAAAGTATTTTGTTTTGTTCCTTTAACCTCCCTCCTATTCATAGTTCTGCAATATTTGGCTTTCCTACTGTCAGGAAACAAAAGGAAATCAGCTACCTTAGTGACAATCAGTAGATAAAATAGGACCTCATCTAAGTAATTGTCCTTCCCTGTGATGCTTGTCATTCTACTTGCAAAGGTTTTTAATGTGTTACAGGAAGCTCCTAGGGAGTGAAGAGGCCTAAAACTAGAAGCAATACTAAATTTTGATGCAAAAGTAAGGGCGCTTAACTTTTTGCCAGGAGACAGAAGGGAAATTAAGGTGCTTCTGAAAAAGAAATACATGCCTTTGGGAAGTAAAGGGAGCTGGGGTGAATCCACTGTGTCAAACCTCTTTACACACTAGAGTCTCACAAGTCAGTTATTTTAGGGGTAGCTCTAGAGGTGAATTTCAACTGGAAATTACAGTATTAAGTCCATTGATAGGTTGAAATAATGTAGAAGAATATTGTCAGCATTCACTTAAAGTAGTTCATTGCCCCTTAGCATATGTGCTCCATAAAGGATTACAGTCTAAGGCAGTAGGTCATAAGCATTCTCAGCCCTGCTAATGTGTTCCCTGTAGGTTCATTCTGAAGGAATAGCATAGCTCTTAAATGATACTATTGAAAAACACTGAAGAGCAATATATTGTTTGTCACTGAATAAGTTCAGTGTTCCTTCAGAAGTTGTTAGAACTTGTTTTTGAATTGCATGCTTAAAAACTAAATGTATATTTAAAGTTCTTGCTCTGTCAGTGTTTGTTCTAATCACTGATAGGTTTTGACTCTCTCTAGCAATAGTTGCACTTGAATGCAGATCACTTGCCTTGTGTTTGTTGCTGACTACTCTTTGTGGTTCCTTTTTCTTTAGGCTCATGTGGAAGCTGTTACGCATTTTCTTCCATGGCCATGCTGGAAGCAAGAATACGTATCCTCACAAACAACACTCAAAAACCAATCTTTAGTCCTCAGCAGGTTGTGTCTTGCAGCCAGTATTCTCAGGGTAAGTACATTGGTGTATACAAAGATAACTTTCAATAAGAGTAGTACTGTAAAAGGGAACTGTATGTTAAAAATTTACATTCCTTCCCTATCACCTACAACTTAGTTTTGTTGTTTGTTGGTTGTTCTTTTTTCATAAAGTATCTGGGAGGCTATAATTTATAGTACTCCTTTTTTTGAAAGACTGCAGAAAATACTCCAGCATTGTTAGCTCACATTACTGTAGGGATTCAACCAGGAGTACGTGACCTCATGTTCATGGATTTTTAGGTAGATCTGTGTGGGAGATGGGGAATATTTAAGGAGCAGGGCTAACAATTTAGTGGAACCAAATATGCTCCCAAAAGCATATTCAGGGGGAGGAACATATTGGAGGGGAGGAGATGAGCAAAAGCAATGACTAAAGCTTTCCAAAGGACAGTACCCCTAATAAGGTACTAACTAACTGCTTTTCCTGATAAGAAGTGTCGGGAGCAGTTGATGAGAAACTGGTCCATGCATTAGTGTTGCCAGTATAGCTCCCAATGATGGGAATTTTGTCTTCTATGTTTTAGAAAGCTAGCTGTAGCTAACTGGAATATTAAAGTTATTTGGGGTTACTGCAGGTTATATTCAGTACTGTATTGAAAAGTATTCCAAAAGGTTTGAGTAGGAGAGTCTCCCACCTCAAATAACTCTCCAAAGAAATAAGCAGATACTGTTTTCTTTAGGTTGCGATGGTGGCTTCCCATACCTCATTGCTGGAAAGTATGTTCAAGACTTTGGTGTGGTGGAAGAAGACTGCTTCCCTTACACAGCCAAAGATTCTCCATGCCTTTTCAAGCGCAGCTGTTACCACTACTACACCTCTGAGTACAACTATGTTGGTGGTTTCTATGGGGCCTGCAATGAAGCCCTGATGAAACTCGAGCTTGTTCTGCATGGGCCAATGGCTGTTGCTTTTGAGGTTTATAATGATTTCATGTTTTATAAAGAGGGGATCTATCATCACACTGGGCTGCAGGATTACTTCAATCCTTTTGAATTGACCAATCATGCTGTCTTGCTGGTGGGCTATGGTACAGACCCAAGAAGTGGTGAGAAGTTCTGGATTGTGAAGAACAGCTGGGGCACCTCATGGGGAGAAGATGGTTACTTCAGAATCCGCCGTGGCACTGATGAATGTGCAATTGAAAGCATTGCAGTGGCTGCAACTCCTATTCCAAAATTATAAATGCAAAGATCTTCATCCAGTGCCTTGTCCCCAGTCATGAGAACATACTGATTGTTAAACTGCAGGTAAAAATTTATTCCCTTGCTTGAACAGGGGAGGTTTAATGAAATCTTTCAGAATAGAGCAGTTTTCCTAGGTAAGAGGATGTACACTGTTAGCTCTGACATGTGCACTGAAGGCTTCCTCTCAAGTCTGGCAGTAACCACCTAAAATGCAATGGCTGTTTTGGGAACAGTGGTGATAGTTAGGCATCACTGGATATACATCTTCAGTCATCATTTGCTTTTTCTTCTGTGGACGATCTTGAACTTCAGATCTGAGGGAAGCAGCTGCTATGATAATCTCTAACTGCCCTGAAAGGACACTGCAGTGCCTTACTTCTCAGAAATCAGGAAGCCACTGCAATTTAGAACATTAGTGTGTATTGGGCAGGCAATTACACTGATTAAAAGGAAATTTTAAAGCTTTGAGTGTCCTGCAAAAGCTGCATGTCAAATGCATATGACAGGAAAAATGATTTCTACATTTCAGGCTGTTACCAAAGTGTTTTAGTTCTAGATTTTATTGCTATGCTTTGCAATTGGTCATCTCAGAGTTCAATAAAAATCACCCCACTCTTATAGGAGTTTGTAATTGGAAGTTGTTCGTTCTTTATTTCAGTGACATGTCTTAAGTTTCGAACTTCCTATCACAAACATTTATTCTTCAGCTGGATCTAAACTGGTGGAGGAGGGTGGGAGGGGAGAGGAACTGGGAGCCATCCAATTGAGGCCAAGATTCTCACAGTAGCATCAAACAATGTTTTACAGGAATCTAGTAGTCCTTGCTTTGGATATGGGACAATTCATTGAGGGAATTGGCTAATTTCCCAGTAATCCTGCTTAAGTCCTCTGTTTTAATCTATTGCCCTATTCCTTTCAAATATGCAAGGTAATAAAACAGAATTGAGGTGGGGATTGCAACACTTGGAATTAACCATTTCTTTCTAGATGAAAGTCAGCTGCAACACAGTATTTGGTTAATGCAGAGCTGGCCTTCACTGTTCTTCATGAGTAAATAGGAATGCCTTAAAGGTAAGTCCAAGTTTCATGGGTAGAGGATTACTTCTTTAGTAATCTTATTTTAGAATGCGTCTAAAGTAGTTAGTATTTTATATATAAAAATACTGTCTTACAGAGGTTTTTTTCTTAGGGTGTAAGGGAAATCTATACAGAAAAATGGGGCAGTTGTTTAGTCAGCATATCCCATTTAACTTTGAAGAGAAAACTTGTTCAGTAGCAGAATTTCCCAAGAAGTACTTGACTCCAGTTTGCTCAAATTGAGGGGCAGGGGAAGCTGGGTTTGGCTTTATTGTTTGCAGCCCTCTGCCAAAAAGTATGAAGCCTTGTTTAGAAACTTAGAACTTCTGTTTTGTCAATTTGAACAAGAACTTCTGGAATAGCTTACTGTGAGTGTGTAGGAATTGGGGTGGGGGGAAGAGCAGGGCACTTCTTCCTTCTCATTTGGATTATTTGATGTTACTGCAGAACAGTCCCATGAGGACTTATACTGCAGCTGCTAGCAAGGGGTTATCATGAAGACATATGGTTCTCCCATGCACCTCTGCCTAAAATACTCATCTTGCACTTCTACCTGTCTTCTCCTTTCTTCTCCCATAACAGTATTTTCCTTGGGGAAATTGGGATGGGAGAGGCAATAGTGCTTTCTCTGACGGTGTGTGCATTGTTTGTCTGCTCTGTTACTGGGCATATCGGGCACAGTCTGAAAATCACTTGTGGTCTCCTGTGGCCCCTGGTGCGATAACTGTGCCAACAGCAGAGNGGCATAATAAATGATGTGATAGTTCATGTGCTGATAACTCTCAGTAGGTCACCCACTACCCTTTTTCCAGGTATTGATTTGAATTATAAGTAAAAGCTGAAAATTGTTTGAAACAATCAAGGATGGAAGAAATTGTTGCTTGTTTTTCATTTTTGGAAGGTGAGTGTTGGCTGCAGTACAATGCTAGCAGCAAGCTTCCTGCTGTGCTAGTATTACAGCTACATAGCTTGACTAGACTTGGATCACAGTTTCTCCATACATAAGCTGCCATGTCAACACCAGTGCAAGGTTTCATGAGGTGCAGAAGGTGGTCGTCTTTGTGTAGGTGATGCACAGGCTAGTCCTGCCACCCTGTGAGTGCTTGTCGGTTTTCACTACACAGATACAATGCCTTTTGAATATCCTGTGCATTTGGCAGTCACAGTTCTTAATCAGCAGGTATTTTAATGAACTTATGTCTTTGTATGGATGTGCTAGGTTCTTGGATTTTATTAACATCTGTAGCACTTGACATTAGCTTGAGAATAAGAATGTAAAAGCTATGTATTTCTTGCTATTTTTACTATCCTTCAGCCTTTGGGAGATTGACTCGTTGGCATGAAACTTCAGCTGACGTTGATGGCACTATGGATCTATTAATATACCATGCCTTGTGCCATGATGGCCACCTGTGTTTTGAATAAGATTGTCATTTTCTTAGGAATTTCCATGGCTACCTGTCTGTCACGGCTTGTGTGTGGCAGCTGCACTGGTGCTGATGTGAGGATGGGAGAGTTCTCAGAGTGGTCTGTCACCATTGCTGCCCCCAGCAACTGTCATCAGATGTACTTGTTTGCCTCTGTCTGACTGTGGAATGGGAATGTCCCTGTTTAGTTCAGAGTTGCACAGAGAAGTGTCAGTCAGCCTGATGGAGCTAGTATATGGCCAACGTGATGTACTTTGGATTCTCAACCTGTACTTGGCCAAGAATCCCAAATAGAGAAAGTACATTTGGGAGCCATAGGCTGAAGGCCAGCCAGAGCAGCTTGGTTTAAGGAGTACAGAAGACTGGAAATAAACTACTCCCACAGTGTGTTACCACAGTGCATTATACATGTAGACTTATCTAGCTACTTTTTTAAAAGTTCATCTGAATTAGAAAATTTGAGGGAGACCTCAAGTGTATTTTAAAAAAAAAAACCCAAACAGCTCTTTTCCATATCCTGAACAATAAATCAGCATGTGATAACTAAAGAAAAGGTGGAAGCTTTGACAACAGTATGAAGTAATAAAGCATACTTGGCTACCTCTCCTAAACTGATTTTGAAGTGAAAAGGCTCACACTGTGTTTGACTGAGAGCCAGGGTGTCTTCTGTGATGAGAAGGTGTTGGGGAGCATGGCTCAAGCAAGCTGAGGTTTCTCTGCTGGTTGCTATGGCTTCTGGATGTGCTGTAGGCTGAAGCAGTGTGTGAGCATGTGTGTGCATGTTTAGGTTTCAAAAAAAAATTAATCAAGTATTTAATAATACTTGGGAAGTTATGAATGACCTGCAATGTTAGGAGGTGGTCAAGTGCAGTACATTAAAAGAGCATCATTTTTTTGTCAATTCCCTCTGAATGATGGTGGGACAAGAGAAGTTGAAGCCTTTCTCTACAGGCTGCAGAGAAACAGGCATGTACATGTGCAGAATTTGTCTGCATCTGTAAGAGGGAAGACACTGATATGTACTTCTGCCAGTTATTCCTGATTGCTCCATTTGAATAAGCTGACTTGATCCAGCAGATGCTATTCAGCATGAGATGCAGAAGCTAAATACATCTCTCTCTCCTAGTAACATCTCACTAGGCTGATAGTTCAGCTGTCTTCCAAGCACATTTTGCTATTTGCACTTTAAGGTACACATGCATGTTTATAGATGAAGTGATCCCTGGGACCTCTGACTTACCTCATTAAATAGAGATATTTTTAAGGGCTGTGTAGAAGGGCTGATAGCACTTTAGCAGTATGACAGGTGATAAATTTTAAGTACTGTTACAAGCACCAATTAAAAGTGATGTCTTTGCCCTAGGATTTCCTAGGAGGATTTCAGATGTTTGGAAAAATACTGTGCATTCTTACATGTCCAGCAGTTCCAACCAGATGCTTTGCATGTAAGGTGGGGAAAATTTCAAAAAAAATATTAACTGTACAGAATGCTTATAGTTCTGTTTAACAAAAAAATGTGGTGTTTTTTTTTTAAAAAAACTCATTTAATTACTTTATTACTCGCTTTACTTAGTCAACACTTATGACAATATTATAAAATGGTGGCCTCTTCGATTGTGCTCTTTAGCATTTAGCTGGACTGTACATGGGATTCCCTAAGGCTTTTCCTCTCATCAGCATTGATGATTGAAGGAAACTAGAATATCTCAGAAGATAAATCTTCCTGAAAGCAGACATACCATGACCTCTGGGAGGCTGTTCCTTCACTCAGGATACCCAAAGCAACAGTCTCCTGATGTTTGGCTCACCACTGCTTGCTGCCAACCTCACTTCTGCTTCAAGGTTCCGGTACAACTCTTGAGCCCACTTAAAATCCTGATCATATTTTGGGATCCTCTTACCTTACCCTGTAGGTATTTGAGCGTAAGTAGGAATAGTCCAAATGCTTAAGGTTTGCAGATTGGGTGACTTAAGTCTGCAGTCTGAGCTGCACTGTTGTTTTGCACAAGGATTTCCTTTCAAATCTCATACACTACTAATAAAGCTGCTGAGGGTGTGAATTTTGTCAGTTATGTTTCTCCCTCCTTTCCTGAAGCCCTCTATTAACCTTGGGATTATATGCACAGGTTTAAGTTTCAGCAGGATAATAACTGTAGGAAACTGCACTCAGTTGTGTGTACGTGTGGGGAAATCAATTACAAGAAATTGACTAAAATGCCAAATCAAATACATAAAACTCAGCAGTGGGGTGATAAAATACAAGCAATACTATACTTCTTTTCACAGAATATACCTCTTTTTTGTGTGTTCTGACCTGAGGAAAGAAGTAGAAATATAATGTTTGCATCTTCCTGATGGCTAGGGGCTGATTTTTCAGCTGTAACATTGAAAGGGTGATTATTTTCTTTTTTCAATTAAAGAGGCTGCAAAACAGAACCTGATGTTAGCTCTATCTTATCTATTAGGATTGTAGAGGTTTGTAATAGCAGCATTAAAACTGCTCCAAATAGAAAATGAATGGGACTGTCTGGGTGTGGAACGACCAGGAGGGATGGCAAGAGATGGGCTTTAGGATGGCACATGGGTTGGCAGCATATTAAGTTGCCAGTGTATCTGCATGAAGTCCATCAGGACACCCAGCACAGGTAACAAAGGGCAACCTAAAGCATGGGACATCCTAAAAGAACAGATCACCTAACTGCCTATGCCATTAAGAAGTAATGTCAAGAAGAAAGGGACAGATCCTTTTCAGCAGTTTCTGGGTAAAAAGACTAGATACTTTAATAAGCAAATGCTAATGTTTCACACAAGTGGAACAAAATGGAGAGGCAAAAGATCGTGACTGTTTTCAGATCCAAAAGAGTACAAGAAAGACTCATCCAAAACCAGTGTCTGAAGGCTAACCTAAGGATGTGGAGACGATGGGGACTGGCACCACTTTTGCTTCCTGTGCTGCAAGAAAACCTGACCAAAGCATGGAAATATACATGGGTGCAGGTAAACAGACTGTTTGAACGTACACCACACTTGTAAGCAGGTAGATGTGAGTGTTGCTGTATGTTTTAAAAGAAAATTACTTTCTTTTCTTTGCACTGAGTTTAGCTACATTGCTGCTAGAGAGAAGCAATGTTAATTACTACAAAATCTCTGGCTTAAGGGTTCAGCTGCAGGTCTCAAAGTACAGTTCCCTTTCCTCAGCATTACTTTGTGTGATGTTTTGAACCTATAAACAATCATGTACAGCAAAGCCTTTGTTTACCTTCTGATTTGTTTACATCCTTCCCTGCAATCCCACTTCCACGAAGAAAAGCAATGCTGGCTCTGCCGTGACAGCTGATGGCCGTCTTGTTTTATGGAACTTTGTTCCCAGTATTTTTACTGGGCAGNATGACAGCTGATGGTCCTCTTGTTTTATAGACCAGATAAAGAGTCATAGCTGGGAACTTTGTTCCCAGTATTTTTACTGGGCAGCTGGCTCACTGCTAAAATTACTTTCAGAATGGATAGAAGATTTTTTTTGTTTGTTTGAAAAGAGTGCTAAAACCAGGATAAAAGTGGTCAAAACTGTTAAAATCCAACCCTTTCTGGCATTTCTGAAGTACTTAATGATCTTACTTTATTATATCTTGATAAAAAGCTGCAAAAGGGGAAGATTTGAGAAATAAACATAGTTTCAGCTGCTCAGAAAATGTCTTGGCATTCCTTTTATATATTTAAAAAGAATATACTGTTTGTATGTATATGTACACAAACAGAAAGGATGTTTTTTGGGGGTTGTTTTGTTTTTTTTTTACACTTCAGAGCACAGCCAAATGTCCCAATCTGGAAACTCTTCACCAGATGGACTGAAATCCTCACAGTGTTACTTATCCTCCTTATCTCTAATCTTCATTTGTCTTGCATGTTGAGATAAGGCTTTCAGGACCAGGCCTGGCCAACATCCAGAGTCTGAGCAGCATTCAACATGCAGGAGCCTGCCCTGAAGCACTGTGCTGAGAGCAGGCTCAATAATGAGTAGAAGGTGGAAGGAGCTCAAGCCTGGCACTTTTATTGTGTCTTATTCCTTTTTCCAAGCCCTGTCTCTGGGCAGCAGGAAGAAAAGTAGCCTGGCTGCTGTTCTGGGGTCAATTGGTTCCTTTTGGAAGGCCAACTGAGTTGTTCCTTCCTTGGAGCATTAGAGAGGGTGGTGGGCAAGGGAATACCTCTGGAAGGAGAAGCAGGAAAGGGAGAGCCTGGAGAATGGGAGGGAAATGATCAAAAGGGCAAAGGACAGCCGTTACAGTCAGGTTTCAGAGAGGAGAGCAAGAAGGAGTCTACAGAAAGGTTGCTGGGGGTGGGGAAAGCACGAAAAATTGCTGTGAGCAAGATGAAAGGGCTGTGAACCTGTAGTAGGTGGGCATATTTTCATCTCTCTAAATTCCCCAAACCATGGCTTTATTCTCTGTTGTACTAAAACCTGTCTTTAACATCCTGGTTCCTTTTGGTGGGCTAAGGAGAAGTCACATTGGCTGCTGTGGCCAACAGAGGAGCCCTATCCTATGTGATGATCAGCTCAGTGCCCAGTTTTGTTCTTGGAGAAACATGCAGACATATATTCTCCACTGAGCCATTGCATGTTTGAAAGCAAAGAGTGGTTTTTTTTTGGGCAGAAACCCTGATGTAGCTTGGCTGGAATACACCAGGTGAGGAGCTCTCTCTCTGCCTGAGAGATAACTCAACCTTTCATCAGGAAAATTGTCCACTGCTTTTATGAGAAATGCTTGCTCTGAGCAGTGTATGGCTTTTCTTGATATTTGACATTTGTGATAATTTTTTGCAGTTGTTGTGTGTGGACTGCACAAGGGCAGATTTTGGCCATCACAGTGTAGCATTATCACCACATGAAGTCAGCAGAATTCTTCAGTCAAAATGAATTGTCCCCTTGTCTGTGTGGGATAAGGAGATGTTAGACCTAGAGAAACACTATAGTTTTTTTGGTTGTATTAATAAAAAATGAGATCCTGGTTCTGGCTAAAAATGAGTACAAATGAAGGGTTCTGGACTTCTCTGTTATTAGCAAAAGCTGCTATAACTGGGGATAGCATAGGCATATAGTCAGATCTTGGGCTTAGCTCCTTGTGCAAGTGAAATGCTCTAGCAATATGTTTATAATGTGCCTAGAGAAATTTTTATTATTATTAACAATAGATGGTAATATATTTCTGTGTAAAAATGTCCAGAATTATTATACTTTCTTGGGAAGAAAAGGGGGGAGGGAAACTGTCTTTTTTTCCTAAAACAAACAAACAAAAAACCTGACAAAAACCCAAACCCACAACCCTCATCTCTGCAGGTATAAAGCAATTCCTTTGTTTTGTGACCTTTCTTTTGAAGGGAGCAATAATAATGTTTCAGCCACTCCCATGAATGGCAGAGTGATGTGTCCCCAAAAGGTAATAGGTGTACAGTTCAATACATCTCTCTCTGCAGTCAGTAACAGGGGAGAGGCTGCTTATTTAGAAATTCTCTAAACTGGGTTATGTTGCATTTCACTTGCATGTTGTGTTCATACATCTAAATACTGAGGGCTGCTCTCTGATAAGACACACTAAACATCAGTAATGAGTGGGTACCACTCTGTCCAGTTGTGGTTCTAAATCTTGAGTAACCATGGAAAACTCGTCAATAAGCTAGAGTGATTTCTTAGCATCTTGGCATGTATCATTTTCTGATAGTGATGTTTTGCACAGATAAACTGCCTGGCATACTGTGGGGTTTTAGAGCCCCTCCACTATTGCACAGCTCACCTTCTAGCCCATGAACAGGCATCTCATAATTTAGCATCTCCTTGTGCATGACTGCTTTTCAGCCTCTTCAGATGCAAAATGTACTGACAATGGAGTATGAAAATGACTTGACTACAACATGAACTGGTCTAGAAACTCATTACACCAATAATCTCATTAATTCAGCATATTGGTCAGCTATGAGAAGCCTCTGAGCTCTTCTGAGATACCCAGAGGTCTTAAATTTCTCTAACTTGGCAAGGTACTGTGAATACTGCATGTCTTCCATTAAATAGTCAGGACTGCATAGGATCAGGCCCTCTGTGTATTCATTATTTCATACCAAACGTTATTTTATAGTCTATTCTAGTACAGTAAAGCTCCTGGGAGCTTTGCTGTGCACACAGTCCCCTCTGAGACAGTTACAGCAGGAGACAAATGAGGCAAAGAGGATTGCAGCTGACAATGCTGTATGAATAAATCGCCTGATTTCTCATATAATGGGCAACAACTGTAAGGCTCCTAATCCATAATGACCTAAATAACTTAGATGGAGCTGCTCCTTAAACAGATTCTATTCCTGAATGTCTTTTTTTTTTCCTTGGTATTAGAAATATTACAGCCTTCCTGAGACATCTGATAGAAGCCTCAAGTTTGCAGCCTGTGGCCCTCATGGGGAACTTCAGTCACTGCAATGTTTACCACAGAGGCAGCACAGCAGGGCACAAGCAACTTGGAAGGTGTCTGGAGTGCATTGATGGCAACTCTGTGGGGTGCAAGGTAGACTAGTCTCTAAGCTCCTGCTGTGGGGATTGCATGTGAACCCTCATGAGAGGGTACAATACAGATTGCTGAGTATCAGAAACTTTCTAGCTTGATTTAGATATACCTATCAGTAGCACTGATCCTCATCACAACTTGCAGTACCTGGAGAGGGTTTAAACTGCTACATGGTCAGTTTGGTCCAGGCTTTTACTGGTAGCTCCATAATAGCAGCCCTGCAATGAGTGTGATGGTTCAGCCTGCAACCTCAGTGAGTGCTCTTACACTTGGCTTATTGAATCTGAGACAAAGCAATGTTCACTTGGAACTGGCACACAGACTAATTCTGTGCTATATGATGCTTTCGCTGATGTCTAGCCTCAGAGATAAGCAATTTTACTTTTCCCAGAGTATTACTGACCCCCTGTTATTAGATTTTACCCATGGCAGACATTTTGGTCCTTCCCCTTATTGTTTTATGAGTTACATTGTATTCATGCATTCCCAGGTGACTGTTCAAATATACTTGGTGTAAAGTGTGCTGCAACCCATCTAAGATTTTGCTGCAGGCTCTAAAGGGTAGACCTTAACTTGGATTTTATTAGGCTATGTGAATCTATACCAAAATAAAATTAAAAAAATAATCCAGCTTCAAGAGAGGGAATTACATCAAATCAGTATTAATTTTTTGAGTCTGATGGAATAGGAAAGTGTTTGCATCTGACTGTGCTCACACAGGTAGCTAAAACAGTCTGAGATGCCCTGAAGCATCTGTACAGGGCTGATGGATATGGAAGGTATATTGGAATGTGCAATAAGTAGCCAATCCAGATCCCTTTATCAGACTAAGGGTTTGTGACTATGAGAGAGGCACAGACTCTCATTCTTTGATTCATGCACCCATGGGCTGTTAACATCTGGAATCTCCTTCCCTGTATTCTCACTATCTCTCTGCCCTGAATTCTGTCTTGCCTTGGGGTCTGACCTTACAGGATCTCTGAGCCTAAAGATCAGATCCATTGCTCTAGGGGGCAGAATTTTACCCTCAACCAGTAAGAATTTTAGATCAGGGGTGTAATTGTAAGGTTCTAGCTGTTTTCTAGAAGTGTAGTTCCTGAGATAGAACAAATGCTGCCATAGACTATTCCTGCCATTCAGGACTTGCTTTGTAGGACAGCTGGAGCATTATTCCCAAGAGGTAACACCTGGGCATGCTCTGTTATTGATAGGGTGTAAAGTGAACTTTTAACAAGTGAGAATAATTAAGTGCAGGAGTTATAGCTCATTTCAGAACAGTGACATGGCATCTGACCTTAAAACTAACTGGTACTTCTATTGGTTGCATAAACATTTGTTTAGATATTCCTTGAGGGAATATTCCTGATAAAATGTATTTTCTGCTAAGTTAATTATAAGTAAAGAAGATTGTAATTTAATCAAAGGAGAGCTCTAGCTATGTTTGATAAGTCAATAACCATTCCACTATGGGTCTGTTTGATGAGTCAATAGTAATTTTTAACTGAATGTCTTAATCACAAGAACCATTGGAATGGAAGAAGGGAATATCCAAATTAATTAAGTCTTTCTAGTCTGAACATTAAATTGGGGGAAATGTACCGTTTTGTTAAAAATCTATTCTTTGTAATAGATTATTCTTCCTATAATTAAGTCAGTGAATATGCTATGACTCAAATGAGGAAGACAATATATTAATAAAAGATGAAAAGTCTTCTGTGTAGCTAACAACTTAGTAATTATTCCATAACCCAGGACTAATTGGGATACAGAAGTCTGGCAAAAAGCTGTGTAGAATGTCAATGTTTTGGATTATCTTTTTGAGGCAGGACACAAAATAATCTTCTAATCTATCATATTTTTGTGTGTGTGTATAGGTATATATGGATTATGGTCTCATTTATATTATGTCATATACAGTAAAACCAATATGATGTCATAGGCCAATCCCTTCAAGACATTCAAAGCTACCATCTATAACATGAATAGCTGTGGTGTTAAACTCTGGGTCATTAGATAGCAATCATTTAAGTACATATATTTCTAATAATCTGAATGTGTTTCCTTGGACAAAAACTATTGCCTTGTGATTTCAATATCTCAGACAACACTGTCAATTTTAAAAAGCATATTGCTAGCAACCATGGTGGTCAGTCAGGTTTGATGTCCTTTTCTGTGGTATATGCCATGCAAAGAGAAGTGATAAAATCCAGTATGCAGTTATGCTGTCCTTGATTCCTCTCAATGTAATTGCATCTTCAATTTTATCACTTCTCTCAGAGAAAAAGATCTCTATTAGCAACAGAGAAATAGTGAGAAATTCCTGCAAATGAATGTCACTTTTATGGTGAGGCCAACATAGTCTATAATGCCTTAATTCAGTGGAATTTTCTTAAATGTTATTACAAGGGAGAAGTGTAGAGTTTGTATCAATTCCTGCCAATTAAAATGGAGTGTTAATATAGTCTATTAATGTTAGTATAAGTATTAAAATAGAGATAGCAGAGCATCAGATGACACTGTTGTTGTAAACAGCATAGTGAATAGGCAGGGAATACAAAAATAAGACAGCTTCAATACACAAAATGTCACATGGGATTTTAATTATTATTTATATTGATTTCACAACATTTAAAATGTATGTCTTTATCACAGAAAACACAGACAACCCAAACATAAACACTGAAGTATGAACTGCATTGGCAGCATGTTTACATGTTCTTATTACCTGGACATTGAAGGGCCTGATACAGCAGAATAAGGGCTCGGAGAGACCATCTGGTTCTCCCAGCAGAACAAGTTCCTCTGTGTCAGCTGAGCCTTGTTAACTACCTACCTGTGGGTGGCAAAGCAAACTAATATGGTTTATTTTAACTGCTCTGCACTGTTGTCTCAGCTAAGACAGATGCTTTGCATCAACTCCAGGCAGTGCACTTCCCTGGACACCTCTGCCTGCAGCAAATCTTAGAGTCACAGTAACCTGCTTGAGTGCCTGAAGGAATCAGCTGGCATCGTTAAACAAATCTTGCTGTGATCACTTAAGACATGACTGGCCAAAATCATCTGCCTTTCTGCATGGCAGTGCTTGCCATTCCTGCACTACATCCACATCTCCCAGTGTTTCCATATGCCAATGAAACCAAACCAGTACAGCCACATAGTTCAGGACGTGACAACAGTCATCCAAAAAGATAGAGCAAGGTAAGGCTGAGGGCCTTATCTCACCTCAGCAACAGTCAGTAGATGGTAAAAGCCAGTTCACCATGGAGTTAGGAGACTTGGGTACAGCTTTCACTCAGCAAGCTACTTCAGTCCATGCTTCACTTTAGCTCAGCAATTCATCCCTCTAAATACAAGGAAGCCTCCTACATATTCACCCCAAATCTAAACACCTTGCTGAATACCTCACTTGTAGTCCTATTACCATCCCCAGGGTGACCTTGATTAAGCCTATGAGAAGCTCATTGTACCAGGGTGTTGCTGGGGCCAAGAATTTAGCCAAGTTCAAAGAAGAATTGGAAATTTAAACAAGTAACGCGATTATCCAGGGCTATTATAGCTAATGCTAACAAAAACTTTGGAAGAGAGGTAAAGCCTCATGTTTCTGGGTGTAGGCCAATCTCTAACTACACTTTCTAACAGCCTAAGACCTCCAGTTGCCTAGTTCTACTCACAGTGATGATGCATGCACTGTTCTGGCACCACACTATCAGAAGCATATTAAGCTCTTAGAGAGTGTCCAGAGGAGGGCCATGAAGATGTTGAAGGGTCTAGAGGGGAAGCTATGTGAGGAATGGCTGAAACCACTTAGTTTGTTCAGCCTGGAGAAGAGGAGGCTGAGGGGACAACTCACTGTGGTCTATAACTTCTCCACGAGGGGAAGCAGAGGGGCAGAAGCTGATCTCTTCTCTCTGGGGGCCAGTGACAGGACCTGAAGGAATAACACAAAGCTCTGCTAGGGAAGATTTAGGTTAGATATTAGGAAAAGTTTGTTCACCCAGAGGGTTGTGGAGCATTGGAACAGGATCTCCAGGGAAGTAGTCACAGCACCAAACCTGACAGAATTCAAGAAGCATGTGGACAATGCTCTTAGGCACATGGTGTGACTTTTGGGATTGTTATATGCGTAGACAGGAGTTAGACTAGATGGTCTTTGTGGGTCCCTTCCAAATCAGGACAATCTATGGTTCTCTGAGGATTGGCTATCATCAAAGAAGTATAAAAGATATAATTTCAACCTAATTCAGAACACTAAGTTCTTAATTTCCTGAATTGCTTAAATCTCTCAGCCTGTTCTTTTTTAACCTCTAAAATGGGGAGTTTTCAGCTTTAGAGGGAAATTGTGAGTGCTTAGAAGTGCGTGGATATTAGATCCTTTCCAAAACCACCAGTGCTGTGAAGGTGAGGTTCACAGACCACACACTAGCAGTACAGGGGCAATATCATGCAAAGATAGTAACTGACTGAGTGAACTAATTTATGTTATCTGTAGCTAACAAGGCTAAGCCCTTTAAAATTTTCTTTCCAAACAGAACAATACAAATGACAAATTGTGTTTGGAAAGAAAATTTAACTTATTAAAAAAGAGTCTTTTATAAAAATAAAATAAAACAAGAAACATAAGGCATTTTTCTCCACAAATTACCCATTTCTATGTTGTACATGTATAGATATATAAAAACACATTGAAGTTTGAATTTAAAGACTGATTATAAAAGATTGCATAACTTAAGTGTTCTGAATTCTTTGTCTACTAAAATCCAGCTTTTTGGATAGATGACAAATGTCTAATGCCATTTCAGTGAACATTTGGAAAAGAACTCAATGTTTCAATAAGTGCAAATGTGTTATCAAGATCATCAATAAATGTGAAAATCATTCATGGATTAGTTTCACACAGTATCAAACACCACTAGGCAATGGATAGGGTTCTGCAGCTAAGCCATCCAGTTGAAACTGTCACTGTGTTCTCTGCTTAAAGTACAGGGTCAGTCACGTCAGTTCAATGATTTACTCCAGAAGTGAATTGTTTGCAAGTTTGATATCATTTATTTTGGAAAAGAGAACTGTTGAGGCCCTGGCATTCATATGCTCTAATGCTGTTATGCTTTCATAACTTCTGATTATCAGACTCATAGGATAAATGTGGGGGGTTCACATTTTAGAGTCGAGTTGTATGAAAAAACAAAGCATAAGCTGTGGGCCGAATTCAGTAGATTTGAGTGTGCTTATAGTTACAGAGAGACAATCACAAGTATGTTATGAAATTTAAAAGGACATAACTGTTAAATTCATACAGCTCTTCTGGTGTGGACCTGTAAAGATGCTTTGTATTACTGTAATTGTCACTTGTAGTGATATAACTGCATTCATACTGACTTATATTGATTAAAACACAGTCATAGCCAAAGTTAAAGTACACTGGTTTAATTTTTGCACTTTAATGGAAGCATGAAACCTCTGAAAGGAGATTTCTGCTTTTTTGCAGTGACTGGTATTTTAAAGATGTCTGGAAACGAGTATAAGGTGATAAATTATCACCAAGATTTCAGTAATTAAAAAAAAGTTTGTAAAACTAGTGCACATCATAAATACTGTCCTTTCAGTGAGGAGCAAAGCAGGGAAGAGGACTGTTCCATGAGTTTTCCTGTGAAAGTCTTTAGTAGCCAGACTAATCCCAGACACACCTCGTGCTGACCTTTACACACATACGCACAAAATTTTCTGGGAGATTTCTTCCCCCAGTCCCTTGCTTATTGCATCTCTCAGCAGGGCTGCCTGCTGGACCTGGTGATCCTGCTTCAGTACAAAGGGAAAGAGCCTCCACCTACCTCTTTCCTTCCCTCCCCGGTTCCTCACTCCCTCTCTCCCCCTCGGGCTGGCAGGATTCCTCGGGCAGAGCATGCAATCAGTTCACAGGGAGCAGCCACAGCCACAGGAAAGATGCAGAAGCACAATCAGAAGGAGCACCTCTACAAGCTGCTGGTGATCGGGGACCTGGGAGTGGGCAAAACCAGCATCATCAAACGTTATGTCCATCAGAACTTCTCCCCTCACTACCGGGCCACCATCGGAGTAGACTTTGCCTTGAAGGTGCTGAGCTGGGATGCTGAGACTGTGGTACGGCTGCAGCTCTGGGATATTGCAGGTGAGTACAGAGGAGAACCCTTTGCCCCATAATCTATCCAGAGACAATACAAGTTATAGACCCAAATCAACTTGTACTGATCTTTAAGTTGAAAACTTCCAGTGCCTACATGGTGAGGAAAAGGAGACTGAGGAGAGAAAACTTTTAAGGGCAGATTGACACTTAGGAGTTTCCCTAAAGCCAGCACACCTTCCAACAAGGCATGTCAGAGTGAAACCTGCCCTGCTTGGTTTTTCTCCCATGCCCTCAGATGCATGTTGGGACATGGGCAGCTCTCTCCAAATCCCCCAATTCTACCCCTGCAGCTGCTGCTGTTCAACTTCTGTCATTAAACTAACAGATCTCTGTGATGGGAGGGAGAGTAACAAGAATTTCCTGTTATATTTATTTAACTTTGTCAAAGAGATGAGGGCTTCAATCAATAAGGTTATTAAAATTATTTTTTTTGTTTAAAAAAATAAGGAAAAAATATAATGGAGTTAAATTTTCAGAATACTTTCCTTCTTCCTTTCATTCCTCTCTCTCTCCTACCTTCCTTCCTTTGGCTCAGTGAAATGCAAACAGCTTCTGACATGCTTTGGAAAGAGAAGTGTTTCTATTTGGCAATAATCCTGGTTGTCAAAAATGTATTTACTCAGGTTTACTTGTTTTTACTCCAACATCATGCAAAAAGGATAATTTGTTTTGTGCAAGGAAAAAGAAAGAATAAAGAAGTCCAGCTATCCTTCCCTGCTTATGTAATTAAAAATTGCAGAACTTGATATTGTTGCTGTCAGTGCTATGGAGGTTTTACATTTGACTTCCAAGTAAACCCACAAATTTTTTTTTTTTCACCTCCCTTACTAGGAATTAATCATTTTTGATCCAGTCCACAAAATAAAAGTTTATCTTGATGGCTTTTTTCACGTGCTATCGGTAATCATTTTTCATTTGGTATACATAGCAATCCAAGGGCAGGTACAACACAACAGCTTAAAGGATGGTGTTTGAAAAACTCAATTAAATTAAGAAGTTGCATTTGTAAAGTAGGGAATAGAACTGAAAATTATAGCAGCTGTTAGGCAACTGTGCCAGCCTGTGACCTGAGCTATGGGTTCAGTGATCTAGTCTGGAATGGCACTGAGTAAAACTAGTGAAATGAGAAAATTTTTGACATTCTTCTTGGTGAGGGGAGTGCCTTCCTGCTATACTTAGCTGCCTCATGTCTGAGCTCTGAATTTGGCACCAAGGTACTAAAACTTATGCAACAACACTGCTTTATGCAAAACATGCTTAACTTCAGCTTTTTTTACACATCAGTATAATCTTTTTGGTTTATTGATATTAAATACTTGTATGCTCAGTTTTCTTTATTAAAAGTTGGAATACCAGGGAAAGCATTGCTTTTATTGCTCACCAGAGACTGATTACAGTAACAAATACATAAACATCCAGCAAAAATTTCCTGCATAAAAAAAGCACTGAATAGTAAATTGTGAGTGCATCAGGGACTTAAAGAATGTATTTTGCATGCCTTGTTCAGAGATTTATTATACTACTAATCATGTGCTGGCAGATCATATGATGTAGCTTTCAGTCAGGCTGCAGAAGCAATTGCTCCAAGTTGTAGTCCTGAATGACTAGCATGCTTTCTGAGTTATCACACATGACAGAGAGAATTACAGCATAGTACTAAATTTCATATGAATTGCTCACGTCAAAGCATCTCTGTGAAGGTCAAGACAGTGACCAATAATGAAAAGAGTTTGTGTCTCAGTTTTAATGGCTTCTATGTAAGGAGCTGTAGCTGTTGTACAGAGAAAATAAGTCTTGTAAGCAACACACTGAATTCAGATCAGCGTGGTGTTGGTCTAGAAGTTATCATGAATAAGGCACCTGGCTGGTGAGAAAAAGAGTTGTTTAAAAATGAAAGTGAAGAAAAACTAATTAGAAATATGGAGGGAATTGAAGTGTTTTATCCTGGCTGTGGCTGGTTATATATCAACACTTGCAAAAGAGAAACATGCAAGGATAAAAGAGAAATGATATCTCTGGTCTCAGAACATCCTCTCACTTTTGGTAGAAACTCTGTTATTAGGTCATGTTTATCTTTGGTGGAAAAGCAATAAACTGTCAATTTCTAACCAAGTTGAAGGATGTTGGCTTAGAACATCATGTACTGATGGAAATGCTGCAAATGTATCAATATATTAATACATATGCATGTATGTTTGTGTGTGCATATATTTATATATATCAGGTATCATTTCAGCTCTTACATCCTCTCCTTCCCCTTCATTATACAGTCAGTGAACTTACTAATAAGTGTAATGTGTACTCTTCCTTGCCCTTCACCATGTGGATCAGTGAGTAGTAAATTGTTTAACAACCGAGACATAATTTTCTCAAAGATATTTTGAGTAAAAATAGTCTCAAACCTATGTACATTATTAGTATGATTTGCACACATGATGACTTCATGGGAGGAGTGACACACTCCAGCTGTGGTATGACCAAGCAGTTTGCTCTTCTTTACCCTTATAAACTTAAGAAGGAAAACCAATTTTGGATTATCTAGTGCCACCTTGTTTCATAATTAAATGTGCTTTGTATTTCTGGAGCATATTTCTCTGTATTCTTTACTATGGTAAATAAAACTATAAAAAGATTTAATAGCTAAATGCTCAAATGGCATTTATTTAGATGAGAGATAAATGGTGAAAAATAAGGATAACTACACATCACATACTATTACATTAAGATTTGGGAGTTTTTAGCAAATAATATATTCCTGAAGCTATGGATGTTAGGAATAATCAGTCAAAACTTCATGGTTTATGCTGTTATGATAACTGGAACAACACATTGGCATTAAAATCTATGAATTTATGTCCAATTCAGTGAAGTGCCTGAGTTCCAAGTGATTTCATTTTCACTGTTTTGTATGGGAGGAGATAGACCTGGTAAAATTCTCCTTGTCTTTAATTTCCTCTGAACAGTTCCATTCTATTTTACTGAATGTCCCAGATTCTCAGTTGTGGTGTTCATTTGCCTGTTGAAGCGTGCCATCACCTCTACCACCACTCCATTCATCTTTAAATCTTGCTCCTCTGTCAATTCTTTTGTTAGTTTCCTTGTCTTTTCTGTTACCTCTGTATGAGTATTCTTTAAATTCACTGATAGATTGTTAGCAGGAAAGCTTTAAAACAAACTTTCCATCATATTTTGAACAAGGCTGCTGTGGTGGGAGTGGCCCTGGAGATACAGACTGGAACAGCTATTGAAGAAAACAACTCCTGCAAACAGCAGATCTGGGGCTATTTGCTATTCACTTCTCTGCAAGGCTGCTCTCAATGCTGCTGTCTGTGTTTCATGTCCATGTAGCCCTGAGATTTCTCTGAAGACCAGCTTTAGCTGCAGATTTACTGCACGGAGCAGCTCTGTGAGTGCAGTGGAAGGCAGAGTGTAGCATTTCAGATCCCCTCTCCTGCTACTTTTTCCCAGCCATGTCAGCATCACCATTATCCCTCCTGCTGTGTGTGTGTGGGGGGGGGATGGATTATTCATTGCTACCAAAAATATATTGATTTGTTTTTACAAGGCTGATTCTTATAACGAGTTGGACAAGTGCATTGGAGATATCCAAACAGTACCAGTGGTGAACAAACAGTTTCATTTCCTTTCCCTGCAACTTTCACCTTCAGGAACAGCAGTCTTTGCACACATATTGGCAACTCTTTCTGCAGTTGTAAAGTTTTTAAGACTGTTATGCTCCAGAAGGAGTGACTGAGCTGTTCACTAATGCCAGGCACAGCACGTCCTTAGCAGTTGTGGCTTTTTGTGGCTGCTAAGCATTGCAATACATATGCATAAATAAGATAGTCATGGTGATTTCTAGGCTAAGTTACCTTGAAATTGCTCTTCTGCAAACATAAATAAGTCCTGGCTGTAGTGATTTTATTTCAGTATGGATTTGTGGTGGGATCTGTGAGCCTGATCCTGCTGTCAGCCTGATTTTTCTACACTCTGGGATGGTCAAGACCACTTTAAGGTTTGCTTAGGTTTCAATTGACAATGACAGTGATGTGAATTCAAGGGTTAAAATTGTGAAAGTTATTTCGAAGTGAAAGGTGAAAAATGCTTAAATCCACTCCACAATATCCAGCTTCTCCATATTGGGTAAAGACCCTCTGTAAAGCATGAGGATTCCCAGAAACTTTTAGCTCTTATGGTGAGGATGGCAGCATTTTACTCATTGTAAAACTAGGCATTAGGCAGTTTTAATAATTTTTTTTGTCTTGTACTATATTTCAAATACTATGAGTGAGATGGTGGAAATTTTCTGAGTTTTAGCACTTTATTGTTAGGTTTGCTAACTTTATCAGAGATTATAGTGGTTATTGAAAATTGTAGATTTCTGTACAAGTTATGCTGGCAAATTTATGTGGGGTGCGTTTTTATAAGGTATGAAAATTCAGCTTCTCCTGATGCAGAGGTGCCACTGGGATTAGAATAAATGTGCAGGCAGATGCCATTCAGACAGGGAGTCCTTCCATTTAAGGGAAATCTTGTTGCTTTGGCACATTGATTTCACTGGTTTCACTTCAAACTGGGATAGGATTCATTTGGTTTGACACGTAGATATCTTGTGCTGAACCATCTGAGTATAAACTACTCACCCTGGACTAGCCAAGGGGTTGAGGGTAGAGATGAAGCTTATGTTACTAATCTTAAACTTCTATCCTTGCTGAGAAGATACTCTCTAGACACCTTTTCTCAGTCTCTGACTACAATGGGACCCTAATCTTAGAAACATCCAATTAAGTTTGTGGAAGCTGAATTAGGGCTGATGAACCCTAATGTAAAGCACTATGTCAGATTCGAGGGGTTTGATGCCAGATGCCAGTGTCCTCACAAGGGATACAGTAATGTACAATGGGCCAGATTAAACAAACATTTCACATGTTTCTGACCCTTCCAATGAAAAGCAAACCCCATCTTCCCCAGTCTCTCTTGCAACAAAGCAGATTCTAACGTTCAAGGCTGCCTGCAAGATAGCACTGAACACCTAATGGATCAACCTAATGGTTGATCTATTTTCTAGCCTTATTACTGCCTAAGCCATTGTGTGGCTGAGAACCTAAGGCCAGATTCTGACACCTTTAATACATCAAATAGTGCCTATTTTCATGACTAATACTGCTAAATGAAAAGCTTTAGGAACCTCATATATTAAAATAGACATTTATTCACATAAGGGAGAATCTTTGGAAAAAAAGAGTCCTCCCAGATCCTTAGATTTATTTAGCTCTCCAAGCACAAAGCAAAGACTAGAAATGACTTTTTTTTTCACAATGTAAAAAGTAAAGCTGTTATGCAAGTGACATAAAACTAAAAGTCTGTGGTTTACAAGCCACCTCTTTTTCCATTCAAAGTTACATAATGTCTTTATGCCAAGTATGTTCATATATTAATTGCAACTGATGGGGAAAAAGACCACTTCAAAAAGGCTTTAGGCACTTTATTCAGCCAGCAGTGCCATTCTGTCTCTTTCTTTGAAGTCACTGATAAGGGAAATTGGTGAGCTCTGTTCTCCTGAATAAAGCTGCTTTTGCAAACACAGTAGCTTTTCTGTGCAGAGAAAAAAGTAGGTATCTGAAAAAGCAGCTGGAAGCAGGGAGAGGAATCAGTGTCATGCCGTTTGTCAGAATTATGTGGGACAGAGGATCACATCATAAAAGCCCCTTATTCCTCTAATAACTTTGATTGTCTGTGTTGAATGATTTTATGCTGCAAATTAATAATCTAGTTCATGTTCTACGACATCCCACCTATCTTAGAGATCTGTCCCCAATAAATATAAGACTCAAGTTTAGTTCTTCTTACATTGTCTACATCTCACCTACAGTGCAAACATCTCAAGAGCTTTCCATCTGAAGTATGTATGGCTAGGCTTCACGAACGAAGATCCAGGGAGGGCTCCATCCACACTCCTCATCAGCGCCTTTTCCAAGCGTGCTGATAAAAAGAGGATAGCAGATAGCACCCTCGAGCCTGCGCAAGGGATTTTTTTTAGGTGAGACACAGCATGCGCAGAGCTGGACCCACCCTTTAGTCCTAAGGTTCATCTGCCAGGGCCTAGCAAGCTTGGACGCTGGCAGCCAAGTCCTTAGGACAGAGGTTTTATTAGAGTGTCCTTCTCTTAGCTGGAAGGCCTCACAGGGCTAAACGAGCTCCATCTGCCTGGGTTTGGAATCAGAGTTGTCCCTCTCCTAGGATGACTGCCAGAAGGCTAATGAGCTCATCCTACCCATCCAAGGATTCTAGGAACATGGGTATCACTCCCCACACTTTCCCGTGGGCAATGAGTCTAATGCTCCCTCTGCTGTGGGCACAGTTATTGCACCAGGGGCCACAGGAGACCACAAGGGATTTTCAGACTGTGCCTGATCTGAAGTATAAAGTATAACTGAAATACAATATGCATCAAAACCTAATTGCTTATGTTGCTGCTTGCCTCACTGCTAAGTTTCTAATCAGACCTTGACTTTTGTTTGAAGGCACCTTCTTGCAGATGAAAAAAAAATGCTCTACAAGGAGATTATTGAATAGCACATGACTTAACCATTCATCTGATTAGTGCACTGATAGGAATCATAAGACATTTTAATAAAGCATAGCCATAAGAGATTTTCAATAGGACCTTAAATTTCCCAGAAATGATAATGGAAATGATTGCTTTATCAATGAGATGTAGTGTTTCACATAAAAAAAAAAAATCTAACATAGATTTGGAGAAGACAGACATCCCCTTTTGGTATTTATCATGTGAATGACTTTCTCCTTGCTCAACAGCTAGAGCATAAGCCAAAGATAAACATCATGAACAAATGGGGTTGGTCCCATAAGTGCGTTCAGTGCTATTTCCATTAAATGAAACTGCTTGATCTAGAAGCCCAGTAATCAAGCACATCTCAGTTCTCAACCCAGTCTTACATTTGACAGCACAATTTGTGATAAAACCTCCACAGGTAACCTTCCTAGGGTCAGAGGCAGACTGCCATTCTTCTTGTTTCCTAACCTGTTCAAAATTATGCACATTGACAAAATGAAGCTTGGCACAGATTTCCATTGAATGTTGTCTATTCTCATAGCACTTTTTCTCACCTGTGGAAGCATATGGTTAAGTACAACAGTTGTCTTGCTGAAAGACCACTGCTGTTGTAACATGTTTCAGGAATTTATAATTCTTTTTTGGATCACAGATTTCCCAGTAGCTACTAATGGAAATTCTGTATTTTCACTTCAAGAAAAATTCTGTGTAATATATTTCCATTCTTGGAAATATTTTTTTCAAAATTCCCCTGAAAAGAGCATATACATTAACAAACACACAGCTGATCAACATACCACATCCTGGTGTCAAGTGTATTAATCACATAAAATATATTTAATCCCTTTTAAGTACATAAAATGATAGATATTTACAAACATCCATTTTTTAATATAATGATATATTGTTGGCTCACAAAAACACTGTAACTAACTTTCCAGAACATGCTTTGAATTCAGCAAATAAAAACATTAAAGCTTTTTTTATGAAAGGTCTCCTTCCACATCTTTTCACTGGAGAAATATAGCTTTTCATATTACTACTGCCGTGCTATTTCTTAGAACACTTTCCACTTTTGTATGGCTTTCACTTCAACTTTCTCATCTCTCTGTTGTAATTTGCCAGTAAAGCTAAATTTATAATGACTCTAATACGTGGTATGGCCCCAGAGTTTCGTTCTCTTAGTTGATTATTATCACTTGCATGAGAATATGCAGGATCCTCTTCATGCATGAGCAAATCAATTGTGTTTCCCACAAAATAGCACAGTATCAAGGAGCCTCCAGTTTGCTACCTGGATTTTTTATGATTGTTATTTAAAGTCCTGCAATGTACACCAAGACCCTTGGTACTGTCCACAGACCTAGAAATCATGCAGCTTAGTAAGACTGTACCCTGAAGTTCAAACTTGTCATACAGTTATTACATTTCCTTGGATATTGGCTTTAAAACTCCTTTTTCATGCTATGCTTTCTTGCTTTTTCATACACCTGAGTCTAGCATTGTACTTATCATTCTTTGGACAAAGAGTAACTTTCTAAAGACTTACAAAACTTCAGTAATTTTCTCATAGAAGACCTGCTATGTCAAATATTGACCTGGATTGGAAGCAATGATTTTTTCAAGGTGGTGTTTTTCTCCCTCCTACTTTGTTCATTACAGGTCAGGAAAGATTTGGGAACATGACCAGGGTATATTACAGAGAGGCCATGGGAGCATTTATTGTCTTTGATGTTACAAGACCTGCAACATTTGAAGCAGTGACAAAATGGAAAGAGGATTTGGACTCTAAGTTGGTTCTTCCAAATGGCAAACCTGTACCAACAGTGCTCTTAGCAAACAAATGTGACCAGGGAATAGATGTTCTTATGAACAATGGCATCAAGATGGATCAGTTCTGCAAAGAGAATGGCTTTGTGGGCTGGTTTGAAACATCAGCCAAGGTAATGTTTCTATTTCTTTTTAAATGTTTCTCTGAATAAAAATTGGTTCCTATAATAGTTTACTCAGTCAAAATGTGTGCTTTGAAGAGCTCCTATCTTGGTGGAATTAATTAAAGGTGATTTTGTAAATTAATATATTACGATTTATTTTAGGCCTTCTATTGCAAAGTAAATCATATGCAAATATGTTGTGAAATGCAGCTCTTCCAATATTATAGGCTAGCAATAAAATATGTAACTGGTCAACAACTTACTGCATAATAGCCTGAGGGGGGGGGGGAGTGTGTTGGAGTTGACCTTTGGCAAGGCACAAAAGCTACCTCTTATAAGTGGCATGAGGATATTTTTCATAATGCTTAATGTTATTTCTAAATACTTATATACTTATATAACCACTTCTCCTGAGAAATGCTGATTTTAGACAACAGCTTTATTGTGTTAGATTCCAGGAAAAAAAGTCAATCGTAGTGTTTGTATGATGCTTACTGTTATAAGCTCTCATTCTCAAAAACATTTTCAAAAGAATCACATATCTGGAGAGGAAGGAAAGATCAGTGGTCAAAGTGCTGAATGAGCTGCTCTGAGGTTCAATGCCTTACCAGATTTTTCTGGATCTCTATAAGAAAACTGATATAAAAATCAGAAAGAGCACTGAGAGCATAAAGGCCCAAGGTGCAGTGGTCCTATTTATCAATTTGATGGGGACAAAATTTTAGTAGGGCCTGTTGCTATAAGACAATAGGCAACAGTTTTAAACCAAAAGAGAATAGATTTAGACTAGATGAGAGGAAGAAATTTTTGACTATGAGGGTGGTGAAACACTGGAACATGTTGCCTGAAGAGGTGGTAGATGCATCATCCCTGGAATTATTCCAGGTTACAAGTGTCCCTGCAGATTGCAGGGAGGAGGTTGTATGGGAATGTGGAGGCTGTTGGACTAGATGACCTTTAAAGGTCTCTTCCAACCCAAACCATTTTATGATTCTATGTCTTTGTGGTTAGTGTCTTTGCTTTCCCACTGAATGAGTTTCAAAATCAGTCACTAGTTTCTTCAAAATTCCATTTTAAGGGAGAATTTTGATCTAGGTCAATGTGTAAGTTATCTTGCTCTAAAGACAGGATACTTCCCATTTCTACATGTGCAGAACCTGATTTGAATTCAGGTCTGTAGTTCTCTACTGGTTTTTGCTGGATGAGGCCACTAGAATCTAATATTCCTCTCTAGGATAACCTGATTTTTACTATGAATAATGTCTAGGTTTAAGAAAGAATCCAAGATGTCTTACATCAGCTTCATGATAATTATGGCAGAAAGCTAAATATTCCAGAAAATTTAAAAAAATATAGAAAACCCAGAAAGTGAAGCACTTGGAATAAACAGCTGTTCAGTAGAAGATGTGGAGAAGGTTTATACATATTCTGGCCCTTTCCAATATTCTATTATGTGTCTAAATGTCTTTCAAGCCACAAATAACACTAAATGCCTATTTGAGAGTTTTTGGGACCCAATTCACCAGTGATGTGTTACATTCTACATGGCTGTTTTCTTCAGAATTACTTTTTCTTCATTTCTGGCATGTACATGAGTCTACATTTCCTGGAGACAAGAACTAATTCACTGAAAACTGATGCCTGAGGGCAAAAGCACCACAAAAATCATGTGGAGAGAAATGAATAACAAACTGTTTTGAAATGCCTGCATCTAAAAGACTTTCAAAGCGAGTGAGAGGGAACAGGATAGACCATTGTTTATAGGATATAGGGCCATAGTTTCATTATTCCATGTATGGATTAGCAAAGTCATGCAGCTCTTCACTGCTCTCTGGCCTATGAGGAAAGAAACTGTACCATGAATTCCATACATCAGTCCCCAGCATGCACCTATCCACCTTTGAAATAGAACAACTGTATTTATTATGCCAAGGGCCATTGCAGATCATGACAGAGGACAAACAATTCAAGTCACAAACAATTTCAAAGGTCACCAAAAGGTTTTACCATGGTATGGAGCCAGTCTTGGGCAGAATTATGGAAGTATAAAGGACATGTAAAGTTTTAAAAAGTCACAACAGAGGAAAAGTTTTCCAAGTTTTTCTAAGAATTAAGATTTTGAGTTATTTTAAACAAAGGAAATATCTACATTCTTCTTCCTTTATTTAACTCAGAAACCCAAGCAGTTCTCAGGGTACCAGTGCAATTATATAGGAAGAGAAAGAAATCCAGTTATGACAAGACTTGTCTTCAAAAGCCACTGTGAAGGGAGCAGTGAGAGTTGAGGACACACAGCTCTCTTATCAGATTGTTCTTCACTGCTATAGACTGAAGGCCAGGATCTTTTATTCTGCAATTCCCACACCGTATTTCCACTCAGGATTGGAGGCTCCTGACTTTAAAATGATACAAAGAAGAGTAGTTCTACTAAAGAGAGTAGAATCACAACTTTTAGTCTAAATTAGATTAGAATAATTTCCTTACTTGTTCTAAGGCCTGAACTAAAACCTATACATTCTTTTCTAAACAAAAGTTATTATTAGAGCTATTTTTAAATATTGGATGTTACATGTACCTGGCATTCTTTCAGCCTAGAGCATGTTAAATAATTGAACTCTGGTCTGAGGAAAAAAAGAAACCCTAGCTATGTTTGCTATAGAGAATAGAAACTTGTCTGAAGCAGAATAACACTCTCAGAGAAGTCATCATATTGCAGCTAGCAGTTTTAACAGTTCAAATAAATAATAATTCTTTTTTTGATATCCTGGAATAATTAGATCTCCAGAGGTTTTTCAGAGATGTGCTTGGAAATGTTATAGCCTTCAGAGCAAACTGAATATGATTTATTCATTTTGGAAAAACAAAGGTGATTACTTGTAAAAATATGTCTTTTAGTTGTGGGGCTGCCTTGCAGAAAGTAGCATGCTATATATGTACCTACCATATTTCAAGCTGTCAATGGTTTGAAATTTTTGTCTGTAGCATTGGCTGATTACACACACACAAAAAATCATTCTATTATTCCCTGGTGCAGCTTTTCTTAAGATAATAACCTCAATATAAAATATTTGAGCAACTTGATGCATTCTCCTCTATTACTTTTGATTCTTACATTCATCTAAAGGAAATACTCAGCCTATTCCAATCTTCTGCTCCCTGCAAGGATAGAATTTGTTCTGACAGTTTGCCATGTAAGAAGGGCCCCGTTGGGCAACAGCACAATGCAGTGTAGTCACAAGTTATATGTGTCACCATACATCTGGTGGAGAGCCTAGGCTCTTTTATATGTACATACTGAGTTTGCTCATACTGATTGCAGTCTGAAAGGCACATCCCCAGATAGTTACAAAACAACCCTTAATAATAAATTCTTTGATAAATTTCATGGCCACAACTGTTGTGAAAGATACATTTAAAAAAAAAAAAAAAAAAAGACAGTTTCTTCTTCCTGTCACATATTTAATTTTTCAGCATGTGGCCAGAGCAGCTGAGAGCTCCACGCACATTTCTAACCCTTTCAACTGTTTTCATCACCATTCCTAGTTCAAAGAGGCAAGCTTTTGACTTGGATTAGAAAAGTAGAAATTTCAAGCTTATTTTCACTTTATAATGCAAACAGAACTTGTGCATCTAAACAGACAGGTCAGGCAAAACCAAGTGTGCTTGAAAATATCTACCTCAGAAATAACTTGAAATGCCTTATGACTGACCGTAGCTGTGCTGGGATTATGCATGAGTTCCTCTTCTCCCTGCTGTAATTCTGCTGTCAGCAATCTAGGTGACAAGATATTCACATTTTGTCCAAATTGCCTAGAAGGGCTAATAGCTGTGCTTTTCAGATTCTTATCAAGCTAGGTTAAGCACATAGCTCCTTGCCTGCTGAGCATCATGGCCTAGAGACTGAATGAGCACTATCCTATTTGGACCAGTAACAAGTTATAGAATCTTTTGTTCCCTCAGAAATGTGGATAATAATGTATCCTTTTTTCAGCTTTTGTCTACCAGGCAATCCACAGTTTGTCATAGTGCCCAAATGCTGGACTAGGAATCACAAGTCCTCTTTGCCACTGATCCACTGAGTGATCTTCCAAATGTCACTCTTTCCTGTGATCCAGCCTTTTCTTCCACAAAGCAAGGACAGCATATTCTGATCATCTTACTAGCGAGCTCTGTGAACAAACCAAGCTCTACTAGCTCGTTTAAATCACACATTCTTCAGTTCTGACTGGACATTTATTAAAGTTTAAGAAAACAAGCTATATGGTAGACTTTCAAAGGAACAGGATATGTGGTTTCAATTTCCATGAAGACAAATGAGATTTAGACATGTATTTGAATGAGTCTGACAGACTACAGCTAATCTGCTGATGTGGTAATTGCAAACAAAGCGATCTATTTGAGGTGGCCAGACCCAGTTAGGGATGTATGACTCCTTATGTTGTCTTTTTAATTCCCTCACTGCACCAAGCCTTGGAAAATATTTCAGCTTCTGCCATAAACTAAGAAATTAAGCTAACATCTAAGGTAGAAGCTTCCGGTTCAGATGTGCAGTCACTCTGTGCATAATCCTCTGCAGAGTTTACTTCTTGTAACTAAAAGGAGTTGATTCAGATTATCCTACAGGTATTAAAGCTGTCCTATAGCCCTCTGGATCACTTTTATGAAATATGTTGTTTAGTGCTGGCCAAAAGCTGTTGAGTTTGGAAGGTCATTTAGTCAAACAATTTTGTTACAGAATATTCAAAGAGTTCAATCACAGAAATTATCTTGTTCTTACAACAGTTCATATCCATGAATTTCATGTTCCTGAATCTGGATGGCTTTTAATTTCGATGGTTGTGTTTTCCTAGAAACATAACCACAGCCAGCAGTGTCCAAGGGAGCATGTGGAGCCATTCCCTCAGATTGCTTGCTCCAGGAGGGTGAAGGTTAAAACATCTTGAAAGTCCTTTCCCCTCTCCCTGGATTTTAGTGCATTATAGAAATAAAATGTGGAATCTATGAAATACTCATTAGATTCCCATCTACCACCTGAATATTTCAGAATTTGTAAATTGTTACCTAAGAGAAGTTGATTTCCTTCAACTCTAGTAGTAGAGTGTAAGGTCATATCTCTAAGCAGTGCTGGCTTAGACCTCCCCAAGTGCCCATGTTAGGTAGCTACATCTGCATACACATTGTTCTTCAACCTGACTTTCAAGGTCAGAAGCACCAGATTCAGTCAGAGAAAGAAACTACTCAAATGTAAAAGGGAGCACTTTCATACCAGAAAACATCCAGACAGACAAATCTAAGATATCTGCATAAAAAAGGAAGAAAAGTTTTGTTTGGAAGTGAGATAGGCCCATAAAACTAGCAAAGGCCTTTTTTCTTCTTTAAAGAGTTAAAAGCCAGTCTAGTATGAGGGGGTTTATTTTATATATTAAAATGGAGTGCTCTAAATGTTAATGTTCTACATCTGCATTAGAGATGACAGATAGGGGGAAGGCAATCCAGAATGCAAAGAAGCTTGCTGAGCTTGTGTACTGCTTTGAGGCACAATCAATAAAGTATTTATTTTCCCTTCAGTTGATTGTTGCATTACAAGGCTACAACATTATCTCCCATAGCAATAGATTCAAAGGTTTTAAATCATGCAACTCTCCTTCTCTGCCCTCAGTTGCTATCCTTTCCATAAAACTGCCCTTTGAAAAGGTACTTAGGAAGGTGATCGATCTATAAAGCAAACTGTAATTTTATTTATGTCTTCCAGTGTTCCTCTCTGGCTTTCAGAGATTGCTCAGTTATTTTCTTTGCCTTGCTTTGTTTGTTGATAGAATAAAGAGTAGTGTGTGCTGATTGTCACTTTTGAATTCCTTCTTGATGAGGTCAAAAGAAAGACCAACTCCAGTAGTCAGACATCATCACAGTAGCTGGGTTCAGGTCCTTGATCTGGCAGACATTGGCAGGTCAATAGAGTCTCTTAGGGCTGGGTTTACAACTTAGTTTTTGCATCACTGACTGTGTCTTTCAGGTGCTGGGGCTTACTAAGGCATGAAAATCACAGAAATGGGTTAGGAACCTTAGGGGACAGGGCAACAGGAAATGCCCAGGAAAGGGTTTCATAAAAGCTAGCATGCTAAATCAGGATGTCAATGTGAGATGTACAGCAAAAGCAGGAAGAGAGAACCAATAGCAACAAAGTCACCATGATTTGGGTAAGGTCCTTCCTTTTTGATCTTGCAGTAAAAACTATCCCATAAGGCTTGGGAAAGGAACATACTGTGTTCCAACCTTGTCATGAGAAGACATTTCAGCATAGAGACATACTGAAAGACATAATTTCACTTAGGTGTCTCAACTATATTTTCTTCCCTTTTAATTGATTGCAATTTTTAGGCATAATTGGGGCTGTTTCAGTACAATTGTAGGGTGTCTGCTCTCTTACACTCTAATTGTTAGTTTCATTGTATTTGTTGGATGTTTTTTCACCTGCTCCTTTTTCTCTGTCCTTCCATAGATTGCCTTTTAACACCTCTTGCTCTCTAAAATTACCAGGTCTCTGGGTGTCTGTGTTTGGATAGCAGATCACCTTCACTGTCTGCAGCTGCTCTGCTGCCTGGCACAATATTGATTTTGCTTTTGCAATACACACTATAGGAAGAGAAGTGCAGAAATCAATATTTCATTAGACAGATGAGAATACAGCAATGTCTGATCCACAGACCTAGTACTTGGAGTAGACACCATAGGATTAGGGTTGTAACAGAAAGCAATGGTAGCATCAGAAGGGATATATACAAGGCATAGAGCTGGGACAGCATGATCTACTCTGTTGGCATGATCACAGGCTTCTTGCAGCAAGTCACTTCTCATCTGTACCACATACCACTTGTCATCTGAACTATGGGAGAAGGGTGGAGCTAGACACAATCTCAAAAGCAGCTCTGCTGTCTGCTCGGGTCACCCTTCTTCTCTTGCTGCTTCTGTACTCTGGCAAAAATTGCATCTACACAGCTTAGACAGTTTATATAGATGTTCAGGATTAGAAAATACCTCTCTGACCCAAAACACACTACAGATAGGACACTTTATTCCCTTCCTTTCACACAGAACAAAATAGAGACATTTAATTACTTTAGATATATAGCAAATCCTCACAAAAAAGCACATTTTCCTTGAAGAAGAGCTCAGTCACATAAACTACAGCAGGTGCATCTGAAGGGATGATGCCCTCACAGAGGGGAAGGTGGGCATGGACTGAAAGCAGAAGACTTTTCAGATGGAATAGCCTGTGCTGGGAATGATCTCTATCTGTATCTAATACCACTTCACAGATATTCAGTAGATCTGGGCAGACTGGGAAACAGCAAACTCAATCTAGAATGTAATTAATAATGCAATAAGGAATATAGGTCAAATTTGGTCTTAAGACTCTGACAAAGAGGGTTTCGGTTAATACATATGAACATTAATCAATTTGGATTCAACCTCAGATAGTTTGCATTTAACAATCCTGTTTTATCTTCACCTTTCAAAGCAGTACTGAGAGATATTTTTTATTGTCTGTTTTTTTCTAATAAAACTTCACAGTGTCTTGAAAAAGACTTTTGGTATATGCCTGAGGAATTTGCTTGTCTGGTCTGAGAGAGCCACGTGATACAGGAACATTTTAGCATCTTGGTACAGAGCTGATTCCCACCTCTGTAATTCTTTCTGGGGGTTAGTATGTAAATGGCTTGTCTAAAGATTTGGGTTTTTACAACCAACTGATATTCTTTACAGGTCAAAGATCAAATATTTAAGTTTGCTTGTGTAGTTGAAGAACCTTGTGGGATCTTGGCACTAATTAACATTGTCTGTTCTGTCTCCAAATTTCAACTCTTTACTATGGTGCCAAGGGATGGAGTTTGTGGAGTTTTGCTATTGATTTCAAGGGGGTTAGAAATCAGCCTCACAGAATCTATGCCTTTAGCTTTTTGATCTTCATATCTTCATGTCTCCATCTCTACTGAAACACACACACATGTAGTTTGGTTTCTTTTATAGCTAAGCTTCATACTTAAATATCTCTGACTTTTTTTCAACATATAATTGCCACATATATATATATATACATATATATATATATATATACACACCATATTGGTAATGATGCTGAATTGATGCTGAGTGTTTGTTGGAAGTAGACTTCATGGCATTGTGTGCATGGATGTTTCTAGCCTCAGTAGCACAGGCTCCAGATTCAGCTTGGAAACCTGGATAATCTTATATTTAAAGTAAAAACATAATCTTTATGGAGCAAGAAGAGTATGTGCATATACATAAATATATAAATTTGTATGCATTTCTATTTACATGTATGTGGATGCATGATAACAATTTCCCACAAAGACTGAAGCTATAGTGAGGTTTCTATCTCCTGTCATATAAAGTAAGTAATCAATGCCAATAGATTAGAAAAATGTCCTTTATGCCAGAAAGCCTGACCTTTCATTCCAAACATATTGGTGGCTATCATTAAAAGAAAATCTTAACTGAGTATTACTGCTTATTTTATATGCTGTGCTGATCTGTGTCTCACTGATCAAGCTGTTTCAGCTTTGTTTACTGTACAAACAGAGTTGCTGCAAGTTAAACATAAGAAGTAAGGCACCTGTAGAAAAAGATGTGCTTTGCCTTTCGCTCTAGAGCACTAGAGTGAGCATTTCTGTCTTACAAATGAAGCTGAATTTGAGATTGTCTCATTTATTCAATGAGTCTGGCTCATCACAGGTTTCATTGTGAGCATCGTATACAGAGTGAATATATATTGTTGAAAAGGCTTTAAAAATAAGTACTATTGATGACTGTAATTAATAATTTGAAAACCAGAGTAACTGCTATTCAAGCAGTGAAATATGGATTCTGGAGCTTTACATTGGGCATCTATCTTTAACATCCTTATGGCAATTGTTTGTTTAGTTTATTAAAGCAATCGAATCACCATGAGATTGGGGTAATTTAAAGTGAGTAATGTGTACAATTTAAAGGAGATATTAATCATAATATGCATAAAACTTAACTAACTTAGAACCTACAGTAAGCATTATTTAATGCAGGCAATTTCTGAATGCTTTTTATTAAGGAAAGTAAACTTTTATGTTGCCTAGAGGAAAGTTTAATTATTCACAGGAAATATGCAGCATGGTGTAATTAATATTGAATAATCAACCTCTCTTTCTTTTTCACTTGCAGGAAAATATAAACATCAATGAAGCTTCCAGATGCTTGGTGAAACACATAATTGCTAGTGAGAGTGATCCAGTTCAGTCTATTGAACCAGATATTATAAAACCACACTTGAATTCCTCCAAGATTGTCAGTTGTTCATCCTGCTTTAAATCCTAAAAGACTTCCAGACTATTACAAAAGCTGAACAGCTATGATCCACAGTTTGTCCAACGTGCCCAGCCTGCCCAGATTGTCCATAAGCAAATTGCCATTTTTTCCAAAGTATACTTAAATTTAAATTTATTATGAGCTGTTTATTAATAGTAACTATTCAAAACTGTCTTTGGCTACTGGTTGAGTAGACTCATGGTGATGACTGTGTTTTCCCAGTTGAGTAGCACCAGCAGTGATATCAAAGCCTATTTCTTTGCAATGTGGTTTCTGAAAGCTTCTGTTTGTGATGTGACTGCAGCAATACCCTACTTGTCCCTTGGTTCTCCAGCCTGTCTTCTCAATACCTTGATCAGGTAACCATCATCATTACACTGTTTTGTCACCCCTCCAAACTGAATGGTCATGTTTCATTTGAGGAAGATGATGGCACTGAAAGTATAGCTATTCAGGAAGAGACAAAATGAATGCTCACAGTGAAATCTGCCTGGTCTAAGTTCAGTCTCCTGGATCAAGTGACAGGAATGAACATGAAACAACTATTCACATTATTCAGTTCTCCAGAAGAGCTCAGCTTCTGAAACTGAACCCTGATGTAGTATTGACTCCCTCTTTCTGAAGAGTTACATTTTCATAGTTGTTAGCATTGTCTTCAGATGAGGCAAGGTGGAACAGGTCAAGGATGAGGGGTGACAAAACAGGGAATCATGGCTACAGTCTCATTGGTGAAGCAGCTGACAGTTTTCAGAAAGGTTATCTATTGTAGAAAGCCAGCACTTCCTCTGGAAAGCACTCACTGAATCTGTTACTGTCCCTCCATCCTTCATGCCACGGTGTTTAAACTGTTTGTTCTCTAAGTCTCTGAATACATCCCTCCCTTATGTTGACTCTCATGGGGAAATTCACAGTCCATATTATAATGTAACAACTAAACTTTTCAGAAATGCCTCTGTGTTTAATAGCAGCATATTAGCTTTTTGAGAACATTCTTCTAAAACACACAATTGTATGAATGATCACAGGAAGCTGAAGGAAACAGTCCTAGGAAACACTCCTGGAATATGTGCAGAACTTGTTGAGCTGGACTGTGGAAATGAAATAGTTGATTTTCAGAGTCTCACAAAATGTGCAGGTTGGTCAAGTCATTCAGACAAGTGTGTCTAGACAAGAAGTCTGACATGTGGCTGCAAGCCCCTGCAAGACAAACCTTACCTGTCTCCTGCTGTAGACAAATCACTTGCATTTGCTGTTTCTACTCAGCCTTTTCCTTCCTAAACTGTGAACTCTCAGTGGCAGGAGCTGTCTTTTGAGATGGGATTCTCTCCTTAGAGACATGTAATGTCGTAGAGGGGAGGAGGCAGAATCTCACGACATGTTGTGTTTACAGACATCATTGCAATACTTTCCTGAATACTTAGTTGGAAATGAAGGAATGAAACTCTCAAAGGCTAGTATATAGGTGTTAGGTAGGAAAAATGAAAAAAAAAAATCCTTAAGCTGGCATCCTGTGAGACCTATGGAAATTGTGTGCCTCCAAACTTTATCCTGTTACTTGGCAGTGTTAGGTTAATGTTTGGACTTGATGATCTTTAAGGTCTTTTCCATCCAAAATGATTCTATGATTCTATTACTGAATGATCACTCACTTTATAGGCACTACAGAAGATATCCAACAGAGGCATAGCTTTTTGTGTACTCTTCCAAAAGCCTGAAATGGATATATTTTTGTCACAGACTTTTAGAATAAGAAAGCAAGGCCTGTGGTTTTAAAAATAAATATTCACATCCAGAATTAATCTGCACACACACACACATAGATGAAAGGATCCATATATATTATGAGCTGGCTTTTTTTCTGAGGAGAATCATTTTCAAATTGTCTTGATCACAGTGTTATCCTTTCACACCTCTGTTAAACATCCTTGAACTCCTTCTGTGATCTGGGTCAAATACCTTAACCTTTCTGCCCCAGTTTCCTCATCTGTAAAATAGGGATTGATGTACACACCTACCTCACAGCACTCCTCGAAAGTTACTGTTGGCACCATGCTTTGAAGATATATGTTACACAAATGCCACGATCTATTACTTTTCAGAATGAAATATGAGTGCCCTCTAGCATGAATACATGGTGCTGTAATGTCTTAATGTTCTAAATCTATGCAGGGCTTGTCTGTGTTGCAACAATTAGCTTCCATTATTCCACCTCAGCTAACCTAGTCGAGGTTATAAAGCAACGTGTCACTGCATGGGATGATTAGATTAGCTGCAGATGGGTTGCAATTGGAAACTGTGGCTGCACAGATGTCATGGTACTAGTTGAATAATCTTGGCAGCAAAGGTTCCATTCAAAACTACGCCAGACCAGCTATCTCAAATTTAAAACACTATTTAAGTCAAGTCATATGGATGCCTTATTAAGGATAACACTTAACTGATACCTGAAGCCAACACTGTGGGGAACACCAGCACCCCGATATTCAGATGGCTTCTAAAGGACTATGTGTGAGTTAAACCTTATGCTTTATTTTAAATCTGGATGCCTCAGATGAAGCAGAGGAAGTTGTCATTTCTTCCAAAAATTATTTTGTGTTCAACTTGCAACAAACATAGCATAATATATTTTAGTTGTCTTCAGATCACTTGTCTTTGGTGGCTTCTAGCCAATATACATTAAGTATACTGGTAACTTTCACAAATGTTTGAGTGCTATTGCTAAATATCAGGTGTAAGAGCAGTTAAAAAAATCCACATAAATAAAACAAAGGACATACAGATTTTTTTTCATTGTATTGTATAAACCTGCTTTAAACTTATTGTCTGTTCCCCTTCTTTCTGTTGTGTCAGGCTGCACTGCACCACCAGTTCTTAGGCAGATTTTCCACCTGTGGTAGATGGTGGACAGAATTTGGCCTATACAAGGATTATACAAGGTGTAAGTTCTACAGTCATATGTATTTGCACCATAAGTACTAGAACAATAGCATGAAACATCAGACCTCCTTAGGAGGTGACATAATTCATTTTTATTTGTACTGAAGTGATAATCTGTCAAGTCTCTTTCTATAGTGCAATAAATGTGTGAATTCCACCTGAGTATCTAGCAAACAGCCTTTTTATAAAGGATTGTAGTAGGCAGGCCAGAATAAAAGCATTAATTTACAATTAATGAGCTCAGTTTGTGCCAATACCCTTTCAGGAACAAATACAAAATTTAATTTTACTGTGTCAGTCCCTAACAGGTTGGATTTCCTTGTTTTTCCTTAACACATTCTGTGCTCTATCCTCTTTGCTGGTCATTAGGGACCAGGCATGTTAATTGCATAGCCATTTCAAAATGAAACATTTTCCCCTTCTGTTTGCAGCACGTGATGAAAGACACAAGCCTCTATTGCCTTCCAAGTGGGCAAAGATCCTGCAAAGTGGATTTAAAACTCATTTTAATTTTAGTTCTCTATAAATGTCCCTCTGGGTGTCCCAGCAGCTAGAACCACAAGCTGATGGCACAGGTGAGGTGCCAGGCACAAGGGACCAGGCTGAAATACTCATGAAAAACCATGGTTGAGCATCTCTACTCCAAAGCTTCATTTACCAACTCAAGCACAGCACCAGTAATGACAAGATGCCTTTCTTTTTCCATCTTTGAAGCTCCATACAAACAAAATCCCTAAATAAGGATATACGTATTGCTGATAGGAAAATATATGGAGTGAAAGGTAAATATTACCCTGTTATTCCAGAAAGATCATGATTTCTTTGACCAAGCTGAGCTTTCAACACAAAGCCATTTGTTCTTCAACACAAAGCTTTGTTCTTCATATGTACCATTTCTCTAATTCCTATATTTTCTATTCAGGCAGACATAGTTGTTCTCAATGGTATCTTGTATATGCAGCTTGAATTCTGGTACATCAATATTTTATCATCAGACCTTTTTTTTTTGGCTTCTGTTTTAACCTACCTGACAATATAGAAGGGGGAGGGAGGGAGAAGGTGCATGTTTAAATAGCAGTTTTGTTTTACTTCTTAAAACAGCTTGTCTAGCTGGATGAAGTGAAATTGGTAAATACATGTGGGAAATGCAATTTTATGCCAATTGCCATGAAACAATCAATGAAAATATATTTTACTGCACCAATATTTATGCATGTGACCGCAGGTTCTATTGTAATAAAAAATGATATTTCTGACAAAACACAGAATATGAGTGTTTTGTAAAATTAATTCGTTAACCAAAGTTAGCATATAAAAGTAGCCACAAGAAAATTCATCTTTCTTCATATGTAGCCAATCTCTGAGACATATATATTAATAGTTTCATTTAGGCTGTTTACTTTCTGTACAACATTTCTTTTAAACCATCCAGGTCTGGCATTGATTAAAGAGTTCTGAGACAGAAACTTTCCACCTTTTCTCCTTTCATCATCCTATTTAATATGCAATTCCAGAGCCAGCTTTTATAGCTCCAGCTCTTCAAAGAACCTCAGTTCAAAGTCTGAATTTTTGGCTCACAAAGAGATGCATCATCAGTTTAGGGACTCATTGTTAAGCACACAGTCAATTCTTGGAAGTCTGGCTGGGTAATAAATGGCCTACATTTGCAAATTGGGCAGCTGTATGCTAGGATGTAGTAACTGCACTTATCTTCAGCTGTCAGGGCAAGCTGGTACCTGCAGCAATGTTACACATTTGACCTTTCATGATTCCCTAGCAATATGAGATTATTTTATCAATTTATTTTTGGTTGGTTTTTTTTTTAAAAGGAAGTGTAGGAGATGTTTGCCTTCGTTGTGAGTCTAGTATAAATAGTAATGAAAAGGAAAATAACAAAAAGAAATAGAAGCAAAACCCAGGAAAAACAAGTGATGCAAATGAAAACAATTGTTCACCCTTAAAAGACTGATGCCCAAACAGTCCTTGAGCAGTTGCCCATTGGCAAGCTTTCCCCTGACCTTATTGCTGAGCATGACATCCTGTGGTCTGGAATATCCCTTTGGTCACTTGGGGTCATCCCTTCCAGCTACTATGAAGAAAATTAACTTTATCCCAGCCAAAGCCAGCACAGAGGCTCAGCAAGATCACAACTCCATGGGCCTCTTGCCATCCTCCATTAGCATTTCTGATAACCAGTGACAGTTGATATCTCTGCAACACATGGCTGATAAGACAAAAGATACTTTAAACCACTCATAACCCAGTCTGCAGGCAAAGTGTGCTAATGTGCTTTGTCTGACTGTAGATGGCATTTGAATAAACTAAAGTTAGAAACTTGAGAAGTTTAAAAGAGAAGTTTCCCAAGCACAACTACCCCTGGAAGTCTGTACCTGCTACTGGGCAATATATGGGTAAGGGATATTTAAGGTTTCATCTGAATCAGGTTAGCATGCCAGTTCCAGCCTGGAGATTTTAACTCTGGAATGAAAACCTTGCTTGCACACCTTAGGGTGCAAAAAACCACAGCACAAAGCCACACAGCAAGCATGGGGGAAGGGGAACCAGTAGTATTAACTATAACACATTCTTTTATGAATCTCTTCAATTTTCCCTGGAAAAAGGAATATATTGATGGAGGTGGACTGTTTGTCAGGCCCTGTGTCTTCCCTGGGAACTGTTTGCATAAAATCTGTAATTTCTAGACAGAAGTAAATCTCTGCTTTCAGTTATAGCTTATATTGTGAAGCCCAGAGAGACATGTCAAACCACTGACTGATTGTTAGAGCATCTTATTTCCCTGATGGCTATGTTTGTTATGCAGTGGGAGGCTCTATACATGACAGCAACTATTTAACCTGGATATGTCTTTGAATTTTAGAGCCCTTTGTAATGAAAACACAAATGGAAGCTACGAGGGTTTTTTATCCCTGTCATGGTGGAGTGAACACACTCTGGCATCTGACTGTAGTCTGGATAGAAAACATAGTTTAGACTTTGCTTTAGACTTTAGTAGTATCTGCTAGGTGAAAAAGGAACAGGAAATACAACCTATTATTTTCCCCATTAAATAGACTTGTTATTAGATTATTTGGTCAGTTTACTCATAAAGCATAGCTTTTAGTAAAGCACAGACTTCTCAGTTCTTTAGCTAGGACTAAAAGATTTGCCTTTCTAAAATGTAGCCTATATTGGTTAAATGGACTGGGGGGAAAGCTATCTGACACCTAAGCATTGTAAAGGGAAGAGGGGTTAATAAACAATTAGACCATCCCACTCCCTTTAGATATTTTATAAACAGGACATATATAATCCATAAGCTATGTGAGGCAACATGCATCCTAGGCAGGTGAAATCCTAAGGTCTGCACTGTAAAAGTAGCCAACATGATTAATAAGACTTTATGGTAATAGACCTTTTCAGTAGCATGTGAGAATATGAATCATCTGTTATAAAACACAACATGAAATTTCCACAATTTTTTAACCAGTCTGAAAATGCAGAGTATAATAAAGTATGTTTTCCATCTGTGAAAAGGCTGTCTGGAGGCTAGACAGGCGTAGTTTAGGCCTAAGTGACTTTAAAATGAGACAACTTATCAAGGTGCCCTTGGAGGCTGTGACAGTGTATCAGCTACTTAGGCATATGAAGTAAACAGGATCAGCCACATTTGGAATGAGGGGGGAATTTAAATGAAAAGCAAATCAAAGAAAATTCTGAAAGGAAGAGAGAAATTAACAGGTCAAAATAGGTTGTTTTATCAGTCTGCTTGAGTGGCTCTTACTGCTTTTGCAGCTGAGAAGCTCACATGTGCATGGTGCAAGGGAGCCAGTCTGCCCTGCAAGGGTTACTGGCTGCATAGAAAGAGGTTTGATTCAAATCTGGGAACAGACTATCCAGTCAGCTTTGTGTCAGGGTGTGACACCAAGGATTGCCCTCATCCAGGTGCAGGACCTTGCACTTGGTCCTGCTGAACCTCATGAGTACGTGATACAGGCCCACCTCTCAACTTTGTCCAGGTCCCTCTGGATGGCAAGAATCTAGGAGGGGACATAGGGGACAGATGACCTCAATTGGTCAAAGGAATATTCTAGATGAAAGGGATATTCCAGACCATATGACACTATGGTCAGCAACAGAACTAGGGGGAACATTGTCAAGGGGGGTGGGAATGGCACTTCTCAGTGACTGCCTGGGCATCAATTGGTTGGAAGTAAGCAATTGTTTTCATTTGCATCACTTGTCTTTNTTGCTAGTATTATCATAAATATTATTGCTCTTTTATTTTATTTCAACTATTAACCCACACAGGAAGTTCCATCTTAACATGAGGAGNCTGGATTTTGTTTATCTTTTTTTGTTATTTACATTTTCATTATGATTCATTGTTAGTATTCAGGCACAGTCTGAAAATCACTTGTGGTCTCCTGTGGCCCCTGGTGCCATAACTGTGCCAACAGCAGAGGGAGCATTAAACTCATTGCCCACGGGAAAGTGTGGGGAGTGATACCCATGTTCCTAGAATCCTTGGATGGGTAGGATGAGCTCATTAGCCTTCTGGCAGTCATCCTAGGAGAAGGACAACTCTAATTCCAAACCCGGGCAGATGGAGCTCGTTTAGCCCTGGAAGGCCTTCCAGCTAAGAGGCTAAACCTCTGTCCTAAGGACCTCGCTGCCAGCGTCCAAGCTTGCTAGGCCCTGGTAGATGAACCTTAGGACTAAAGGGTGGGTCCAGCTCTGCGCATGCTGTGTCTCACCTAAAAAAATCCATAGTGCAGGCTCGAGGGTGCTATCTGCTATCCTCTTTTTATCAGTGCGCTTGGAAAAGGCGCTGATGAGGAGCGTGGGTGGAGCCCTCCCTGGAGCTTCGTTCGCAAAGCCTAGCCACAACAACGACGACGATTGCTAGTATTATCATAAATATTATTGCTCTTTTATTTTATTTCAACTATTAACCCACACAGGAAGTTCCATCTTAACATGAGGAGGAACTTTGAGGGTGGTAGAGTGCTGGAGCAGGCTGCCCAGGGAGGTGGTGGAGTCTCCATCTCTGGAAATATTCAAACCCTGACTAGACACCATCCTGTGCGACCTGTTCTAGGGGATCCTGCTCTTGCAGGGGGGGTTGGACTAGACATCTCCAGAGGTCCTTTCCAACCCCTAACATTCTGTGATTCCGGGAGCTTTCTCACTTGCACACTTCCAGTTCTCTTCCCCCATCCACTGAGGTGGGGGGGGAAGTGAGTGGCTGTGTGGTGCTTAGTTGCCCGCTGGGCTTAAGCCATGACATTTATACTTTTTTAATAGAAAGTAAGAGCAGAACTCCTGTCTGTCCCATTCCTTGCTGGATGCAATAATCAATGTGGAACAAAGCCACACAGCCACAGGTTTCCTTTTCCTTAATAAATCCTGAAGTGCTTAACAGAAGGTGAAGGAACTTAATCTCACCTTTTATGAGCCTTGCACATCAGCTCACAAAACACATGGCCTGGTGATCTGGGGATTGTTGTGGAAGCAGTTAAGAATCAAGCCTAAGATTTAGAGGTGCAAGTTCTATAAAATCTATAAAATACCCTCTGTGGTTTTATAACTGCTGTCTCTTCTCATTTTCATGTATTGCCTCTACGCATTTATGCATCACAGGTAAACATTGTTCATAGAAATGAAATAGCTGTTTTTGCATTTCTGTAAAGCCAAGCTTGATTTAAGATACATAAAAGCTATAAATACATCAGCCTTCTGCTCTGATAACAATAAATGCATTTGTGATATGATTTACTAACTAATAAATAAATAAAGAAGGAAAATAATAAATGCAAATTAAAAAATGCTACCAGGAAGAACTTAATTGCAAAATGTCTTTTAAGTGTGAAGGAAGATATAAGAGAATCTTACACTGGAGTTTCATAAAAGGATACTCTCATTAAGTAAACAATTACAAGTCAGAATAAATTCATATGTCAAGCAGATGGGGCTGTCAGCAAGACCATGGTGGAGCAATGTGTTAAGATGCTTAAAGAAAAAAACAGGAAAGTAGAATATCACTTGATAAAAATATTTCAATTTAAACAGGAAAGGCAATATTGCAAATTCACAAGGGAAACAAGAAGATATTGCAGCTCTTCTTGTGACACTTAGTAAAGACATCAGCAACACCAAATTATTGCAGGTGTGTGATATTTATAAGAGGGGAAATCAGGATTGCAAATCGTAGAGGTTTAGACCACATCTGAGATTTGTATATGCAGATAGATATACTGAATAGGTACACTGAGGTATCTACAACAAGGAATTCAAGTTAAAATAGATTGATTTCTAAAACTATGGAGCTGAGCTGTCAATGGGTATGTTACACAAGGGAGGTACAGGAAATACAAAGTCAACAACAAAGCTTTTCAAGTATTCAAAAGTCATGAGGCAAACTATCCCCCAGCAATGGCATGTTGGTTTTGGAGTCATAAGTTTCTTTAAAAACATAAAACTTCTCTTTTGATTTCTGAACACGGAAGGCTTTATACAGTTGTCCTCTCAGCTTTTCTCATCAACCCAGCAGCTGAATCCCTTTTTGTCACATTTTTTAGTGCCTGTTTTTGCTGTGCCTCTGTGAATGACTAGCCTCATAAAAATCTTCACTAACACCAGAGGTGGTCTGGCAGCCACAGAAATCATTGCAATCAACTGAGTCATTAAGCTGTTTCAAATTGCAGTCATTAATAAGAAATCTTTACATTTGCTTGTAACAATGAGAACAAAAATAAGCTTTCCTCAGATCATTCTGCTAGCTATTCTGAGATATTTTCCCTAATACAGCAAGAATCTCAGGGCAGCAAGACTGCATGAGAGCCAGGGAAGACTTTTTGTGTAGTCAGAGACCAGACACATTAGTGAAAGTGGAATCTCCTGAAGAACCACAAGACGTTCTTGAGCTAAGAATAGTTAGTAGCTGAGACAACATCAAGGACTTGCACTCTTCTTACTCTCCCCTCATTGCTTTTGATACTTAGTGGATTAGGACATTGGACCCTTGGTCTGACTGAGGATGAATCTTTATATATCGTACAGTAAGTGGAATGAAGTAATAAAATGTTTGTAAATGTTAGTAGCAGATGATGAAGATGAATTTTTCCTTTCCAACTGTGTTTTTTGCCAGTTGTAGCCAATATTCATGCTGCGGCAAATGTTCCCCTACATTTGGTAAAAGGTGTACTACCACATCTAAATTACTATAGGAGTCTTAAACTTGTCATAACTTATTTATGAGATTTTAGCTAGTCAATCTATAGTAAGAATGTATTCTGTCAGCTCACAAACTGATGTAAGTTTTGCATTTGCTGTATTCTATTTTTTCCCCCTCTGTCTCAATGGTTGTCCCATTTGTGGTCTGTATAGTTTTGACAGTTTGTGGTTGACCTCATTACACTGATCTAATTGATGACCACATGAATTATGATGACAAAGCAGCTGTATTAATCATGTAACACATCTGACTTCTTTTGCCACATTAGCCCTCTGGGAAATCCTTTAGCAAATTATGTCCACATGTTAAGCTCCTTTGAACAATCAATTCAGCTAAAGCCTTAGCCACCAAAATCCACTTCTTTTCTTTAGAAATCAATCTCCTAATTTCTTGCGACTTAGCCTTTTTTCCACCAGGTTAAAACCAAATTATATGCATATTTCATGCCCAAAGAACATTTCTTTTAGTACTACCAAATGGAATGAACATAGTAGCTGTCAAATGATGTGAATTGTAAATTTTCCTGTTCTAACGTATGTAACAACAGCCAGCAAGCTTAAAGAGTTTCATTGTTCCTCTGTTTTCCTATGTGCTGAAAATGACCTCAAATATTTATTGAGATGAACGAAATGTACTCAATTTTCACCTCACCCTGGAAAATCTTTTTGCCACATCTCATTCTGTACAGTAGAAATAAAAAATAAAAATATTTAATATGGACGTGGAAGGCAATTCAGGTGTTTTTGGTTGAACATTTGTTAATAACACATCCTGTAAAGAACATTAACATTTTATTGTCTTAACTTTGTGATAATTTATATGCAGTGATGTCACAATTTAGAGTAATAACTGCTTATTTGTGTAGGTAGATTGCCTTTCAGATGCATAGGTCAGCATTGCAGCTGCATGATTTACTGCCTGATTTATCTTGGTCTTCCAAGATAAGTGCATATGGAAATCTCAGTTGGAGCTACCTTTCCCACAGGAACAACACAAAATATCAGCACCACTTAACCGCATAATTGGTTCAGAAGTTCTGTGCTATCCTTGCACTACAAGAATAAATAACAACTCAGGTGCACGAGTTACACTCTGAGTAGACATTTTATTGTTCCTTATGCTTCATACACCTGATAGAAATGCAGTCAAGTTAGCACAATACTGAACCTCACTGCATTTATCCTACATTTCAACACCACTTCTTAGGTCAGATTTAGCACCTTCCTGCTTTGTGGCTCCTCCAATACTCAGACTTCTGCTCACCAAGAAGTCCTAGAAATAGACCCTTTAAAGGGGAGATTTGGAATGAACTGAGTTATAACTAGTGAAAACCACCCTTCTACCATCACACTCCACCAGTCAGGAGTTAAATGAATTAGAAACAAATGGCAAAGGTACTGGTTTCTTTAGGGTAGTTTTAAGAATTTCTCTGCAACAGAACTTCAAAGGATACAATTCTTCTAATCTTTCAGAGACCCGAGAATTGCTCTTGCACAAACACAACAGTGTTATTCAGTAGGTGGACCAATAGCCTGCTGTGGTGGGGTAAAAATCTCTCTTATTAGTCAGCTAAATACAGTGGAGGTAGTCCTAAAATGGTTTAATCAAAAGTTAAGATCTTGTCTCAAAGGACTTGTGGTATAATTGCTGACTGCACTTGAAGCATGAAGCCACACAAGTGGCTTACATATCTGCTTTGTTGCTGGGCTTTTTTTTTTTGTGCCTTTTTAGTGGGAAAAAAAAATGTTTTTGCAGGTATTGTGGATAATTCTTTCAAATTATTTATTATTATTATTCTCCCTACAAAAATCCTAAGAATGGTATTAAAATATTAGTTCAGTGTATTTTCTGGTAATAAAGTAAAATAATCTTGTATGGATGTATGTTGTGTGTGGTGAATCAGAAGATGATGAAATGTGTTTCTGGAAATAGTTGTGCATCTAGACAGGTGAACAATCTAATCTACTGTTGTAAAATGGAGTGTTTTTCTCAGTAAGACAAAAGGCACAGTGGCAGAAAAACATCTTGATACAAAGCATACACGAAGAAATGCTGACGCTGTAAGTGATCTGCCACGCTACATTAAGATGCTGATTTTAACTCCCACTGTGCCTTAGCAGCAAGAAATATTGTGCAATTTTTTAAAAGACATTCTCATGATATTCATCACATTGATTACTTCAAAAGGTTTTCCTTTATGCCCTTGTTAAACTTGAAATGGTGCTGCTGCCTCCTTGTCTGCCTCTGGGGCTTGATCCACCCACACACAGCGTGCTGTGTCCGGCTCTCACCAGGTCATGAAGAGCAGATGACTAAGTTGAAAGAGAAATCTCTTTATATGACACAGTAATGTGCACTTGTCTGTTTAGGATGAGGTCTTTAAGGAATCTCTTTCCAGTTTCCCACCCTTTATTCCTGGAAAGGGCTATTTTTTCATCCAAAAGATATTTTTCTAGGACAAATGGCAGCATTGAGCTCTGCTCACTCCTGTGTTCACCACAGGTTTAATCTGTGAGACATTTTCATTTGCACAATGAACTGAGTATGCTTTTCTCATGTACTGCATTGCCTCTGAACTGCAAGAGGAAGGAATGGAACTATAATGCTTTGAGATCTATCTGGGTTCTCACACTATCCCAGGAGCCTTTCTGTGGGCATATTACATTTGAATTTTGGGACATAATAAACCTTCAAGAAAGAAACAAAGGCTGGAGACAAGCTCCCTGAGGAAAAGAATAACTGCCTAGATCAGCACCTATTCCTAATGATATGGTTATTACTACCAGAAAAGGCAACAGAGACTTGGCCAGGGGCCTCATCCTTAATGTGTTAGATCCAACCTCTCTTTAACCCAGAAAATCTGGATCTGCCAGTAGATTTTGCCTCTTCATCCATCCAAAAATAGTCATCCATGAATTCACAGGTCTTGTGATATTTCTAACAAAAAAGGAAATAACAAGTCATCACAGAGACAAACATTATGAAAGGGACCAGCTCAGCATATTACTAGCCTGCTTCATGAACACTTTGTTTGCATCTGGTTTGGCAGAACAGTTTCACAGTGAACTGCCCTAGGACCTTTAACTTTCATTCAGTCCTGAATTGGTCAGGCAGTTGAACTAGGTGATTGTTGCAGGTTCCTTTCATCAGAAATGGTCTATTCTTTGAGGTTGGACTGCAAATAAAGATGAGAAATCAGACACAAAGGACATCACTGAGAACTTTTTCTAGCTACACACTGCTTTGTTCTCGCTGGGTGATTGCTCCATTATGTTGAATGCCAACACATAGCTTCACATCAGGCACTTGGAAAAGACCAAATGGCTATACAGGAATTGTGGTTTGTGCTGGTTAACAGGAAATGATGATAACAGGAATGTTTTGGTTTGTGTACATATTCCTATTACCTGAAAAATAGGAAAAATCAAATCAACTGGGGCAGTTTCTCAGCTTTGAGCTTTTCCTTAAGGTCTCTTTTCTTGTGTTTCTGTGGCTGTGGTTGATGTGACTGTGCAGCCCCCATACACTTTCTCTCTTCTATTCCCACAGAGCAAAAATAACCCATAGCATCTCATCCAAATTTATTAAAATACCTCAGTGAACTTAAATTATTTTCTGATGTGAGTGGAGATATCTGTCTATATTCAGGATTTCTCAGTATTTCAGGGACTTTCCTCTTTAAGGATAGTCAAAGATTTCTCACAGCACTTGAGTGAAAAGCAGTAGCTCCATTTAGTTTTTTGGACAATATTTAAAACAATGGACCAAATTCTCAAACTGTATTTGAAGATAACAAATTGAGTTGGGTGGAGAAAGGCAGGAAAGCATGTCTTGTTCCTACAGTACACATGAAGATACATCTCGTTTCTTCCTATATGAAGTGAATGAAGAAGCATGGTGAGCAAAATTATTACAGTTTACTTTCTGAAGTTACAACTGGTATAAACACCTGGTAGCTCCTTAAAGAACCTTTCTGCTGCCAAGAGATGATCAGAGAAAATTTATCCATGGTGCAGAATTCACTTGTCATAATGTTTACAACCTTCAGGAAAAGCTTTGCAGAGGACATTAATTTCAGCTCCAGGAGGCACTCTGGTGTGCTGCTGTCTTCCCTTTACCATCTTTTTGCTTTCCTTAGCTTAGCTTAGGTTAGGAAACTAAAGGAGTCTAGAGAACAAGAAACCACTCCAGCCTACGAAGGTTTATACCATTAGTAATGCTGGAATTAAAAGATTAAACCACTTGTTTCAAGTGCTAAATAGTCATGTTCTCTTATTCATTTCACACGCTACTAAGCATTATGCTATACTTTGCAATGCATGGATTCATCCCACACGTCCTTGTGCAGAAAAGTGCTTTAGGCTTGTGTTTAAATTTGAGTGCTCTCCTAAATCAAGATTCTAGGCTTTATATCTGACATTCATTTCCTGCTCTCATTCCCTACACCACCAGTTCTCAGTGCCCTAAAACATATTTACTTTGAAAGCCACACATAAAACTCAGTGACTTTATGAAGATCCAGAGCAAATACTTAATCTGGAGACAATGTCAGACATCATATGCCTAAAGGATTCATTGAATCATGTCTACTAGGCCAGGGCCAAGTTCATTTCTAAAGGAACTCTGTGCTCACAGTTCCTCTGATGTGTTTCTGTCTGTGTTCTTGCACAGGCATTTTTAACATCTGGCTGACTTTGCCTGTACTGCATAGCTGGGTATATGACAGACTCTCAGAGCCAGACATTCATCAATCCTGCATTACCATACCATGTTTTTGCTATACTGTGGGAAAGAGTCTTACTTATCCTATTAAAAATGCAAGAAACAATTAAAGAATCTCACTCTTAATGAGATGGCACCTCTCCCATCAAGTTTAAGCAATAAATATTGCAAACTCCTGTTCAAGCACGTTAGATTAGTATTCACCACTCTGTGTTGTCAAGGACAGAAGCTTCTGCTGCAATGTGCTGAGCTCCTGACACTTGCAGGATCTGTGCTGAGCCTGAGTGTTGGGTGGCTGTCACATTTAATTAATGTCAATCCCACCCAGAGATCCTACTTCTAAGTCACAGTGCTTGGCCAGGCAGGCTTAATTGCTATTCTAGGGAGAATACATGGAGTGTATTCATTGAATATACTGAATATAAGGTGTGCCAATTTACAAAAAAAAATCCTAGACAAATTTCTGCTTTAAAATGCCTAATTTTTGCCCATGGAAATGAATGTACATGAAATGATTTAAGAGGAAAAAGAATCAGTGTCAATATTGTAGCCCTTAGGGTAAAACAAAACTCATCATAAGAGGCTAATTTACCTCTGATGAAAGCAAGATAAAACTCAAAAAGGCATCAGAGAAAATACAACATTGAGAGCTGAAGCTGTGTGAGTCAGCCAACAGTGTTTACTCTCTGAAGGTAGCTACTGCAAGGGTTTGTTTGTGCATCCAACCCCAAATTTGCTATGGACTTCATTTCTACAAGAAAACTCCCCTAAGTGGAGGATATGTGTAAATAAAATGGTCATTTTATGCAAATTCACCAGGACATGAACCAAGGACCTGCCATTTAGAAAGTATCAGAAGATATATATGTATTATATCTCCGCTTGCCTCTCATTTCGTTAGGTGATTACTGTGGTCTCTGAGTGATTCGCTTCTGCCGCGATGCCTGAGCCGGCCAAGTCTGCTCCCGCTCCCAAGAAGGGCTCCAAGGAGGCGGTGACCAAGACCCAGAAGAAAGGGGACAAGAAGCACAAGAAGAGCCGCAAGGAGAGCTACTCGATCTATTATATGTCTATACATACATAAACATACATAGCTGCTTTATACTTTTAGCCTGTCTCCAAATAAGCTTCAGTATTCCTTCTTTCAACCTTGGTTANAAACATACATAGCTGCTTTATACTTTGGAATAATATTACAAACAATGCATCCTTTTAGCCTATCTCCAAATGAGCTTCAGTATTCCTTCTTTCAACCTTGGTTATAAGTTTTTTCCTCTGAGGATTTTTTGCAGGTGCCTATGCCTGCAAAATTCAAACTGGATTTTCACACAAAGCTGCACCATGACTGTGAGGTTTATTGGACTCCCCTTGAGACACATTAATGGTTCCATGCTCTCAGGCAGCAATGGCACCGTTACTTTGTGTCATTCTCATCTCTGTAGATTTCTATAAAATATGATCATAAGACACAAGCAGAAATCCTGAAGATCTATACTCCCCATTCTTATTAAAGGTTACCTAGAAACATCTGCAGCACAATAACTGTAAACTTTCACACATCCAAGAATACTTGCCATAAACTGTTCCATTGCGTCAATTAAATGCAGTATGGACTCTGCACAGGGGAGCACTTTATTGCTTCATTATTGGTTTTATATCACTTTAAATCCTGTGCACTGCAGAAACAAAAATCCAAACAAATATTTAAAAAGCTAAATGGGGAAGTGTAGCACAAGTTAATCTAGTACTGGAACCTTTAATGCGTGCAACTCCACATATGGCATATTTGTATTCAGGGTGCAATAAAATATTTTCAAAGGCACAAAGAAAACTGTATATTTGCCTTTTTAATAAATGCAGTTAGACATAATGGGAAGTGATCTGACTGGCACTGTAGGCTTAGTAACGTTCTGGTGGTACACATATTGCAGTGACAGTGTAGCAGAAACCTAGCAAGGCCCAATTTGCTGCTACAAAAAACACAGTTGGGAGGGTGACTTGTTGAATAAGGAATTTTGCCAGCAATGCCATTCTTTGCCATCCCATCAAGTTGAAAATTCTGGGTGACAATTGCCTTTGGTGTAATTAAGATCTGGTATTTGAAGAAAAAGTAGATATGTTTCAAAGCTTAAGTTTCCTTCACAAGCCTAAAACTGTCTGAGCTGGGAGAGTCAGAGTCCTTGAGCTGTTGTTGAAAAGCCAGTGAACGGGCAGAGGCTGATGTCTTCCTTGTGTGATTAATGACAAAACTGGATCTCCTGAACAGCAGGTACCTCAAAACTGCACTGGTGGTTCAAGTTTAGTTTTATTACAATGTTGCCTGTCTGCTCTTTCTGATGTTTTATGATAGGATTTTTTTGCCAAAGCATTTTACTTCCAGTCTGCATCGTCACCTCAAACAGCAACCAAGAGAGATAAAATTTAATTTGAAGTCATAAACTGCTGTGACTTTGGAGTCATTTATAAAAAGTTCTATAATTTTAAATGAGTTTTCTATTTTGAGGATGACATCAGATTGTCCAACACAGTGTTCCTCCTGAATTATCCTGTTCCAGAGAAATTTAGTCCACTCATAGGACAAGCCACAAATTGAAGGAAGGACTTGCTATCCTCGGCAACAAGGTTGTGCCAATAGTCTACCAGGTTTCCCAATCATCCCTAGCAACCCTGTTAAACAGGTGAAATTAAATTGAAGGGGGAAAGGTGGATGGAAAAATGCAATGAGGATATTAATGGTACATGGTGGAAAGCAACAAACTTCGCTCTCTCTGTGTAATCCCCTGTAGGCTTTCTGCTTTGAAATAAAATTAATTCCAGAAATGAACAAAGCTACTTCATGAAAAGAACTTCTATTTTAGGATTATACAACTTGGATTTCAGAATGCAGTGGTTACTTGAGGGCATTTCCAAACTAGATGTGGAATAATACATAACAAACCTAGTTAAATTTCTGGTGTGACAAGCTCATAACACCACTTGCCACCATAAAGTATTGCATAATCTCATCAGCCCACATTATATTGTGTTTATTATACTATTTCTTTCCAACCTAAACTGGCAAAGCTCTATGAATCTATTCACTACTAGTTACAACAGCCACTCTTTAGAGACATAGAGAAGACTTGTAGAAAACTTACAGTGTTAAGATCCCAAAGAGTTTTGAGAGAGAAAGGGGTGGAATAAACACTTGAAGCACACACTGAGGAACTAGGAGGTCTAAGGCAGAAATCAAAAAGAGTACTTCATTTCATCCTAGGATGGGAAGGAGAGGATATATAGCAGCAGACAACATAGCCCAGAGCTGTACCACATCTGTACTATAGCCCAAAGCTTAGAAACAGATTCAGCCATATATTTCTATTGTTTAAACAGGTAGAATATGGCTCATATCACATGTTTTGGAGATGAACCACTGAAGAGTTGCAAGAGAAGCAACAAGAGGACAATACCTTTTAACTCAGCAATGAGATCTTTGGAAGTTCTTGCTTATTTTCTGGATTTGATGACTTATGACTTAATGACCAAGCATCAACAATGTCCCCTTCCTTTTGAGGAAAATATCTTTACTTCCTTGGACCCCCAGCTGCCTCATGGAACTATGTGGATATGAATCCCTACATTACCATACTCAAACAGCACCTCACCTACCAGTGAAATGTAAGGTTTTCTGTATGGAAAATACAGAAGTCATTCCTGATAATCCAAAGCAACTGGAGACCGCAGAATCAGCTTGTATAGCAGTGATGTTTCCTTATTTCCTACAAAATCTCTGTGCTCAAATTACATTTTTCTTTGAGGTCCTGCAAGTTGAGATTCTGTTTCCTGAGGGATGATTTCTCCTGCTGAATCTGTAAGATTCAGGGTAAGAGAGTCCTATCCCTCTGTGCTGTCCTGTCTCCCAGCAATGAGAGCTCTCCTTGTTCTCATTGCAAATGATTGCAGTTCAATTCCCCAAAGACCAGAGAACAATTATAGTGAATGAACTTTGCTGATAGAACATGAAAATCTTTTCAGTCTTACGACATTTTCAAATCCTTTAATCTGTCACAATGAATGACACCACTGCATTTTTACATTTGTAAAAGAGTGTTATGCTTTGAATGTTCGCTGCAGCCCCTGTGATCTCAGAGGAATAATAAAGGAAAGAAGAAACCCTGTTATCTTATAGCTAGAATCTACCCAGCTGTCCTTGTTAGGGTTAAAACAGAACAATTCTGTTTGGTGATTTTACTTTTCAGCTAAAACTCCTCTATTTATCTGCATTTTCTGAAAGTAACAACATATGTTCCTCAATCCCCTGCTAGCCCTGATAAGGTCTGATGTTTAAATCTACTGCCAAGGATTAGTATGGAGACCAAGATCACTGCTAAATCTTGTGTACCATGATGGGGGTGCAGAGTAAAAGGTTGCACCTGCAGGGAGAAGTGGACAGTTCAGGTGACCCTAAAGTGACCAACTAGGTATTCCATTCCATATACATCATATTCAATATAAAGAAGAGGGTCAGTTCCTTCTTCTTGCCTCTCTTCTTCAATGACCAGGGTATGACAAGGACTCTGTCCTCCCTTAGATCTGGAGTTCCAGGATCCAGCTCCCTCCCCACTCTGGCTGCACAGTATCAGTGGTGACATCGTTGCTAAAGAGGGGAGGTTATGTTCAGTATGGGTTTTGTATATACTTGTATATATTTCATTTTTATTATTATTCTTATTAAAGTAGGTTTATGGTTTTTTTCCAATCCCCAAGTCCTCTTGATCTTTATTATTCCCTTTCCCTTCCTGGGCCAGTGGTGAGGGAAAGGGGATAATAGAGAGTGTCTATCACTGGATTAGGGGTCATCCCAGCCCCTGACTCACAACACCAAGAAAAATTTATTTAGTATTGTTTCTGTGTGACTATCATGTGATGATAATGGAGATGAATTAGATCCTAACCTCAGAAGGAAACCAGAAAAATGTAACTGGAGTCAAATGAGTTATTTTGCATTTTACTGCACAACAGAAATCAAAATCTCTCTCAGTTCCCTTCTTTAGTACTAGTTTATCAGGTATAAAGTCTGCAGTGCAAATGTATCTTTTTATAAAACAGTGGGCTTTACCCTACTTAGATGACCAGTTGCCTACAGAATGCAAATGGTGAGTTCAGCCCTTCCCTCATCCCACCCTCTCCAGATGAATTTCAGTTCTTTGGGTATTAAAACCCTCTTAATACTCTGATGGTAGTTTCACTCACACAAACCAAAGCACACATTCAAGTAACAATGCATATATAATGTTAGGCCTTTGTCTCCATTTTACTTCATCCTGTGGCTAATTGCCTCGCTGCTGCATGCCAATTAGTTTGACTCCCAGCTGTATTCAGAAAACCAACTGGCAATGCCTGTGTAAACCTTTGAAGTACTGTACATTATCAACTAATCTAAAAAGCTTATCAACACAGCATTTGAGAGGAAGAAATGAATGCTCATTAAAAAATATTAATCTTCTTAAAGCTTTAGATACTGCTTAGATACAACAGGAAATACTAAAGTGACTCTTTGTCCCCTGTCTTCTCACTTCTCTCAGCATGCTCTCAGGATAA
>VWZO01017934.1:7040-20836 GCA_013396975.1 Bucco capensis
GAAGGAGATGGAGAAGGAGAAGAGAAGAAGGAGATGGAGAAGGAGAAGAGAGGGAGAGGAAGAAGGAGAGGGAGAAGGAGAAGAGAAAGAGAGGGAGAAGAAGAGAAGGAGAAGGAGAGGGAGGAGGGGGAGAGGGAGAGATAGGAGAAGGAGAAAAGGAGGAAAGAGATAATGAGATGGAGAAGGAGAAGAAGGAGGAGCAGGAAGAGAAGGAGAAGGAGAAATAGAAGGAGAGGGAGATGAAGGAGAAGAGGGAGAGGGAGGAGGAGAAAAGGAGAGAGAGAAGGAGACAGAGAGGGAGAAAGAGAAGGAGAAGAAAGAGAAGAAGGAGACCCAGGCTGTTAGGATCATATGTGAGGTAGTGCCCTGAGCCCCAGCTGGATCTGCATCATGCAGCTTCATTCTCTCCCTGCACCTTGCTCCTGGCTGGTCTGATTTTGATGTCTCCCCTTTTAGGGTATATCCCAAGAAGCCTGACCCTGCAAGAGAGCCCAGGGCATGAAGAGGGCTGCCCTGGTGCTGCTGCAGGGGGGGAGGCAGCCAGTGCCAGCAGTGCAGGCTGCTGAAGGGGAGCTGGCCATGCAAGTCATGCCCCTGCCTGCCTTTGCTCTGGCCCTGAGCAAGGTGCAGCCTTTGGGGCTGTTGTCAGGTGCCCAGGGAGCAGCAGGTCTGAGCAGGCTTTGCTCCTTACTCTCCCCTGGCTTGGCCAGGAGAGCAGATGCCAGCCCTGATGCAGCCAGCTCTCAGGGCAGCTTTAGGTTGCTGCTGCTTTCTCTAAGTGAGAATCACATCAGTGCTCTCCACCTGCACAGGCTCTCTGCTGAGCTCCAGGGACTGCTCAGAGTGAGCCTGCCAAGGGGAAAATCAGAGCTAGGAGCTAAAGAAACTCTTTGCCATACAGAGAGGAAGAAGGGCTAAGTTTAATCACTGGAGAAAAAGCTGCAGGGTTTGCTCTGCTCACATCTCTCTGTGTTCCTCAGCATCACACTGGTTGGCATCTGTGTGGAAAAGTGCCTTGGAGAAGTTCTCCTCTCCTGGAGGGAAGCTGTGGCTGAGTCCTGCCCTGTGACAATCCATCCTACACCTGGGTCAGAACAATCCCCACTAGCAATCCAGGCTGGGGATGAGATGCTGGAGAGCAGCCCTGCAGAAAAGGCCTTGGGGTGCTGGTGGCTGAGAAGCTGGCCATGAGCAAACAGTGCACGCTGGCAGCCCAGAAGCACAATGGCATCCTGGGCTGCAGCAAGAGAAGCGTGGCCAGCAGAGCCAGAGAGGTGATTGTGCCACTGCACTCTGCTCTGCTCACACCTCCTCTGCAATACTGGGGCCAGCTCTGGAGCCCTCAACACACAAAGGCCATGGAGCTNCCTGCCCAGCCTGGAGCCTCAGAGGGGCTTTAGCATGGAGACATGCCTAGGAAGGACCTTGGTCCAAGGCTAAGCACCTGCTAAGGCTTTTTACCATAAGCTACATCCTTGAGAAGCCTGGGCCACAAAATGCCCTAAGCAGCTGAGCTGGAGGGAATTGGAGGCCTTTGGGTCCCAGGGAAGCTAGTTCTGCAGCAGTTGCCCATGTCAGCTGGGCTCTAGCATGTGCTGCAGAGAAGTTAAGCACCTAGGTGCTTTTGAAGAGCTGCTGAGGTTCTTCTTGGTGTGTTAAGGACCCTGACAGTCTGGGTGTTGATCAGGATCCTGGTGCAAATGGGATCTGAGCTCCAGACACACACTGGATAGATGCTGCCTGTGCACTGAACTAGGAGATGAGGCAAATTGAGCTCCAAGCATGAATTCTGACTAAAAACATCACTTTTCAGGCTTCCTACTCTTGGTGGCAATCAGTCCCTCTCCCTATGGCCAAGGACACTCCTGAACACAGAGATCTTTGGTCTCTCCAGCTCCATTGGCAGTGCTGATGTGAGCACAAGTGATCTGTGCTGCTCCTTGCTCTGAGCACATCCAGCAAACAGGCACCAGCACAGCACCTTCAGCTGGATGCCAGAGGGAAGCAGGATCTGCCTCTGGATTGCCAGGTCTGAAAAAGAAGGAACTACCTCCAGCCTAAGCATCCCTCCTCTGAGACCCTGGCTGGGCAATTAGAGCTGCAGGACTTGAGGGAATTCTCATCATTAAAGGCAATTTCTTAAAAGCAGGAAATGCTTCAGAAAGCAGAGGAAGAGCCATTGCCATGAGGACAAGAACTGCTAGGGTTAGCCAGGAATTGCTCCAAGTTGTAAACAAGACCTCTGGAAGGTTGTAAATCCACATGCCTCACACCCCTGTGAGCCAGGGATTGCACTGAGGTAGAAGGCCATGCTTCCAGAGACTGCTTATCTACAGAGGCCTCTGCAGGATGATAAGGATGCTTCCAGCCAGGCCTAAACCAGGAGGCTGCATTCAAGGCACTAGTGCTGAGTGGAGCCTGAGTTATAAAGGATCAGAGGAGGTGCAACTGGCTCATGCCTCAGCTTTCCTCCCTCCTGACTTCCAGCTTCCCAAGTGCTCTTCCCTCATTTTGCCACTCCTGTACCTTCAGCAGGAATATATGAGCTCTGTCTGGGACTTCCTTCAGCTGGCAGGAGAGCTGCAGGACTGGTAGAACAGGATCTCCCCAATCTGGCCTAAGGAACACTTGCCAGAGCTCAGAGTCTCAGTGGGGACTCAGCCCCACAAGTAGCCTTGACCCCAGCTCCTCTTATCAGCACCCAGCTCTCGTAAGCAAGCAAAGTCCTGAAGCTCAGCAAACCTTCCCCACACCAACCCCACAAGTTCAAAGGAGACAGCAGGAGGAGAGAACACAAGGTTGTCCCATCTTGTGTCCCCAGAAGGCAGCTCCTGGGTGCCCTTTCCCCCCAGGCTCCCTCCCTCACCGTGTTGTAGTACTCGGCGATGATCGGCGAGCGCTCGAAGTTGCCTTCACACCAATCCACCTCAGCACTCTGGTAGGAGAAGATGCTGGGCATGGTTGGGTCACCTTTGGCAGAAGGAGAGGAGAAGGTTAGTTTTTTGGGGGGAAGGAGAGTGCTGCACACCCAAAGACAAGAAGGAGAAGCATGCTCTGCCTGCCCCTTGCACACGCGCAAGCACAAGCACAGCATCCTTACCCTGCTAGCAAAGCCTCATCCTCTTGCCAGTACACAGCATGCTGCAGGATATTTCCTTCTCCTTCCCCAAGATGTAGATAAAATCAGCCTGGGATAAGCTCTTGAACTCTGAGCCTGGGTATGGTCACCACAGCCCTATCCATAGTGTTCCCATCTCCAGGCAAGGGTTGCTGCTGCCACCACAGTGCTTCTCTATCTCAGCCCTGTCCTTGTCACCTTGTCTGCTCCCTTCTCTTCACTTTCTTTATGACTCAGATCTTTCTGCCAAGAGGAGTTCCCTGTGCTCTGTGGGCTGTCAGCTCCCTTTTGGGAGTGGATAACTTTACTAGCTTTATTGCTCATTGGCTCTGTTCTCCTTAGTTGTTTCTCAGCATCTTCCTGAGGGCTGGAGCTCACCTGAACGTGAGCTTAGCCCTGGAGCACCAGCACAGACCTTGGGGCCCAGAGCTAAGGCTCTGGCAGTTGTCTCTTCTCTGGTTCCCATGCAAAGCCTGTCCTGGTAGCCCAGGGGAAGGCATCAGAGCTTCACCCCTCCAGTGGGCTTGCCCCTGCCAGGTGCCCCAGCCAGGGCTGGAAACTGCAGTTAACAGGTGAGATTCTAAACCACATCTACCCTTCTGCCTGTGTTTCTTTACCATGCTGAAGTCTTCCCTCTCCTCCCCATGAACATCATGTCTCAGCCTTCTTTTCTTCATCTGGACCAGCAGAAGTTCTGATCAGTTCTAGCTGGCATGCTTGCTTTCAGATCCCTGAGCCTTTGGAGCTCGTTCAGAAGCTGATAGATGGGTACCAACCCTAGAGGTGTTTGGAAGCACCATCCAAAGCCCCAGAGCTGGATCTTTGTTACACAGGAGCCACAGGAATTCCCTGGAGCTGAGAAGCTAAGTCCCTGGATGCAGAGCTGAACTAACCCAGCCAGCTGTGCTTCTCTAGCTCTGCAGAGTGAGCAGAGACAAAGCTCTTTGGTCCAGAGCACTGGCCCAGGCTGCCCAGGAGCCTGTGGAGTCTCCTTGTCTGGAGCCATTGCAGAGCTGCCTGGACACATTGCTGTGTGAGCTGCTCTAGGTGCTCCTACTCTGGCAGGGGGGTTGAACTAGAAGATCTCTCTAGGTCCTTTCCAACCCCTAACATACTGGGATACTGTGATACTGTAACATCTCTGAGCTCCCACTGGTGGGATCCAGCTTGCTTTCCTTTGGAAGGACCTGCAGCTCTCAGTCTACCCCAGGGAAGGGAAGTTTCTCTCAAAACCACTCATCAGTTGATCATGTTCTTGTGGAGAAGCAGTCCAGAGCCTGTGCAGGATGCTGTCAGGTGAGCAGCACCAAGCCCAGAGCTGCTGGAATTGTGCAGCTACCACAGCTTCCTCAGCTTCTCTTCCAAGAAGTTCAAAGGAAGAAAGCAAAGCTAGGAGTGGGACACTAACAGAAACAAGCTCTTCCCTAACCTCCTGCTCCAACCAGATGCTGGGTAAAGCTCCATCATTCTGTTCCATTTGCAAGGTAGCCATGCCCTCTCTTGAATCCAGCCTGGCTGGTTCTCCAGAGCAGCTGAGATCACAGCTACAGAGCAGAAATAAACCAGGAGGCAGGCAGGTTCAGCTGAGCTCTGCCTCTTCCTAAGCTGGAGTCTCCACACCATTCCCATCACACTGACTCCCTGCTGCTCTGCATTAGGTGAGAAAAAGCAGCAGACCCAAGATGCTAAATCCCATGCTGTAGGGTTTAGTTGGGGATGTCCCTGGCCACTGCAGGGGGGTTGGACTAGATGAGCTCCAGAGCTCCCTTCCAAGCCAAACCATTCTGGCATTCTGTGATCTCCTAGTTGAGAGCTGGTCAAGGGATGGAGGAGAGAGGAGACAGAAGAAGAACAAGGGGAGAGGAAAGCCAAAGGAGCAAGCAGAGTGCCCAGCTGGCTCACTGCTCCCCTCTCATCCCAACTTGGCTTACCTGTGTTCCCTTGGGATGGACCAGCACTGCTTCCCTGTGGCAAGGAGAAGGCTTGGGAGCTCCAAGGTCTCTAGCAGTGCTGGAGCAGTAACCTGCCCTGCTGCTCCTGCTCTGAAGGAATGCCCAAAGTGTGAGCTCACCAGCAAACACTGCAGCTCCCTGCCTAGGGAAAGCCTTGGGATGAGACAAGAGCCATGTCCAGCCTCCAGGCAAAACTTCCAGTCCCTCCAAAGGCAACATCTTGGCTGGAGGCTTTATATCTGGGCAGGGGCAGAGAGGGAGGGCCCAGAGCTGGAGAGATGGAGGCTGAAATGCACAGTGTGCCCCAGGCAGGTTAGCTGGGCATGCTCAGCCAGCCCACTGCTAACCTGCTGCTGCCAGGGGAGGGACTGGGCCATGCAACCTCCCTTACACAGCTCAGCAAAGCCAAAACCCTCCATTTTCACCAAAAAACCTCAGCTAGAGCATGCTGCCTTGGTTCTGAGTGCTTGGGCAACTTTTCTCCAACCACTGCTTTCTTATTAAAGAAAACATACTATCATAAATCCCACTTCTTCTAGCTAATGTATTGTGTTATTGAGATACAGAATTGGCTGAATAAAGCTTTTTGGGTGACTCTGCAAGCATTTCCCTCCTGAATCCCACTCAGGATGTCAAATTCAACTTTCCCCCAAATCCACACTTCTCCCTCCATGTAGGGTTGGGAAAAGAAGAAATAGGTTGCTTTCTTTAACAGGAAATCTTCTTATTTGGTCAGTTCTTCCAAGAGACTAGATTCAGGATTGATCCCAGGTGTCCCTGTGCTCCCTGAAGAGCAGGAACCAAGGAGCTGGGACACTTTGGGAAGCTTTGCCATTTCTTCTGATAACTCTAAGACAAGGAGCATACTTGGAGAGCTGAGCTGTGCCACCCCTCCTAAAGATGCCAAGGCTTCCCAAAGCCTCCCAAATCCCCTTGCCTTTGGGAATGAGAGCTTCCTGAAGCACTGCAGCAGCTTCTGTGCCTCTGCTAGACAGAAGCAAGGCAAGGGTGGATGTGTCTGTAGGCCAGAGCATGAGCAGCAGAGGCAATCTCTCAGCCCCTGCATGGCCACACTGCTTGTCCACCTTGAGCAGCAAATGTGCAAGGAGTTTCTTTCTTATTCCTGGCTGGAGAATGCAAGTAGGAGGCTGAGTTCTAACCCTAGCTGGTTCCTCACGGGATCTCCTTGAGAAGCAAGTGGTGGCTTGCCCATTCCCCTGGGAAGGTGAGGTGGAGTGTCAGCCAGGGAAGGTGACAGAGGTGGATTTGGAAGAGGACAGATCATTGCCCAGACACGTGCTGTCTGGCCTGTAGGAACAGCTTCAAAAACAAGGAGCTTTCTCCCCCACAAACCTCTGACATCCTTGGCATGAGTAGAGCAGCTAAGCAGCACTAATATATCCTGTGCCACACCAGGAAAATAACTAAGTGGCCAGGATGCCAAGGAGCCAAATCTTCCCTGATTCATCAATTAGGAGCATTTGGGTCACAGAGAGGCTGATTTTGGGGTGAGTCCTTCCTAGCTCCTCCTGATGTTTACATCCTCCTGCCTGTGGTCAGCAGGGCCTGGGAGGATGAGGATGCTGACATGGGAACAGGCTGGGGAGAGGTCCAAGGAGCAGAGGGGGTGAAGCTTTCTGGCCTTCAGGTGAGAGTTACACAGAGATACTCTCCTAATCCTCCCTGTGTTTGAGAGCTCTTGCCCTCAAACCTTCACCCAAAGCCCTCAGCTCTTTGCAAAGCCTTGGTGCCTCCTCTCCACCTTTCTTCTAACAAGTGACATCTTTTGGCTTACCCACATGTGTACCAGGAGACTCCATGGAGGAGGTTTGGTCCTCCTCCTGTCCCCTTAGCTGTTCTATACCTTCCTGCAAGACCCCACATGGAATCAGAGACTCATAGACTGGTTTGGGTGGGAAGAGACCTTTAAAAGTCACCTAGTCCAAGCCCTGCACTCAGCAGGGACATCTGCAGCTTGCTCCCAGCCCCAACCAACCTGACCTGGGATGATTCCAGGGATTAATGGGACATTTCCCACCTCTCTGGAAAACCTAGGCCAGGCTCTCACCACCCTCAGTGGCAAAAACGTCTTCTTCCTACTCTAAATCTACTCTCTTTTAGTTGAAATAAAGCCAAGGCCATGTCCCAGGCTTTATGATGTGTGGAGAGCCACATCCTGGCTCCTCTAGCCCTCTGCCATCCCTTGGGTAGGCAGCAGAGGTGATCTGAGAGCATTGCTTCCCCTGCAGACCCTTCCCCAGTGCAAGGGGCAGCAGCTTTCCCAGGAGCACAGGCTGCAGCTCAGGGCCCAGCTGAGAGCATTTCCTAACTGTGCACCCACAAGCCATGGTGAGGAAGCAATTCTGCTGCTGGGGCCACCAGAACAGGGCAATGGGGACACTGTGCAGGCAAGTTGGGGAGAATCCAGTTGCTTAACATGAAGCTGCTCCCACCTGCCTTGTCTCATGGCACTTGGGATGGAGGCTCCCACCTGAGCTGCTGCTGCTGCTGCTGCTGCTGAGGGATTTGCTTGGAGAAGCTCCTCTGGAGGAGCTGTGGCTCAGAGAAACATAGAATCAGAATCACAAAGGTTGAAAGAGACCTCTAAGCTCAAGTGCAACCATCCCTAGCACCCCCAGGACANGACAAGTCTGTATCTCCTGCCCTGGCCTGTGTGGGGCAGAAGGGCAGCAACAAATCAGCCAGGGCAGGGAGGATGAGGTGGGAGTGCTGGCATCCCACATCCCTGCTCCTGTTTGCTCAGCAAGAGTGACTCAGAGCCCTGGAGTGGAAGGAGAGGAAATGGCTTAGCTTCATTCTCACTCAGACAGCTGGGCTGACCACTGCCCTGCTGCATCACTCTGCCTGTGCCCACGAGGTTCCTGAAGCAGCCTGGACAGTCTCCCTCCTGCTGCCAGCTCCTTTACTTTTGGTACATGTCTTGAGCTCCAAGGCTGCAATTTCATCCTTCCAGGTATAAAAAGCCCAGGCAGGTGACCTGAGAGCCTTGCTAACACAGAACAGTTAAATAATCCCCATCACTCAATGCTCCCGAGGGCAGCAAGCATGTCCTCTGCTTGGTTTGGAAGCTGTTTAGCAAATCATGGTCTAGGAGAAATAACAAGAGCAGCAGGAGCTGGGTGTGCTTTACCCAGCCAAAGGAGAGCATTCATCTCCCTCACTGCTCTAGAGCCTCCTGGGAGCAATGTACCTGTTCCTGTTTGCTTTGCAGAGCTGGAAAGATCTCTGTTCTTTCAGCAGGTAGGGCAGGGGCTCCAGGCAACCAAAAGAAAGGCATCAGAGCAGAGAGAACTCTCCCCCCACGCCAGGTGTGGCTGGGGAGCCTCAAATGCCTGAAACACCTGCTCCTTTACAACATCCTGGCCCTGCTCCTTGTGCAAGCCAGCCTCCAGAGGAGCAGAGCACAAGCCTTGTCAGGCCTTAGAGGGGTTGGTCTCAGGGTCCAAGAGAAGATTCCCCACTAATCCATCATCTTTGAGCAATCAGCCAGGCACTCTATTATCTGTACTGCAGGCAGGATGCCATTCCAGCTAACCCAACCTTGTCTTTGTCAATCTGAGCACCCCGTGCTTGTGTTGAAACACAGGCAGGATTAAAACAAATACCTTAATTGCTAATAACAGTATTAATTAAAGGAAATTCTCCCAGTGCTGTCACCTGTCACATGCACTGCTCAGTGCTGCTGTGTACATGCTGCAGAGGCTTGGGCTTAGTGTAACTGAGCAGGAGCTGCTGGAGGGGCAGGGGCTAACTAGAGACTAAGCTCCTTCTCTTCTTGTCAAGGAAAATCAGAGAATTACAGAATGTCCTCAGCTGGAAGGACCCATGAGGATCATTGAGTCCAACTCCTCTCTCTGCACAGGACAAGCCCAAAGTCACCCCATGTGCCTGAGAGCATTGTCCAGATGCTGCTGGAGTTCTGTCAGCCTTGGTGCCATGACTGCATCCCTGGGGAGCCTGTGCCAGTGCTCCAGCAGCTTCTGGTGAAGAACCTTCTCCTGATATTGAACCTAACCCTCCCCTGGCACAGCTTCATGCCATTCCCTCAGCTCCTGTTGCTGGTCACCAGAGAGAAGAGCTCAGCTCCTGCCTCTCTGCTTCCCCTCCTCAGGAAGCTATAGACCATGCTGAGGTCTCCCCTCAGCCTCCTCTTCTCCAGGCTGAACAAACCAAGTGACTTCAGCTGTTCCCTAAACAGCTTCCAGACCCTTCACCACCTTTGTGGCCTCCTCTGGATGCTCTCTAACAACTTGATACCCTATTCATATCAGTGAATGACATCCAGAGAGAGCAAAATCCCCTTGTGCTCTGACAGCACAAGCAGGTGTGGGACATAGGCCCAAAGCAAAGCTCTGCATCCAGCATCCTTCTCCTCTTCCTGGCTAGCAGGAATTGGGACTCTAAGGAGATGTGCACATGGAAGGAGATGAAGAGCAAGTTCCTCTCTGCTGGGGCTCAGCCTGCAGCCTCCCAGCCCTGCTGGCAGCAGCTGGGCAGAGCTCTGTGCCAGGGTGGATGTGTTTATCCAACGTGGCAATCCTCTGCTGGCATGGTGCAAAGTCTTGGCAGCACACAGCCATGCTTGGGGCAAGTGCTGCCAGAGGAGAACAGCAGAGCCTGCAACATTCCCTGGGAACCAGAGGCTTCCTCAGGCAGAGCTGTCTCTGAGAAACTCAAGCAGGAGAATCCCCCAGCTGCTCTTTACTCTCTGCTCCTCACTGGGTAGAAAGCACACAGAATCATGAAGGTTGGAGGAGAGCTGTAAGCTGGAGAGGTGAGCCCAGGGGAACCTCAGGAGCTTCAACGAGAGCAAGGGCAGGGTCCTGCCCCTGGGTCAGAACAATCCCCACTANCCCTGGAGGCATTGCAGGTGAGGCTTGCCAGGGCTCTGGGCAAGCTGCTCTAGTTGGGGATGTCCCTGGCCACTGCAGGGGGGTTGGACTAGATGAGCTCCAGAGCTCCCTTCCAACCCAAATGATTCTATGATTCTATGGTCACCAAGTGCAACCATGCCAGCACTAACACACCAAGCAGGAGCTGTTGTCTCTGTCTCAGGAGGAGAGAAGCTTCAGCTCATGGTGAAGGATGGGGTAAAACCTGGACAGTGAGTGTCTCTTAAACTGTACATGCCTAAGGAGGCAGAGCACAGCTTTGCCTCTGACCCTGGCAGCAGCAGGATTGTCTGTTGGGAGGAAGAGAAGAAGGAAGACAAACAGGAAACAATCTTGCCCCATCTTCTGGTGGTCAGTGACTTAATACTTCCTTAGCTGGAGGTCCTGGGCCATCATGTTAAACCAGTCAGAACAGCCCAAACCTCCAGGGCTTTATCTTCAGCTTGTGAAGGTTATTCTCTGAGCTCAGTTAGGTACCAGGTGGAAAAGCATCTCCTTTTGTCTCTCTGCTGCCTGGAGGCTGCATTGGGTGTCCTCCAGCTGGGCCACTTCTGGAGCTGGGAAATGACATGTGCTTGTTCCCTTCTCCTGTCCTCCAGTCCCCTTGCTTGCATCTCCATCCCACCACAGTGTTCCCAGTGCATGTCTCTGTGTCTTGTCTAGTTCCCCAGCTCTGCTCAAGGAAGCATATCCCATTCCAGGTGCTTTGAAGCTTCTGGCTGCCTGCAAAACTAAAGGGAGACTAACATCTAACACAGTCTCCTTGTGTGCATTATTTTGAGAGCAGAAATCTGCTGTGAGGCAGACAAGTCTAACAGGGACTTGGTGACACTGAGAAGCACCTCTAGAAAAACCTCTTGGAAGAGTTTGCCTCCTGAAACAGCAAAGCCTGAGAAGGGCATGGAAGTGTTCAATATATTCATTAATGATCTGGATGAAGGGGGAGAGTGTTCCCTCAGCAAGTTTGGGGATGATCCCAAACTTGGAGGAGTGGCTGGCACACCAGGAGCTGTGCTGCCATCCAGAGTGACCTGGACAGGCTAGAGACATGGGCAGGGAGAGACTGAATGACATTTAACAAGGGGAAGTGTAAAGTACTGCATGTGGGAAAGAACAAGCCCATGGATCAGTCCAGACTGGGAACTGATGTGTTGGAGAAGAGCCCTGGGGAAAAAGCTCTNTGATCCTGCTCTGGCAGGGGGGTTGCACTAGATGATTTTTCTAGGTCCCTTCCAACCCCTAACATACTGGGATACTGTGTCCCCAGCAGCCACAGAGCAGATCCAGCAGGATCTCTTCATCCTTGGTTTGGTGCCTGGGTTCTGAGACCATGAAGAAAAAACCCTCTCCATTTTCCTGCAAGCAGTGCCTGGCATGATCCTCCTCCTCAGTTCTGAAAGCAGATGAGATCCCCTCAGAGCAGAGAGCATCCCTTGTGATCCCAACTCAACCCCAGCAGACTACAAGCAATGCTTGTGTCCTCCTGTAAGCCGTGGCACAGCTTCTCTATGTCTGCCTGTGCCCTGGCAGTGCTCTCAGTGCAGTTGCCTGCACAATAAACCAGATTCACATCAAGACTGTGTCACCCTCCTGCAGGTCTCCTTCTTGGTGGCCTTAGCAAAGAGCTGGATGGATCCCTGGAGATTGCTCACTCTCTGTGAACACTCCCTATGCTCCTGATGCTGTTTGCTGGGTTGTGTGCCAGTGCTGAGCTGGTGGCAAGTGTCTGTCCTGCTCCCAGGGGATGCCCCAGGGACACTGCTGGCAGTGACCAAACTTGGGCACCTGGTGGATCAGGCTGGGGAGAAGCTGCCTGGGAATCAGAACTAGAGGCAATGGGCACAAACTAGCAGCCAGCAAGTTGCAGCTGAACAGCAGGAGGAACTGTTTTGCTGTGAGGATGCAGAGCCCTGGCCCAGGCTGCCCAGGGTGGTGCTGGAGTCTCCATCTCTGGAGAGATTCCAACCCCACCTGGCCACCCCATCCTGTGCAAGCTGCTCTAGGATCTCCTGCTGTGCCAGAGAGGTTGGCCTAGATCATCTCTAGAGGTCCCTGCCAACCCCTAATATTCTGAGGTGTGCCTTCCATTGAACATCCATCCCCACCCACATCCTCCCCAGCAGAGAATCTCCTTTATTCACAGCATCACAGAATCTCCTCAGCTGGAGAGGACTCACGAGGATCATTGAGTCCAAACTCCTCTCTCTGCACAGGACAAGCCCCAGAAATCACACTATATGCCTGAGAGCATTGTCCAGATGCTGCTGGAGTTCTGTCAGCCTTGGTGCCATGACTGCATCCCTGGGGAGCCTGTGCCAGTGCTCCAGCAGCCTCTGGCTGAAGAACCTTCTAATATCCAACCTAACCCTCCCCTGGCACAGCTTCATGCCATTCCCTCAGCTCCTGTTGCTGGTCACCAGAGAGAAGAGCTCAGCTCCTGCCTCTCTGCTTCCCCTCCTCAGGAAGCTGCAGGCCAGGAATGTGTAACTAAGCTATAGTTAACTCATTGAATAACTCTTCATTTCCTGCCTGTGTTGTTCAGGTTTTGAATTCCCAGCTTTCCCTGGAAACACAGAAGGATTAAAAACCATCCCTAGATAATAAACCCAGCAAATCCTGAGAGTTCACCACCAGCCTGCAGACAAGTCAGAGCTAAACCTGAAGAGCCCAAACTAACCCTAGCTGGGTGCAAGTCCCTTCACCTCCTGCTTGCAGCAGGGCTGGGCTGAGCTCAGGTGTCAAATGAGCCCTGCCTGCCTCTGCCTAGACCTGGCTACCCCATCCCACCTCTGGGACCTGGGCTGGTGGGCCTGGAGCATGCCATGGGCTGAAGGAAGGAGCCCAGGAGGCTCTGCCATGCTTTGGTGTCAGTGTGTGGCTCTTTCCCAAGCTCAGCTGCACCCTGAGCAGCTCCCAGCTGGGATGCTTTCTGCCCACACTCCCTGCAGGGAGAGGGAGAGGCTTGCACAAGGGCTGCTGATGGTGGGGGAGGCTGCTCTGGGAAGCCAGCCTCCAGGCTAGCTCCTTGCCTAGCTATCTCCCCAGCACAGCCTCCTTGTTGAGACTGGGAAACTGGGCTGGGAACTGGGAGAAGAAGCTGTGCCACCCACAGCTCATCTCTCCCTCTGCCATCTGTGGGACTGTTTCCCAAAGACTGGAGTTTCCCAAATGTGATTTTCCTATGCTGCCATCTCCCTGCAGCCTGCACAGCAGCTCCCAGCCTGCTCTGGCACAGCAGCAGGGGATGAAGAGGAATTCCAGCTCTTCCAGGGATGCTTTCCTTGGGAAGTTACTCCTGAGAGTAAGCAGATTCTTGGCACAAATCAGGAGCAAGTGGAACTCTGCCTGAGCAGCAGGGATGAACTGAGAAATCCTCCTTTTCCCCTGCCTGCTCACAGGAATTCTCCAGGCAAGAGAAAGAGGTGGAGGAGTAGGAGGTCTGCTAAGGCCCATGGAGGAGAGGGAGGTGATCAGAGACAGTCAGCATGGCTTCACTAAGGGCAGATCCTGTCTGACAAACCTAGTGGCTTTCTATGATACTGTGACTACCTCAGTGGACAAGGGACAAGCTGTGGATGTGATCTAGCTGCACTTGTGCAAGGCCTTGGACACAGTCCCCACAACATCCTACTGGCCAAGGTGGAGAGCTCTGGATTGGATGGGTGGATGTTCAGTGGATAAGGAACTGGCTGGCTGGTCACATCCAGAGGGGAGTGGTCAATGGCTCCAAGTGCAGCTGGAGATCAGTGCCAAGTGGTGTCCCTCAGGGCTCCGTACTGGGGCCTGGACTGTTTAATATTTGTATAAACACTA
>VWZO01017934.1:27472-54635 GCA_013396975.1 Bucco capensis
ACAGGAGTGTGAGCATGAGCGAGCGGGAGCATGAGCGAGCTGGAGCGTGAGCGTGAGCGAGCAGGAGCGTGAGCGAGCTGGAGTGTGAGCAGGAGCGAATGGGAGCGTGAGCGTGAGCGAACAGGAGCGGGAGCATGAGTGAGCGTGAGCGTGAGCGAACNGTTTGGTTGGGCACATCCAAGCCCTTTGCTGGGCACATTCTAACTCTTTGGACACATCCATGGCCTTTGGTTGGGCACATCCAAGCCCTTTGGACACATCCAAGCCCTTTGGCTGAGCACATCCAAGCCCTTTGGACACATCCAAGCCCTTTGGCTGGGCACATCCAAGCCCTTTGGTTGGACACATCCAAGCCCTTTGGTTGGACACATCCAAGCCCTTTGGCTGAGCACATCCAAGCCCTTTGGACACATCCAAGCCCTTTGGCTGGGCACATCCAAGCCCTTTGGACACATCCAAGCCCTTTGGGCACATCCAAACCCTCTGGGCACATCCGAACAATCTTGCTCAAACTATAGCAAGCTACTTGCTGGTTGTGGTGTCAAGGGTAGTAGAGCCCAGGTGGGAGGCCCCAGCACTGGTCTCACCCTGAATCAGGAGCACTTTGCCTCAGGTTCTCCTTATAGGATTGTTAAGGTTGGAGAAGACCTCTAAGGTCATCAGATCCAACCATGGACCCCCCAGCCCCATGCCACTAAACCATGTGGTGCAGTGACATGTCTAGATGTTCTCTGAACCCCTGCAGGGATGGTGAACTCCAGCACCGCTCTGGGCAGCCTGGGCCAGGTCTTGACAATCCTTTCAGGGAAGAATTTTTCCCCCTCAATATCCAAGCTGAACCTCTCCTGGTGCAACTTGAGGCTGTTTCCTCTTGTCCTACTTCTTGTTACGGGGAGAAGAGACCAAACCCTATGTTGTTCCTACTCCCACTCCCCTCCAGGGTCTCCCCAGGACCTCTCCAGCCTCCTCCCGGCTGTACCCGGTGCCGGGACACCTCCGGCAGCATCTCCGGGAGGATGCTTCCCTCTGCCGGTCCCGGAGCAGCTGTGCAGCAGGGAGAGCCTGGCCGGGGGCAAGGGGACGAGGAGGAGGTCCAGATCCAGACCCAGCACAACACCCCCTGCAAGTTTTCCATCTCCCAAAAGAAGCTCAAGGGAATTCCTTCTGCAGGCTGCCGAGGTTTGTGCCAACCTCACCTGCCTCCTCCTTGGGGCTTGTGGACTTGGGCACTGAGGTTTTTGTCTCTCAGTTGATGCTTTGTTGGCTTGTAAAGCTTCAGTGAAATCACTTGATCACATCCTTTACCTACAGGAGATCACTGGACAGCCCTGAAAGTCTCTGGAGCAAGTCCCTAAACCACCCCTAAGGACTCTGGAGTAAGTCTCTAAACCACCCCTAAGAACTCTGGAGTAAGTCCCTAAACCACCCCAAAGATCCCTGAAGATCCCTAAACTGTCCTGTTCTGGATCATGTCCTCAAACTGCCCTGAAGGCCTCTGGATCATGTACCCAAACCACTCTGAAGGCCTCTGGAAACAAGTCCCTAAACTGCCCCTAAGATCTCTGGAGCAAATCCCTAAATCACCCCAAAGATCTCTTGGAACAAGTCCCTAAACTGCTCTGAGGGTTTCTGGAGCAAGTCCTAAACCACCTCAGAGGTCTCTGAAGCATGTCCCTAAACTGTCCCATTCTAGAGAATGTCCCCAAAGGTCTCTGGATCATGCACCCAACCCACCCCAAAGGTCTCTGGAGCATATGTCCTTAAATCACCCCAAAGGACTCTCGGAGCAAGTCCCTAAACTGCCTCAAAACTCCCTGAAGCATGTCTCTAAACTGTCCCATTCTTGGGAATGTCTCCAAACTACTCCACAGGCCTCTGGATCATGTACCCAAACCAACCCAAAAGTCTCTGGAGCAAGTCCCTAAACTGCCTCAGAGGTCCTTGAAGCATGTCCCTAAAGCACCATGTCCCATACTGCTCTGAGGGTCTCTGGAGCAAGTCCTAAACCACCTCAGAGGTGCCTAAAGCATGTCCCTAAACTGTCCTATTCTAGAGAATGTCCCCAAATGTCTCTGGATCAAGTCCCTAAACCACCCCAAAGATCTCTGGACCAAGTCCTTACACTGTCCTATTCTGGATCAAGTCCTCAAACTGCCCTGAAGATCTCTGGATCATGTACCCAAACCATCCCAAAGGCCTCTTGGAGCAAGTCCCTAAACTGCTTCAAAGCTCCCTGAAGCATGTCCCTAAACTGCCCCAAAGGTCACTGGAGGATGTCCCTAAACTGCCCCAAAAGTCTCTGGAGCATGTCCCCAAACCACCTCAAAGGTTTCTGGAGCAAGTCACCTTGGTGGAACAGCTCAGCCCTGCAGGGAGCACCTGTCTGGGGCTTGTGCAGCTCCTGGCTCCTGCAGGAGAAGCTGCTTTGGTGCATCCATCACTCTCCTGTGGCTGAGAACCCAGTATGAATCCTAGCAGCGTCTCCAGCCACCAGGAAATCCAGGGGAATCTTGTCCCAGTTTTGAGGACAGGTCAACATGGACATGGTGAGAAGGTCCTTGTGGTGCAAGACAACCTGGTTTTGCTCCCAGGAGGCACTGGGCTAGGAATGAAGCAGTTAAAGCAGTGCCAAAGGCAAAGGAGATCATGCTGTGTTGTATAACCCAGAGATCAGGGGTTGCTCCCAGCATCTGTGCTCCAGCTTGGTGAAAAGCTCCAGACCTGCATCTCAGCCCATGCCAGCAGTCACAGGCCAGCCTCCCAGTTCCTTGCCCAGTAAATTACCAACTTGGCCTTCATCTGCCCCAAAGAGAGAAGAACATCTCCATCAGCACTTTAAATGCACCAGACCCCAGACCAGGCTTTCAAATCAATCCAGTTAAATCAGAGCAGGGGCTTGGTGTTTTGGGACAAACACACAGCTCAGCTCAGCTCCTGAGGGAGTGGAGCCCAGGGGAGGGGAGATAAAGCCACCCTGGGATGGGAGGGAGGGGTGGGGGAAGCATTGTTTTCTACAAAGAACAGGAAACGAGCCTCAAAGAGAACATGAAAGAGACCTTACAACAAATGCAGATCAGCAAGGGGGGACCTCTGGGCTCATCTGCCAGCTGCTCTGCCCAGGGACAGCTGGAGTTGCTGAGGGGGGAGGTTCAGAGGGGGGAGGTTCAGAGAGAACCCCTCAGGTGCCAGGACCTGCTCTTCCCTCCAGAGTAGGTCTTGGTGAAGCTGAAAAGGGCCAAAGGAGCCTGGGTTCAACCTGCAAGGGAGGGGCCTGGTTATGGTTGAACTTGATGATCTTACTGGACTCAGCAATCTTATGATTGGACTTGGTGATCTTTGGGAGTCAAGAGGCTGGGGCCAGACTCTGCTCAGTGGTGCCCAGGGCCAGGCCAAGGGGCAATGGGCACACACTGGAAGCCAGCAGGTTCCATGGGAGCAGGAGGAGAAAGTTGTTTGTTGTGAGGGTGCAGAGCCCTGGCCCAGGCTGCCCAGAGAGCTTGTGGAGTCTCCTTGTGTGGAGAGATTCCCAAGGCAGCTGGAGGTGATGCTGGGCAAGCTGCTGTGGGTGAGCCTGCTGGAACAGGGGGATGGACTGGATGATCCCCAGAGGTCCTTCCAACTCCCATCATGCTGGGATTCTGGGATCTTAAATGCCTTTTCCAACCTAAATAACTGTATGATCCACTTACTGCTTCACCCATGGGGCTGTGATTAAGCAGGACAGGGCAGTACAAGGATGCTCTGGGTCCTGCAGCCAGCCCTGTTCCAGCTGTGGGCTGCTCTCTCTGCTCCTGCGGTGTCCCCACCACATGTCTCATCCTCCACAGCATCTGCTCACCTCCACACACCAGTGCTGGGCGTTTCAGGGGAAGCTCCTTAGGGACACACCAAGGAGGAGAGTGACTGGGGCTACCCAGGGCAGTGCTGGAGTCACCATCCCTGGAGGAGTTTAAAAGCCATGGAGATGTGGTGCTGAGGGACATGGTTTAGTGGTGACCTGGCAGTGTTGGGTTAATGGTTGGACTTTATGATCTTAAAGGTCTCTTCCAATCCAAATGATTCTCTGGTTCTGTGATTCTCTGACTGGTACAGTGCCCTGAGGGCTGCTTGCCCCATGGCAGAGCACCAGGAGCTTTCTACCATGCAGGTGGGCTGGAGAAACTGAGCTGTGGTCAGGAACGGAGACCAGAGAGGTACAGAAAATGCACCAGTGTTCAAGGCAGTTTTTCTTCATGGAGATGTCCCTTATCAGGTCTTCAAAACCCCTCTGGGTTTGGCCCCTTTGGAGCTTCAAGCCCTGTGCTGAACATGGCTGCTTCATTTTGCTGCTCCTAACAAAATAAGGTTCATGCTAGAGCCAACTGGCAGAGATAAACTGCAATGTACCAGAAAGCCATTTCCTCCCATAGAAGGCAGGCTGGTGGCCTGCTGCCAGCAGGGACAATGAGGGACTCTGAGGCTGCTCCTGCTGCCCTCGTGTTCCTGTTTACTCGCTGCCTTGGTCCTCGATCAGAGAGATTTCTCTGGATGCTATTAAAGATCATTTTTACTGAAGTCATCACCAGCAGTGCCCACATCCTGCAGGAATCCTCCTCCCTGGGAATGGTGGCACTGTGTGATGGTGGAAGCCCCGTGCAGCAAGTGCCAGCAGCTCCATGGAGAGCAGCCAGGCCTGACAGCACTGCCTGGGCCAGGTGCCCCTGCACCCATCACCCTCATGGCAGTGGTCATCAAGGTGACCTTCACCTCCCCCAGCTCAGGGAGGCAGGATTCCTGCTCACCGTGTCCACAGCCGGAGCACAGCCCTAGCCAGGGTGAGCCATGTGCCTCTGAGTGCTGCCTGGCAGATGAGAGAAGGGAAAACATCATCGGAAGCCACAGAGTAACGAGGGAGTTCCCATTCTTATCTCATCCTGCCTTCAGCTGACAGCCCCACCAACACCCTGGCCTTTATCAGCCTCCCCGGCCTCGGCACCACTGGCAGGATTAGCCCTGGCAGGAGCCAAGAGGGGGAAGGAGGCCTGGCATGGGGGTGGGAGTGTGGGGATGGCTCTGGGAATGCAGCCCTGGAGATGGGAAACGTGGTGCTGGTAATGAGAATGTGGGGATGGGAAGGGGAACCTACGTGGTGCTGAGGATGTGAGGATGGGGTTGGAGATGGGAACATGGTGCTTGAGTACTGGAATGTGGCGCTGGAGATGGGAATATAGTACCTGGAGACAGAAATGTGGTGGCTGAGGAGGGAACGTGGTGCCTGGAGATGGGAACATGGTGTCTGGGGGTGGGAACACGACACTGGGGGATAGGAATGTGGTGCTGGCAGTGGGAACGTGGTGCCTGGAGATGAGAACATGGCACTGGGAGGTGGCAATGTGGTGTTGGAGACAGGAAGATTATGGGTATTCATGGGAATGTGATACTGGGGTGAGGAATATGGTGTCTGGAGATGGGAATATGGCACGCAGAGAAGGAAATATTATGGCTGACAATGGGAATAAGGTGCTGGAGATGGGACCATGGTGGCTGAGGACAGGAGCATGCTATTGGAGACGGGCACAGGGCACCTGGAGACAAGAACATGGCACCCAGGGATGGCAACACGGTGGCTGAAGAGGGGTCGCGTTGCTAGGAATGAGAACGCGGTGCCTGAGGCCGGGAAGGTGCTGCTGGGGGTGGGAACAGGCTGGCAGGAGCCAGGAACGTGGCGCGGAGGAGGCGAGAACATGGCGCCCCTAGCCGGGACAGGTGGCGGCAGGGGCGGAGCACGGCCGCCAGGGGGCGCTGCCGCGCCGTGAGGAGCTGTGCTGGGCGAGGCCGGCAGGGGGCGCGGCGCGCGCCCCCTTTGTTGCTGTTGGCGCCTTCCTCTCGCGGGGCGGCGGCGGCGCGCGCGCGGGCTCGGGCGGGAGCGGCTGGGCTCGGCTAAGCTAAGCTCAGCTCAGCGCCACTCGACTTGGCTCGGCTGAGTTCGGGCAATTCGGCTCGGCTTGGGGCAACGCGGCTCGGCTTGTTTCGGGCGGGAGCGGCTTGGCTCATCTCGGCTCGGCTCAGGGCGGTTTGGCTCATCTCGGCTCGGTTCAGGGCGGTTCGGCTCATCTCTGCTCGGGCAGGAGCGCCTCGGCTCGGTTCGCCTTGGCGCGGCTCCGCTCGGGGCGGTTCGGCTCATCGCGGCTCGGCTCGGTTCGGCTCAGCTAGGCTCGGTTCGCCTTATCTCGCCTCGGTTGGTCCGGTCTCGGGGTGGCGGAAGGATGGAGATGAAGAAGCGGCTAACGCTGGAGCTGCGCAACAAGAAGCCGAGCGAGGTAACAACGAGAGCGTAGAACGCGTGGCGGGGAACGGGCTCGGGGGATGGGGGGATAACCGGGGATCGGGACGTGCTGCTGGGCGGCGGGGGGGAGTGGTCCCGCCCGGCGGAGGGGGGTGGGGTCAGGGGGTGGCGGTGGCGAGGAGACATTCCCTCCCCCTCCCCGTTACCCTCCAACCCCTCCCGGCATGGCGGCGCGCACGTGCGCGGCGGAGCCCGGCCCGGCCCGGGGCGGCGGCGGAGCCTCCTCAGGGCTTGGCTCGGTCCGGCCCGCAGCGCGGGGACACTGCGTGGCGGAGGGGAAGCTAGGCCAGGCTGGGCCACGCTGGCTCGGAGGCGCCGAGGAAGGCTGGCGCGGCCCCGCGTAGCCATGGCTGTTCGGCCATGTTAGCGGCCGCCAGGGCCTGCCCCGGCCCGCCCCAGCTCCCCAGCGGGCACGGGGCTTGCCCTAGCACTAGGGGCTCTGAGGGCCGCGCTGTCAGAATCGCCTCAGCGCCGGGCGGGTACTGGGTGTCCCGGTGGGCAACGGCGGAGCTAGGCCTCCCGCCTGCCCCGGAGGCCCTGGCGGGGGGGAGCTGGGTGCCGTGGCGCGGGCAGGAAGAGCGGGGCTGCGGTTCTCCTCGCTGGGGAAGGGGCTGAGGTGGGTCCTCGCCAACTAGTGGGCTCCCAGCAGGCCCTTCCCGCCCCGTGGGTGAAGCGGAACTGCCCGCACCCCTCTGCCGGCAGCTACCGGGACCGGGCCTTGGAGGCTCGTAGCTGCTTCGTCCTTCCTTACTGCGCTCCCGGAGCTCGCTGGGCTGCGGAATGGGGCTGGCCCTTATCGGGGCCAGGCTGGCAGCCCTGCTCCCCGCCCTGCAGGGAGATAGCGGGTGGCCGCCACCGGCCTGGGGAGAGGTCGTAGCAGCCTGTGGTCATGGGCAGCTTAAAATCAAGGAAAAAGGGTTCTAAGTGGAGTTTCTGGTAGAAGTTAAAGGCGCTTTGTGGATAGAGCCCTAAGCATAAGAGAGACGTGGACCTGTTGGAGTAGGTCCAGAGGAGGCCACAAAAATGATCCAAGGGCTGGAAGCTCTCTGCTGTTAGGACAGGCTGAGAGAGGTTGGGGTTGTTCAGCTTGGAAAAGAGAAGGCTCCAGGGAGACCTTCCTGCAGCCTTCCAGGGCTTCAAGGGCCTAGCAGAAAGATGGAGAGAGACTTTTGAGCAGGACATGCTGGGACAGGCCAAAGGGTGATGGTTTGAAACTGAAAGAGGAGATTGAGACTAGAGAGAAGGAAAAAATTTATGGTGCTGAGGGTGGTGAGATCCTGGGCCAGGTTGCCCAGAGAGGTGGTAGATGCTCCATTTCTGGAACCATTCAGGTCAGGTTGTTTGGGGCTGTGAGCAACCTCCTTTAGTTGCAGATGTTCCTGCTGACTGCAGGGGGGTTGAACTTCTAGTGCAACCAAGGGACCTTTGAAGGTCCCTTCCAACCCAAACGAGTCTGTAATTCTGTGATTCTACGATGGCAAAGAAATTTCTAAGACGAGAATGATTTGTGAAGTGGAAGTGTCTCTAAGGCTGCAAGCTGGAGCTTTCCTCTAGCTCGGCAGCAGGAAGGAGGAGGTGGCAGGCTGCAGAGGTCAGGGTGTGCCCTGGGCCCCAGCCGGTGTGAGCCAGCGTTGCTGCTGGCAGAGGCTGTCCTGGCTGCTTCGTCCTGCTGCAGCACTCGCTCAGCGATCCAGGGGGCAGGGTCCAGGCCAGCTAAAAGCTGCTCTCGACCAGGTTGGTTCATCAGCTGAGAACGTTGAGGCTCTCCTGGCTGGGCTCTGTGCCCACACCGACAGGACGAGAGTGCTGAAGGGCTGCCTTTGGCCACCTTTCCACATCCACCCTGGTGACAGAGGCTTGTCTGGGAGGGGGGGGGGGGGGGGGGGGGGGGGGTGGTGTTAGGAGCAAAACTAGCTCAGCTACAAAGCTCCTGGCTGAGCCTGTTTGCTGCTCAGCTCAGAGGCCTGACCAGTGATGCCACTTGTGGAGTTGGAAGTGTTAATTTCTTGGCACAGCAGCCCTGAAACTCTGTTGCCAGTGAGGCAGAGTGGTTTTAAAATGAGTCTGAAGAGTTGGCTGATCTGAGCAAGGGAGAGGTAAAATGGGAGTGGTGTGAAGGAGGAATTCTGAAAAGCATCAGGAGCCTTCTGGCCCAGGCTGATTTTTTTTTTTGCATCTTGCTGTGAAGAATGTGTGGGGTAAAAGCAAGTTTTGGAAGCAGCCTGTGAGAGCTGAGGCTTGAGCACTCCCCTGTGCTTTGGGGGAGAGGAGGATGCCAAGTCTCTTCATCCTCCAGGTGTCTGGGGTGTGGAGCAGTGCCGTGCTGGTGCTTCATGGTCCTGATAGCACAGGGAGGGGGTGATTTTTGTGCTGAATGGTTTGTGTGTGTGGAGTCTGTGTTGGGCAAGATGCCATCAGTGGTCCTGCACTGTGAGCCTGAAATTGAGCTCATCTGCCCAGGCAGATGTTTCACGTCTGTGTGGAGTCTGTCAGAGGGAAGTGGATCCTCTGGAGGCAGGTTTGCCAGCACCCTGGTGGTGTAGAGGGGAAAGTTGAAGGGGACAGAACCAGATCACCTTGTTTGGCCTCTTGTTAGTGGAGCCTCAAGTGTTGATACTGGAAGCTTTTTGATGCCGGGTGCCTGAAACCTTGTGATGCTACCTCATGGTTCAGCCACTTGATGCTTCTGAGTGGAGAAGATGGAGCCAAGGGTAGTGCAGCAGTCACATGGTGCATGGTTTGTGCTGGCTGAAGGCCTAATCACCTTGTGCCCCTCAAAAGTTAGTTGGCTTGGAGGTCTTGCATGTCCTTTGATGTGAGTAAGGAGGACCTGCTGCTTTGAAGGGTTAGTCACTGTGCCTGCTAGCAGCTTGAGAGGCTGGAGCTGAGGCTTGGCCAGCTGTGCTGACAGGTGCTGGGGGTCTCTGTTGGCAGGTGAAGGAGCTGGTGCTCGATAACTGCCGTTCTCAGGATGGGAAGGTGGTTGGTCTCTCTTCAGACTTCGAGAACCTGGAGTTCCTCAGCATGATCAATGTCAACTTGCTGTCAGTCTCCAATCTCCCCAAACTCAACAAACTCCGGAAGGTGAGTCAGACCTCTGCTCCCATCTCCAGCATTCCTTGCTCAGACACTTCTGCTGCCCTGTCCCTAGTTGTTCTTCCTCTGTTTGACACAAAAAGAAGCCATTTTTTTTTCTCCATAGCCTAAAATCTGAGCAAGTGAGGTTGAGTTTCAGTATGCAGCAAAATGCTTTGAGCTCATTGTGTGTTCAGTGTCTGTTCTCTGGAATTTGCTGTTGTGCTGCTGTCAGAAGCTTCAGTAACAACACAGATAGTTTGGAGCATTTATTCTTGTGTCCTGCTGTTTGCGGGTGGTTGGGAAGCAATGTGTTACTGCAGGGAAGGAGTGAAAACTTCAACTTACTGCTGCATGGTGTGGTCTGATAAACAGATTCTGGAACTTGGGTGCTGGTTGTAGTTAGTTCTCAGGGCAGTTTTCTTCCTTGTGTCCCAAGCTGAGCCACTCTAACCATATGCTATTGCCTCCTGGCAGCTGGAGCTGAGTGATAACAGGATTTCTGGTGGCCTTGAAGTTCTAGCAGAGAGAACTCCTAACCTGACACACTTGAATCTAAGTGGCAACAAGATCAAAGACATCAACACCCTGGAGCCCTTGGTGAGTGGCAAGCTGTGCTGGAGTCTTGAGGGATGATGACCTTGTGTCCATTGGGGAGTGTCTGTGTGCAGCAGAAGTCCAACATCTTGGTAACTGTTCCAACAGCACTTCGTGGTTCTGATGGGAACAGATGAGTGGGTCCAGTTTGAGGCTGGGCTAATAGTTAATGGCTCCTCTTGTCTGGAAAAGCAGCAGCCAGTTGCTAAAAGAAGGATGAATTTGGGCTGGATGAGTAACACTGTGGATGCAGTGCTCAGTGTCCATCTGAGAAGGGACCGTTAATGGGTCGGATGCAGTTGGAGGTAGGTGGCACCTGGGGTGTCATGGAGATGAGTTCCTTGGACACCAGTCAGAGTGTGGTTGCAGTGGGTTGTGAACTGCCCCAGAGAAGGCTCTGATCTAGGACATTTGCCTCTGTAGCTGTTGCCTTTGAGCCTGCCACCCCACCTAGAAAGAGCTTGGAAGTGTTCTCCTCCTCCTTGGCTGGACCTGGTGCAGGCTGCCACAGCCTGAGTGGGATTGGTTCTGTGGCTGTGCCCAAAGGCACAGGCTGCAGCTCTCCCTGAGTTGTGCCCTCAGGTGGTTTGCCTGATGTGCTGGGCAGGATGAGTGCAGCTGAGCTGGGGGAGCTGGGCTTGTAGCCCACCCTCTACAGAAGGGAGTAAGATGTGCAGATGGTTTCAGAGAGAGCTGGCTCTCCTAGGAGGGGAAACTCAGACAGAGGACCTGGAAAGAAATCTTCTTTGCCTCCAATCTTCTTTGCTTCTCTCCAGCTGAGGAGCACGTGGTGCCAATAATGCATGCAAAGACACCTTCTGTACTTCAGCTGTCCTCTGGTGGCTGTGCCTGAGCTTCAGACAGTGTCAACTCATAAAAAATAACCTTCACAATCTGGTCTTTGCAGAAAAAGTTGCCAAACCTCCACAGTCTGGACCTCTTCAACTGTGAGGTGACAATGCTCATCAACTACAGGGAGAGTGTCTTCACCCTTCTGCCCCAGCTCACCTACCTAGATGGCTTTGATGCTGATGACCAGGAAGCCCCTGACTCAGATCCTGAAGCAGATGGGGATGGACTGGAAGATGAGTATGAGAATGGGGAAGGTGAGGATTTTCTCCTCTTGGTTTTCTTAGAATCACAGAATTGTCAGGGTTGGAANACTCTATCAGCCTGTGCTCATAGGAGAGGTGCTCCAGCCTCTGCTCATCCTCATGGCCCTTCTCTGGACACACTCCCTGCTCTTGCTGAGGAACAATCCCTTCTCCCCTCCTGCATGGTCACATTGCTAAATAAATGGGGCTTAGAATGTGCCACTGGAGCTGGGGCTGGCTAGGTGACCTTCTCCCTCCTTTGGCTTGTTGCTGGCACTCCTTGTGCCTCCTCCTTCTGCTTGACTTCCTCCTGCCCACTGCTCCCCTAGCTCTGGAGCTGGGGGTGTGAGCCTGTTGTCTGGGAGGAGCATTTGGGAACCAACTCCCTTTCCTCCCTCTCCTCTTGGTAGAAGGTGAGGAAGAGAATGATGATGATGAGGAAGATGACTTGGATGTCATTGATGATGAAGATGATGATGATGATGATCTGGAAGGTGAAGAGGAGGAGGATGGAGTAGATGATGAGGTGAGGCTTTCTGTCATCTGCAGCAGTGTGATGCCTTTGCCCCTCAATCTGTGACCCACCTGAGGTGTCAGAGATCCCTCTTGGTGGGCAGGTCTGAGGAATCCCCCACCATGCACTCTGGCTTCTTCCATGTCCTTGTTGACTCGTGCTCTACAGAGTTTGCCAGTTCAGACTCATTTGTTGCTCAGCCTGGCTTCAAGTGCTGAAGCCATACAGCTTCTGCAGGGACACAGGAAGCTATTGAGGAACCAAGAGCTTCCCCCTGCTCAGCCTGGACCTGCCCCTGGGGCTAGAGAGGGGAAGGAAGATGTTGCTGTGGAATTCCACCTTGTGATTCTTGTAACAAAGCCTCTTGTTTTGACTCCAGGAGGAAGATGAGGAGGAAGATGGTGAGGAGGATGAGGAAGATGAAGCTGATGATGGTGAGTTGAATCCTGACAGGCTTAAGTGCTTGCAAAGTTGCCTCAATAATCTCCCATGTTGGCTGGTTTGGTAGAGCTTCCCAAGCTTCAGGGCAGTGCTGCTGCTGCCTGCAGCTTCTCCTTGATAGAAGGTGCACTGTTATGGCACTGGTGCTGTTGTTTGTCCCCAAGGTGACTGTTGCATAGTGCTTCCAAGCAAAGGGTGACACAGGGATGGTTGGGAAACAGGTGTCAGTACCTCCCAGTACCAACCATGCTGGGTAAATCTGGTTTGGGCCCCTCACTCCCAGAAGAACAGAAGAGGCCTTGGAGTGTGTCCAGAGAAGGACAAGGAGGCTGGAGAGGGGTCTGGAGAATAAGTGTTGTGAGGAGCAGCTGAGGAACTGGGGTTGGTTAGTGTGGAGAAGAGGAGGCTCAGGGGAGACCTTAGCTCTCTCTACAGCTCCCTGAAAGAAGGTTGGAGTTAGTTGGGGGTTGGTCTCTTCTCCCAAGGAAAAAGCAATAGGACAAGAGGAAACAGCCTCAAGTTGTGCTAGGGGAGGTTTAGGTTGGGCATGAGGAACAATTTCTTCCCTGCAAGGGTTGTCAAGGCCTGGCCCAGGCTGCCCAGGGCAGTGCTGGAGTCACCATCCCTGGAGAGGTTTCAAGTCCTCAAGCTGTGGTACTGAGGGACATGGTGCAGTGGTGACCTGGCAGTGCTGGTTAATGGGTGCATTTGATGACCTGAAAGATCTGTTGCAACCAAAATGATATCTATGAATTGTTAAAGAGGCAACTTGCCTAGAAACTCAGTTCTGAGTAGCTTAATAGTCCATGCAGCAGCAGAGCTTCTGTCACAGAAGCTCGTGTTAGTGATGGGCATGAGGAAATGCTCTTGGAGACACCTTCTAGAGAGAAAGTGTAGAGCTGAACTTCTTGACTGGAGTGCAGAGTCCTCTTGGTTCTACGACTCATTAAAGCCCTGGGGTTCCCCCAGCCTGAGCAGAGCCTCCCCTTCCCTCTCTTTGCAGACCTTCCACGAGGGGAGAAGAGAAAACGAAATCTAGAGGATGAAGGAGAGGAAGATGCAGAAGAGGAAGAGGACGAGGATGAGGAGGATGACTGATGCCAGGCAGCCCCTCAGTTGTACAGACTCTGACTGTGCTTGTCTTTCACCTCCTCCCCGTTGTGTCTGTGTGAGACTGTCCAACCCCTGCCTCCCACTCCTCTCTCCCTCTGTATGGCTGCAGCCTCCACAAGTCTATTTTTTTAAAGATGTAGAATCCTGTAGGCATTCAGGGGACTCTTCCATCCAAGGCTCACTTTCTGCTCACCACTTCTCTCATGACCAAAGGCTTTTCCTCTCCGTGCTGTGGTTTGTGCAGCAGTTTGCAACAACAAAAAAAAAAAAAGAGAAAAATAAGGAGAAAAAAAAAAAAGAGAAAAAAAAACAAAACAACAACCCATGTCCTCTTAGGGTATCTTTGGTGTCTGAACTCTCAGCCTTGCCACACTGGACCCCCACAAGCTCCAGCTCACCAGCTGCCGCCCAAGGAGGGCTCAGAGCAGCTCTCAGAAGACTCCTGGGTGCAGCTCTGGTTCCTCTCCCTGGACACTCTCTCTCTTTCTCTCTCTCTGATGGGCAAAGAATGGTGATGTGACCTCTGGAGATGCTTGAAGATGCTTAGTGCTGGGGCTGTGGGGTGCTGGGGGAAGGGGGTGGGGTGTCTTGGGAGGGAGGGGTGGCTGCTTGCAAGACCTGGTACCTCTGTCAATGCACCTTGCAGTAGCCCTACACTTGCTTTCCTAGTTTTCTTTGATCAACTGGAATCTTTTTGCCAGTGGCCACCTCCTCATGTTCACTTGGATCTCCAAGTAAGTCTGGGTTTGTATTCTGTTGTGGCTGTGAGTGTCTTTGCTGTGTGGAGACTTCCTCATCACCCCCCCCTTAGCAGCCTCTGCCTTTAGGAAGAGATGTAGGGAAGAGCAGGTTTCAGGGATACTGCACTCTGGCACTGGACAGAACACCTTCAACCAGTATCACTGTGATGCACCTAACTCAGCCTTCCCCACGAGGCTGGCTTAGCCTTTCTATTCTCAGGGTCCTTCTGCTAGCCAGTACAGCTTGGGACAGTTGCCTCAGTGCTAGCCTGATGTGTCCACATCCTCCTCCTCCTCCTCTTTCCTTTTGCAGCATGACCAGAAGTGCATTGATCAGAACTGGGCCTCCCACTCGTGTTTGATGCTCTGCTGGAGCACATGGAGGGCGCTGCAGAGCTCATGTCCTTCCCTCCCTGCCCTTGGAGGCTGGAAGGAGGAAGGGGTGGGATGGATTCAGCCAGGCACAGCTCTCCCCTTGCCCACCCTTCCTCTGCCTGGAGTGTTCAGCTGGCACAGCTTGGGGAGCTCTGGCCCGAGGGATGCTAAGTGCTGGGTGCCAGAGAGCTGTACCCAGGGTGGGCTAAGTGCTTGCTTGTCTCTCTCTCTCTGGGTGATGCTTTGTGGCACCCAGCAGCCAGGCTCCCTCAAAAAGAGAGGAGTTTGGGGGGTGTGGGCTTCCAGCTCCTCTGTGGCTGTGTCCTGTTCTTTGCTGTCATCTCTGGCATTGTACAGTAGCTGTAACCATGGGGAGAAGGAACTCTAGTCCTGTAAAATGCAAACTGAGTAACTTATAAATGTTTAAGGAATTGTTAAAAAGAAATTTCAGAGCAGCAGTTATTTCTGATTTTGTTTTGGGGGTTTGTTTTTACCCCTCCCCCCCCTGCATTTTTAGCAGATTGTATGGATTTTATATTAGCCTAGTCACTGTCGGGGTTTGCTTGGTCAGACTAGTCCCAGGAATGAGGATCTCCAGCCCTTTTGTATCTTTTGTTACAAAGAAATTTGGATAAAACTTCTAATAAAGACTTCAGTTTGTAAAAATTCCCTGCACTGAAGGGTGCTCTTGGCTGCCTCTGCTCGAGCTGCAGCCAGCCTGCAGGAATTGCTGGGGGAAGAGCTGGGGCAAGCTCCTCTGGGAGCAGTGAGTGGTCTGGGGCCGCAGCATGGCTTCAGGAGCTTCCGCTGAGCCCCAGGAAGTGCAGCTCAGCTGCTGGGGCTGGTCTGGGCATGTCCGGGCTGCTAGTGGGCTGGGGATGGAGCAGGGGCTCTGGGGGGTTGGGGTGGCACAGACCATCCCAAGCCCTGGCACGAGTGTCTGCAGCAGCTGCAGGGCATGGGGCAGCTTCCCCGTTTGCAGGTGGCTGTGGCTGAGCTTGCGGGGGGCAGGGAGAGGTTTGGAAGGGTCCTGCTGCTCTGGGCTTTAGGGTGGGCACCTCCCCTGCCTTGGAGGAGGGAGCTGGGTGGGTGTTTGGGGTATGAACACAAGGCAGGGAGAAGGAACCCCCTCTGCAGGCTGGCCTGGGGGGGGTCAGGGCAGCTGCATGTGCTGGGACTGGAGGGGTCCAAGCCATGCCCAATGCCGGGGTGCTTCCCCCTCCCTGGGGGCTTGAGGGGTCCAAGCCATGCCCAATGCCAGGGTGCTTCCCCTCCCTGGGAGCTGGAGGGGGTGTCCCTCACCCTGCATGGTCCTGCTCTGGCTTTAGAATGAGTTGCTGCTCCATCAGGTCTCAGCAACTGGGGGCTCAGGCTTCTCATTTAGCACCTCTGTGCCCCTGCTCAGAGGTTGGGGTGAGGGAGGGTCTGTGCTGAGTTGGGGGGGTGTCTATGTTGAGCTGAGGGGGTCTGTGCTGACCCAGGCCCTATGTGACCCAGACCTGGGAGGCAAAGCAGTGGTGCAGCTGTTCCCAGTCCTGCTCCTTGCTGTGGCTTGGGGAAGAGGGGCTGCTGCACCCCAGTATTGACTATGCAGCCCCCACTTGCCCAGCTCTCTCCCCCCTTTCAAATACAGCCCTGCAGCCCCCTTCCCACACAGCCTGGGGGCTGTGGGCCTGCCCCACTGCAGTGGAGAAGCCTCCTGCTCACTCCTGTGCATGGAAGTGATGCTGGAGCTAGAGCTCAGTCTGTCTGTCCAGCTCTCTGCTCCCACCAGTTTCTGTCCATCCTCCTCCAGGTCCAGTGCTGCCTCTGGCCAGTGACTCTCCCAGGACACAGTCCCCCCGTTGGACATGGTGCTGAGGCCACATAGTGCAGGTAGGAGTGACCCATGGTGCTCTTGAGATGCTGCTCAAGGAGTGCAGTGGGGAGGGGAAAGGCATGTCCATCCTGGCCAGGCTGCCTTCAGCCCCCTCCTGAGCCCCCAGCACAGGGCACTGGGGCTCAGATCCGTGCCCCCTGCTTGGCACACTGGCTGCTGGCAGCAGATGGGGAGGTGAAGCTTCTCCATGAGACCAGGGATTCTGGGGTGGATGTGTCTGGGAAAGGGGCAGCTCCAGGGGTGAGAGCCAGGACCTGAGCTGGGGATGTGTGTGGGGAAAATGCCCCTGGGGTTTGTGTCACCTTCTGCAGCTGGTGGCAGCACCCAACCCTGGGGTGCAGGGCAGCAGGGTGCCAATGCTCCTGGGCCCTGGGGTGCAGGGCAGCAGGGTGCCAGTGCTCCTGGCCCTGGGGTGCAGAGCAGCAGGGTGCTAATGTTCCAAGCCCTCTGCTCCCATCCCTGCTCTGACAGCAGCTGGCACCTGGCCAGAGGCAGCGTGGGCACTGGCATGTGGGGACATGCCTTTGCTCAAACCAGTTTGGAGCCAACTGTTCACCTCCCTGGGCTGGGGCTGGCACCAGTGCAGGCAAAGCAAGACCTGGGAAGCCCTGGGCTGGGAACACACAGCTGCTTGGCTCCCATGGGGGTTGTGCAGCCCCCAGGGCTGGGCACCAGGGCATGAAGGAGCTGTTCAGGTGGAGCAGGAGTCCTCTCACCCACTTGCTGCCTGATGCTGAGTGGTCTCCTGGCACCTCTGCCTGTGGTGGGCTTGGGACAGGCATAGAATCATAGGCACAGAATGGCCAAGGTTGGAAGGGACCTTAGAGATCATCTAGTTCCAACGCCCATGCCATGGGCATGGATGCCACACACTAGACCAAGTTGCCCAGAGCCACATCAAGGCTTGCTGGGTGCTGGAGGAGGTGGGGAGTGGAGTTCCTCCTTGCTTTGGGTGCCCACTGTGGGTGCTCCCACTCCAGGTGCCAAGCAAGAGGTTCTCCTTCCCCTCTCCTCTGCCCCAGTCAGGCCACAGCTGTGTCCTGGCTCCAGTTCTGGGCTCCCCAGTTGGAGAGACAAGGAACTGCTGCAGAGTCCAGCAGAGACTCCCAAGATGGAGCAGCTGTGGCAGGAGGAAAGGCTGAGAGCCCTGGGGCTGCTGAGCCTGCACAAGAGCAGAGCCAGAGGGGAGCTGCTCAAGGTTCAGCAAGAGCTCAACGGTGCAGGGGGCAAGAGGCTGGGGCCACACTCTGCTCAGTGGTGCCCAGGGCCAGCCCAAGGGGCAATGGGCACACACTGGGAGCCAGCAGGTTCCATGGGAGCAGCAGGAGCAAGTTGTTTGGTGTGAGGGTGCAGAGCCCTGGCCCAGGCTGCCCAGAGAGCTTGGGGAGTCTCCTTGTGTGGAGAGATTGCCAAGGCAGCTGGAGGTGATGCTGGGCAAGCTGCTGTGGGTGAGCCTGCTGGAGCAGGGGGATGGACTGGATGAGCCCCAGAAGTCCCTTCCAACCCTAACCATGCTGGGATTTGGGGATTCCACTTCTCAGGAGGCTTTCATGGTTTGGGATGTGTGAACACACACTCTGCACCCCCATCTGTCCCCTCCTTTGGCTCAGGGCATCCTTAGAGGTGGCACCACTTCCCCCTCACCCCAGGCACTAACAGAGGCTCTCCTGGCCACTGCTCCTGTACAATTCCCATTTATTATTCCAAGCCCTCATTCCAGAGCAGTGCACTACTCTCCTGAGCAACCTACTAGGCTGACTCCAGAGCCCCTGGAGCTGAAGCAACAAAATCATTAAGGGAGGGAGATGCAGGGTTCTAAGTGCTTAAGAGTTTCCCAAAATAAAAGGGAGGGTGGAAATCCAAGAAGGAAATAAAAACCCCCAAGGCCAACCCCTGCCCCTGTGCCACCCCATACTGGGGCTGGGGGATGCTCAGGGCTCCTGTCCCAGTGCAGTGGCACAGGGCTGTGCGATGCCCTCCTGCCCAGCTTGGGCTGGGAGGGATGGGGAGGTGCAGGAGCAGTCCCATGGGAGTTGGGAGCCTCAGAGCTGGGAGTAGAGGGAATTCTCCATCTCTGGTGTCAGCTTGGCATGGAAGGAGGCGAGTCCCACCCCGAAATCTGGAGGGAGAGGGAAGAGAGCTGTCAGTGCTGCTGCTGAGCCCCTGCACCCTGGATCCCCAGGAGGCTGCTGGGGATGGGGAGCTGGTGCCTGGTGGAGAGGCACAGGGAGAGCACAAAGACACCCACCCCCAGGCCACCTCTGCAGGCTGAGGAGCCAGGAGCTGCAGCCTGGTCCTCACTCCAGCAGGTAGTCACCCTCCTCCATGATGGAGTAAGGTCTACATTGGCCATGAAGGACAGGTTGAGCCCAACCCCCAGGAGCATCCCTGCAGTCAGGGTCACAGAATCATTCAGGTTGGAAGAGACCTCTAAGCTCAGCAAGTGCAACCATCCCTAGCACCCCCAGGACACTAACCCATGGCCCTAAGCAGAGCAGATAGATGTCTCTTCAACCCCTGCAGGGATGGTGACTCCAGCACCTCCCTGGGCAGCCTGGGACAACACTTAACAACCCTTGCAGGGAACAAATTCCTCCTGACATCCAATCTAAACCTCCCCTGCTGCAACTTGAGGCCATTTCCTCTTGTCCTCTCACTATTAACCCTGGAGAAGAGACCAACCCCCAGCTCACTGCAACCTCCTTGCAGGGAGCTGTAGAGAGAGCTAAGGTCTGCCCTGAGCCTCCTCTTCTCCACACTAACCAACCCCAGTTCCTCAGCTGCTCCTCAGCACACTTCTTCTCCAGAGCCCTCCCCAGCCTCCTTGCCCTTCTCTGCACACACTCCAATGCCTCTGGCTCCTTCTGGGACTGAGGAGCCCAAAGCTGACCCCAGGACTCTAGGGGTGGCCTCCCCAGTGCTGAGGACAGGAGGATGCTCACTGCTCTGCTCCTACTGCTCACACTAGTTCTGCTCCAGGCCCAGATGCTGTTAGCTTTCTTGGGCACCTGGGCACTCTGCTGCCTCAGCTTCAGTCAACTCTCAGCCAGCACCCTCAGCTCCTTCTGTGCCAGGGTCCCCCCTGCCCGTACCCATCTCGGTGTCCAGCCGCCCTGGAGCCGGGGGGAGGTTCTTGCGGTGCTCCTCGATGTGCAGGGTCATCTCCTCCCGGGAGGCTGTGGAGTAAGGGCACTGCATGCAGGTGTAGCGCCCCCGGGTGTGCTCCCAGACGATGCGGCTGTTGGAGGAGTGGCCTGCAAGGACAGGGGCGAGGAGGGAAGCACGGCGCTCGCCCACCGAGTCCCCTCCCCACCACGGAGGGCACACGGCTCTGCCTGCCCGGGAGCCCCTCGGCCGATGCTCCTGGGTGCCAGCTGCACGGAGCTGGGATCAGGTGGTGCTACAGGGAGCAGGAGTCCCCTCAGCCCACCCCAGCTCCAAGCCCCCTTGGATCACAGAGCTCTCCTTCCCGAAGGAGCAATCCCAAAGGTGGGAGCAGGGAGCGAGGCTGTGCCCCCCAGCCCCGATCACCCATCGCCTCTGCACCCCATGCAGCAAAGGGCATGGTTTCCAGCTGGAGCTGGGGTGACTGGAGGGGCTCCAGCCTGAGCAGCTACTGTAGCTCCTTCTCCTACTGCTGCTGTCCTCAGGCACTGGATGATCCACACTGGATCCTGGGGGGGGGACACACAGCTGGTGACCCCCATCCCGAACTCTGAGCCTACCTGGGGAGCATCCCCTCTCTGTGTGGCTCCCAAAAAGGAGGAAGCTCCCCCTCCCCCTCTGCCCTCAGGGGAGCACTGTGGCACCCCATGGGTGCTCTCCCATTCCCTGCAGGCCCCCAGACCTCCCCACCCCTCCCAGTGACAGAAAGCAGCCCCCACCCAGTAGGTGCCAAAACTAACCTGGTGTCACTCCTGAGCCAAAGCATGGGAGGAGTGGGCTGACACTCACACCTGCGGAGGGAATCGAGGGGCAAGACAAGCATTAGGGCTTCCCCTCCCTGAGGTGGGGAATGGAGGGGGACACATATGGGAGGGGGAGCCCCTGCCTCACACCCTCAGCATGCTGGGGAGCAGCAGGGCCGGGCAAATTTGGAAGGCTTGCTTTTGGTGGTTGCTGGTGCTTTGTCCAATTGAGCATCCTGACAGGAGGGATGGAGCCAGGAAGGGGGCAGAGGTGGGATGGGGCTGGGCAGAAGAGGAGGTGAGAGGTGCTGTGGGGAAGGCCAGGCTGGCCTCCTGGTGGGGTGGGCTGGCAGCAGGTGGGGGTGGGATCCTCAGCTGGCCGACGGTGGGTCCTCCTCTGGGAGCTGCTGGTGAAGGTGGGAGCAGAAGAAGGTTTGCCCCAGAACGGCCTGCTTGGCTCACCTTGGCTTTTCTTCCAGACGGCATTGGAGACGGGAGCCCCATGGGCAGGCAGGTAGTGCCGCAGGCGCTGCTGAGCCGGCGGCTGCGCCAGGCTGTAGGGCGAAGGGTGCGCGTAGGAGGAGGAGAGGAAAGGCCCCGAGGCAGGGGGTGGTCCCGAGAACCGACTCAAGGACGATGGCCCGAAAAGGTTGGGCTCCAGCAGCGGGAAGGGGTGGGGAGGAGGCGGCGAGACCAGCGGCATGGCCTCCAGCGAGCCAGGCAGCTCGGCGAGGCTGGCGGGGAGCGCGGCTGCCGGCAGAGAGTCCGTGCCCGGGAGGATGGCTTCTTGCTCCGGGGCTCGCAGAACGCGCGGCACCTTGGGCAGCCCCTCGGCTGCCTTGGCCGAGGAGGAGGCATCCTTCTCCAGGGCAGAGGTAGCAGGCAGGATGGGTTTGTCGGGTTTGGGGGTGGCTGGGGGGCTGCTGGAGCTGTCGGAGCAGACGTGTAAGTGCTTGAAGAGAGAGCGATGCGTCCGGAAGCGCAGCAGGCAGTTCTCACACCTGAGAGGGGCAGGGAGGTGGCATCAACCATGGGGATCTGCTCCACATCAGCTCCCAACCCCAACATCAGCCATGGGGATCTGCTCCACATCAGCTCCCAACCCCAACATCAGCCATGGGGATCTGCTCCACATCAGCTCCCAACCCCAACATTAGCCACAGGGATCTCCTCTACATCATCCTCCCACCTTGGCATCAGTCATGGGGATGTCCTCTACATCATCCTGTGACCTCAATGCTGACCACAGTGGTCCCCTCTGCATCACCCTCCCACCTCAGCATCAGCCATGGTGATCCCCTCTATGTCACCCCTCAATCAAGGACCCTCTAAACATCACCCTCCCATCTCAGCTTCAGCCATGGTGATCCCCTTAACATCACTCCCAATCCCAACATCAACCACCTGGATCCCTTCAACAACACTCTCCCAACTCAACATCACCCCCCACCCCAGCCCTGGGGGGTCTGCAAAGGTGGGAGCCCACGTGCTGGGGGCTCTTTGGCTGCTGCTAGGTGGTAGGACATGCTGTGGGAGGTGTCTGCAGGGTGGCCCAGGATGGGGACAGCAACCAGTGACACTCACTTGAAGTAGCGGTTTGGCTTGTAGTGCACCTTCATGTGGCTCATGAGGTCCTGCATGCTAGGGAAGGTCTCTGTGCAGCCCAGAGTGGGGCACTGGAAGGTTTTACCTGAGCAAAGAAACAGGACAGAGATTCAGCAGCATGCCCTGGAACTTGAGGCAGCCCCACCAGCAGATCTCAGCACCTCCCACGCTCTCCCCATGCTGTGCAGTGTCTCCTGGAGGTAGAGGCATCACCACCAGGCATTGCCTCAGCTTCAAGGCACCAAAAGAAAGGACAGCCTGGAGCCATGTGGGGTGTGTTCTGGCCTTACTTACCCTCGAGGGACTGTGTGGGTCTGTAGTGGACCTTCAGGTGGTCCATCAGCTCCTGCATGCTGGGGAAGGCCAGTTTGCAGCCGTAGCTTGAGCACTGGTAGTGTTTCCCTGGAAGGACACAGATGAGTTGGCTTCCTCCCTGCTCCAGCCATTGCTGTCAGCTCCCTGGGGCAGGGCTGGGGCTGGGCTGGGACTGGCCTTACCTGGGCCAGGTCTGCGCTTCAGCGGCCGCAGCTCCTGGGCTGGGATCCCTGTGTTCCTGGCCACCGGCACCGGGCCAGCGGGCAGAGCTGCTTCCCTGCAAGCTGAGGGGAGAGCCTGTTAGAGCCTTGGCCCTGCCCAAACCACCTCCCTCTTTGTCCTCCTTCCTACCCTCACCAACAGGGCTGCAGGCAACTGAGGGGAATTCTGGCTTGGAAGGGGCTGTGGAGGCAGCAGTGGTTAGAGATGAGAGGGTCTTTGCTCTAGGAAGAGCTGCTGGGATGAAGGCAAAGCCTGTTGGTGCCTGGACCATGTTGGGCTATGTACACCCTCAGGGTGCTCCCAGCTACCCCTCAGGGGTGGGATTCAGCCAAAGGGACCTCACAGCATAGAATCACAGAACTGTCAGGGTTGGAAGGGACCTGAAAGCTCCTCTAGCCCCAAGCCCTGTGCCTGCCATGGGCAGGGACACCTGGCACTAGAGCAGCTTGCTCCCAGCCCCAGCCAGCCTGGCCTGCAACACTGCCAGGGCTGGGGCTGCCACCACCTCTCTGGGCAACCTGGCACAGTGCCTCAGCACCCTCCTGGGGAACAACTTCTGCCTAACAGTCAACCTAAAGCTCCCCTCCTCTCCCCCTGTGTCCTTTCCTGACTCCTCTCACCAACCCTTCCCAGGGCCCAAGGGACTCACCTGCTCCCTCTCCAGTGTATTTACCCCCCAGGGAGAAGGTAGGCACAGTCTCTTCCTTCTCTCTCTTCATGGCCTGGCTGGTGGTGGGCACAGGGTAAGGCACCTGCTGCCGACACTGTCTGCTCCTGGTGATGCTACAGCAAGCACAAGGGTGAGAGGTTAAAACCCAGCACAGAGTGATGGCAACTGCCTCCTCCTCCTCGGTGCTCCCTGGCAGTTGGGGCCTCCAGGACCAGGCTGGCAGGAGATCCTCCCAGCTTCACAGGGGCTTTGCAGCACCTCCATGGGGCAGACAGGCTGCAAAGGCAGCTCTTCATGGAATCATCAGATTGCTTTGGTTGGAAGAGACCTTTAAGATCATCAAGTCCCAGCTGTCAACCAGCACTGCCAGCTCACCACTGCACAATGTCCCTCAGCTCCACAGCTCCAGAGCTTTTCAAACCCTCCAGGGATGGTGACTCCAGCACTGCCCTGGGCAGCCTGGGCCAGGCCTGGACAACCCTTTTGGGGAAGAAATTGTTCCTCATGTCCAACCTAAACCTCCCCTGGCACAATATGAGGCTGTTTCCTTTTGTGCTATTGCTTGTTCCTTCCTTGGGAGAAGAGACCAACCCTCAGCAGCCTGCAGCCCCACCAACATCCTGCCAGGGCAAAGTCACCACAGCTGCATCTGCAGCAGCAGATGTGATGGCAGCACCATAGCATCACTGTATGCTCAGCCCAGACTCTGGTTTTTGGGGAGCTGGTGGCACCTGGATCATTTTGCTGTCATTTGTCACCTCCCATGGGATTGGTGTCCACCACTTGTCATTCTCCAGGACTGAAACCCTGAGCATGGTGCCACTGATCTGTCCCTGTCCCTATCCCCAGTGACCTCTATGTGGCTACTGGGAGAAATAACTCCCCTAGCACAAAATCTGCCCTGGAAACCCAAATCCTGGAGCTAGCACAAATTTGGTGTCACTTTTCCCAGGCATCAAACCCCATGGCACCAAATTCTGTCCTCTGACAGTGCATGGGGACCCTGGAAAAATCCCTTTTGGGGGCTGACAGCAACAGGAGTGAGGAGGAGGAGATGGAGCTCCTGCTCACCTAGAGCAGCCTCTGGTGCTGCTTCAGTTAATAATTAACACAGCTCACCTCCCTCAAACCAACCAAGGGGAGGAGGTTATACACATCACCAAGCACAGATGACTTCCACAAACCCAACCCCCCAAGAAGGAGGAGAAATAGGTCATGTAATCCTCTGGGAGCATCTCAGCATGGTCTAGGGCCAGAGGTTGTGGAGGCTTCCCCAAAACACAGCTCCTCAGTAAAGGAGAGGAGAGACAAAGGCTGGGAACAAGAGGTTGCTGTGATGGCTCAGCTGAGGAGCGTGGGGAGGGAGGGAAGCAGCCCCGGTGGTGACGGCAGCATGGCCAGCCCCCTGCCAGCCTCCCTGCCTTCAGAGCCCTGCTGGAGATTCAAATCCATGTTGTCCATTCTCCGGTTGCCTTCTGACAGCACAGGGAGCCCTGCAAGAGCTGGGAGGGAGGGAGGATGCTCCCACATGACTTTCTGATGCCCACAGCGACTCAGCTGCCCAAATCCCAACTCTGGGCTGGAGCAAAGCTTCTGCCTCCATGTTTTGCCCCTCCACCTGCCTCTGAGGGCAAGCTCTCTGCTTTCACCCCAAGAGTCCCATGGAGCTCACCCTGAACCTCCCCACAGCTGCTGCTGGGAGCATAAGCACTGAGCCTCTCACACAGCCACTGTGCCCTCAGTGGGCACAGGAGCCACTCAGCCAAGGTCCTGTGGTGGTTTCTTGGGAAATACCTTCTAGCTTTTCCTTGTCCTGGGCAGCTCAGTTGTCATAGAATCATAGAACAGTTACAGCTGGAAGAGACCTTGAAGATCATCAGTGCAGCCTTTTCCCTAGCCCTATCACCCCACTAAATGATACTCCCCAACACAACATCCAGCTGTCTCTTAAACACCTCCAGGGATGGGGACTCCAGCACCTCCCTGGGCAGCCTGTTCCAATGGCTCACAACCCTTGCAGCAAACAAATTCCTCCTAATATCTAACCTGAACCTCCCCTGGAGCAGTTTCCATCCATTTCCCCTCGTCCTATCACTCTTCACCAGGGAGAACAGAGCAGTCCCTGCCTCTCTACAACCTCCCTTCAGGTAGTTCTAGACAGCAATGAGGTCTCCAAAGGACCTCAAATGAGGTCCTTGCCACCCCTCCAGCTTGCTCCAAGCCATCAGTGATCCAGCGGGGTGGGCAAACAGGGAAGAGCCAAGCTGCTATTTCCCCACATCCCTGCCCCATCCTGGTGTCCACCTTCACCTGCCTGCCCACAGCTGCTCAATCCACCAGGCTACAGCAGCTCTTCAATGGGAAAAGAAGTCCCTCTCTCCTTCCAGGAGCCATCTGGGCAGGACAGATTTTCCTCCCTCAGCCCTGGACAAAGCTGTCTCCTGAGAGGGCAGCCCTGGCCTCGCTCAAGTTCACACCATGGCCAAGGTGCAGGAACCTTCTCAGTAGCCACATCTCCAGCTCCTGACAGCACAAAGCAGCTGCCACCTGTGTGGGAGGACCAAGAGACACCAGGGAGACCCCGAGGAGACCCTGAGGGGTGCAGCCCTGGGATGCTTGAGGTGTCAAAGTAGGCCCGGCTGCTTCCACAGCCACACAGTTCTGCAAAGCCTGGGGGCTAGCAGCTCCTGTGGCTAGCTGTCCCTGTGCCACTAGCCCCACAGGAAGTTACCCCTATGGCTAGTAGCCTGCCACAGGTAATAAAACCATGGCTACTAGCCCCTGTAGGTGGTGGCACAGCCACAGCTAGTAGCCCCATGGCTAGTGGCCCCTGTAACTTGTAGCCCCCCATGGGCAGTGCCCCCACCACAGGCAGGGTATCACGGTATCCCAGTATGTCAGGGGGTGGAAGGGCCCTAGAAAGATCATCTAGTGCAACCCCCCTGCCAGAGCAGGATCACCTAGAGCAGCTCACACAGCAATGTGTCCAGGCAGCTCTGCAATGGCTCCAGACAAGGAGACTCCACAGGCTCCTGGGCAGCCTGGGCCAGTGCTCTGGCACCTGAACTGCAAACAAGTTTCTCCTCAGCTTAATACTAAACCTCCTGTGCTCCAACTTGCTCCCATTCCCTCTTGTCCTAACAAAGGGAAGCTTTGACCAGAGACCCCCAGCTCCCAGTGCAGGACCCAGCTCCCTGCAAAGCCTTCCAACCCAAACCATTCGATGATTCTATTCGGGGGGACCTACTAGTGACCTTCCAGGACCTAAAGGGAACTTCCAAGCAGGCTGCAGAGGGCCTGTTTGCAAAGGCCTGGAGGGAAAGGACAAGGGGCAATGGTTTTAAACTGAAGAAGAGTAGATTTAAAGTGGATATTAGAAAGAAGTTGCTCCCCACGAGGGTGGTGGAACACTGGCCCAGGTTGCCCAGGGAGGTGGTTGAGTTGCCATCCCTGGAGGCATTGCAGGTGAGGCTTGCCAGGGCTCTGGGCAAGCTGCTCTAGTTGGGGATGTCCCTGGCCACTGCAGGGGGGTTGGACTAGATGAGCTCCAGAGCTCCCTTCCAAACCATTCTAGGATTCTAGGATTCTATGAAAGCCTCGGTAGCCTCGGCTGGCACCTGCTGTGTTACCGGTACACGCCCGGTGCCAGTACTCCCTGTGTTACCGGTACACTCCCGGTGCCCGTACCCCCTGTGTACATTCCCGGTACCTCCATAGGTGCCGGTACCACCCCCCTGTGCCGGTAACTCCTTCGGTGCCGGCAGAGCCTTCCCGGTGCCTTTATCCGCTTGGTACCATTACCACTTTGGTGCCGGTACAATCCCTCTGGTGCCCCTAACCCTTTCGGTGCCGGTACCCCCTCGGTACTGGTAACCCTTTCGGTGCCGGTACCCCCTCGGTACTGGTAACCCTTTCGGTGCCGGTACCCCCTCGGTACCGGTAAACCCTTCGATGCCGGCACACTCCTCCGAGTGCCGTTCACCCTTTCGGCGTGAGTACCCCGTCGGTGCCAGTAACCCCTTCGGAGCCGATCCATTCCTGGTACCGTTATCCCCTCGGTTCAAACCCCCCGGGGCCATTACCCCCTTGGTGCCATTACCCTTCCGGTGCCTGTACACTCCCACGGTGCCTATAAACCGCCCGGTGCCATTACCCTCCCGGTGCCGGTACCAGTCCCCCCCCATCCCCGGTGCCCTCCCGCTCTGTCCCGTTCCCGTCGCCGCCCGTACCGGGCCCGGTGCCTCCCGCAGCTCCCATCAACGGCGAAGCTGCCGCGGGGCCATTTTCTGC
>VWZO01017937.1:0-10928 GCA_013396975.1 Bucco capensis
GCCCCTGCAACAGAGAGGATAGAAGAAAAACCTACCTGCATTCCCACTCCCTTGATCAGTTCACCCAGGTCTCTAAAGTCTCTCTTGACAGTCTTCAATTTTCCAGGATCATTTTCTTATAGATCATTTTCATATATATTCCAAGATATATATAGGTGCCATGAATTATGAGCTGATTCTTATTTTATGTATTACAGAACACTTATCTCACTCCTCCTGCTGATTAAATAAATCATTATGAAGGCTTTTGCATGATGAGAAATTTATGACTCTGAAGATAAATGAGACTATGAAATTGGCACAAAATTGCATAGCTGCTGAATAGACACTCTCTTTAAAAACCAGCACATAACTAAGAGGTATAGAATTCCTTATAAAATAAGAAGTACAGGAAAGAAAGGTGAAATGCAGTGTGGTAAGTGCAACAAAATGTAGCTACAACTTTGGGTGTGTGCCTGGTGGTACTTATGTTGTTGTATCTTATGAAGCTGTAGCACTGATAGAGGGTTGGACCAGAAGCAGAGCAAAGGTCTGAGCTCCTCCATCCCACCCCTATACCGTAACATTGGTGAGGTCTTCTGGGCATCCTGGAGTAATGAGGGTGGGGATCTGGGGGTCATTCAGCTGGTTTTCAGTGTTTTTTCTCAAGAAGGAGCAAAGCACAGTCTTGGCACAGGAGAAATTGCCATGGGTGAAGGGTGAGCAACCCGGAGTGGAGGTGAGCAGAAAGCATTTGATGAGTTTAACTCCAGGCATGTTCCTTGCTAAAACCAATAACAAATGTTTTGCAGTACATTCACAATAATGATTTGTCAGTGTTGCCTAATTGCTTCTGTCATGAATTAAATAATCCTGAGGCTGTTAGCAATTCCTTGATAGCATCTATTGAATACAAGCTCTCTAAGCAATGGTAGCACTCTGAGGAGCTCAGCAAACAGCTTCCTTAGCCTGCTGCTGTGCTCAGATCTGTCTTCTGAACTTTTATTTAAACCAGGCTGAAACATGAGCTGTCTATTCCCGTATCAAATAAAACCCAGACAAGTTGTGATGCTTTGCAGAGCTGGGCTTGGATTTGTTGACTATACTGAGTACAGTCAGTATACTGAGTAATGTTGAGCAGATCATCTCAGAGCAGGCAAAAAAACTAGCATCAGGAAGAGCTTTCTGGGAAAATCATTTAGAATGGGGGAGGCTGCCAGTGATATGTATTGATAGGAGAAGAGGTGATCGTTTTAAACTAAAAGAGAGAGATTCAGACTAGATAGAAGGGACATTTTTGACACTGGAACATGTTGTTCAGAGAGGTGGAAGATGCCCCATCCCTGGAAACATTCATAGACAGGGTGGACAGGGCTCTGAGAAACTAGATCTAGTTGAAGATGTTCCTGCTTACTGCAGGGGGATTGGACTGGATGACCTTAAAATGTCCGTTCCAAGCTGAACTATTTTGTGAGTCTATGATTCTGTATCTCTCCTTAAGCTGAAAGATGTTCTCCATGGTCAGCTGCTTGGTGGGTGGCTGAAGCCCTTCTCACAGCCACCTCCATGAAGCTGCAAACAGGCAAACTGAGAAGAAGTCTGTGGGGTTTGGAGATGCTCTTGTAAGAGAATGGACAGCTTCACTACTGCACTACGCAAGAAGCACAGATGCTATGGCTGGGGTCGGTCTCTTTTCCCAAGTAACAAGTGATAGGACAAGAGGAAACAACCTCACGTTGTGCCAGGTGAGGTTAGTACAAGATATAGGAAGAATTTCTTCACCAAGAGAGTTATCAAGCATTGGAACAGGCTGCCCAGGGAAGTGGTGGAGTCACTGTCTCTGGAAGCATTCAGAAAATGCATAGGTGTGGTGCTCTGGCACATGGTTAAATGGTGAGCATGGTAGTATTGAGTTGGACTTGATGATCATACAACCATAGAATTGTCAGGATTGGAAGGGACTTTAAAGATTATCTAGTTCCAACCCCCTGCCATGGGCAGGGACACCTTTCACTAGATCAGGTTGCTCAGAGCCCCATTTAGCCTGGCCTTCAAAACTTCCAGGGGTGGGGCTTCTACCACCTCTCTGGGCAGTCTGTTCCAGTGTCTCACCATTCTCATGGTGAAGAACTTCCTCCTAACATCCAACCTTAATCTACCCTCCTCAAGCCTGTGTTCATTCCCCCTAGCCCTATCACTGCCTGACATCCTAAAGAGTCCTTCACTAGCTCTCTTGTAGGCCCCCTGCAGATACTGGAAGGTCACAATAAGGTCTCCTTGAAGCCTTCTCCAGATTGATCTCAGAGATCTTTTTCAACCATATAGATTCTATGTTTCTACAGGTTTCAGGCTGGGGGGATTTGGTTTTCCTCCTTGGTTCATCCCTTAGCTTGCTTACTTCACCTTTACTAGGCTTTAAAATCCTGAGGGTTACCACGATCATTTGTGTGAGCTTCCCATGAAGCTCACAAAGGAGAAAACCTTCAGCAATTGATCTTATATTGTGTTTTGACATAGGATCAGACCTCCAGAACCGGAGTCGAAACCTGCCATTTTACTACCTGTCTACCACATGTAAAATTTTAACGTGGATGATGTAATTCGTTTTTATCACACAGCAAATTGGTGGCACACAGCCTGTAATTGTCTAAAAGCAGAGATACCAAATGCATGCAGAACATTTTAAAACAGAATGTCTTTTGAGATAAGTGAGCCTGAAATATTGTGCAGAACAAGGATTCAGCTAGTACAAAGTTGTATGATGATGAATATTTGCCCTCTTTTTCCCTGACCAGCTTTTGGTTCCTATTTACAAAGGCAAATGTAGAAAAGTAATTAACACTTGAAAGCATTTTAAGCTGGCTCTGCTACTCTGAGGCTGCACAATTCTGCCTCGGCTTGAGGAGGATGTTGTCTGCAAATGTTTTAATTTCTGCTCTAAGAATTCCAGCTACAGGTCTTATTTGCTATGTCATTTAATCACATTTGCAAAACATCATCCTACCACTATGACAGTTTCAATGCTGAAAGAAAAAAGCACTTGTGAAAAGATCTGTTTTCAGCGCTCCATGCTGACACTTCCCAGGGCTTTTGTGTTTTGTTTTGTTTGGTTGGGGCTTTTTGTTTGGTTTGGTTTTTTGAGATGCTCTAGAGGCAGAATCTTCCTTATTCTGGCTCAGAAGACACTGATGTGCTCAGAAGAATCATCAGACCTTCAGAAAACTTTTCAAAATGAGGCTGGAAATAAGGATTACCTAAAAGGTTCAGCAAAGAAAAGGCTCAGAGTAGTTCTGCAATTTTGTGCATTCATTTAGTGTCTGGACATGGGCATTCATACCTGCAGAATGTCAGGAGATATTCATGCCATGGACCTAGGGTACCAGCATCTCTGTACCTTTGCCAACAGCTGCCTTGAGCACAAAGCTCTTTCTTAGCCCCATGCTGCAGAAGGATGGGACTCAAGTGATAGGTTAAATGGTTTTAGGTGGGCTTTCAGTGCACCCACAAGGTGTTTCAGACATTTTGGAGAGCAGGACACTGTGTCAGCCTGGACTTTCCTATATCTTCATGAGCACCACCAGACCCAGCAGACTAGGGCTGAATTCCCAGGGTAAAGTCTAATCAAGGAAGAATGAATCTTTGCTTTTGTTCAGCTGAATTCTCTCCACCTGAAGCATGCTGATGGGGATGACCATATGGTGAGGAAGAGGTGCACCTTTCTAGGCTGTACCTGTTGTACAAATAAGCAGCAAGACCCTTGGTTCCTGGGGCTGCATAGCCCCACAGAAGCATTTGTTTTCAAAGTATAGTGGTGAAAAGTTTTTATCAGGCAGCACAAATGTGGCAAAATATCTTGGCTGGCATCAGACAAGGCACATGAGGAGGATGAGGGCATCCAGATTGGTAAACTGGCAAACAATCATAGTTTAGAATGACATACACCAGGAAAAAATTTCTGTTTTCAGTGATTCAGAATCAGCTCTCTCAAAATCAGTATATTTGCATCAGTGTTGTCAAAACCAGTACTTTGACCCCATAAATGTCTGTAGTGACTTTGATACTGGAAAAACTTATAGAGATTATATGTATTGACAAGAGGTAATGGGTACAGGTTACGGATGACTGGTAATGGGTACAAGTTACTCCTGGAGAAATTGAACACAAGAGGACAAGTTTTCACAGTAAGGAGAATCAGCCGTTCGAATAATCCCTCCAGGGAAGTGGTGGAGTCCCCAACACTGGACACTGTTAGGATGCAGCTGGACAGAGGCTGGTCCAGCTTGTCTACTCTGGGCTTTGGCCAAGAAAGTCGACCAGATGATCCTGGAGGACACTTCCATCCTAGTTCTCTAAGTTTCTGTGATTCTATGAGATGTTTAATAAGACTTAGAAAGGTTAATAAACATTTCCCTAACTTTGCTAGTGAGAAAATTGAATAAATAACCACAACCTACATCTGTCTGTAAGGCATTGTTCGCACTGCATTGTGAATTACGAATGCCTAAATTAAGCTTGATAGTACATATGGTTGTGACTCTGTAAGAAAAGCAATGGCAAAGATTTTCTGGAATGCAAATGCCTGAGCTGGAACTATGTAGATAATTCCTGGTTAGCTAACAGCAGCTTCATTGATGAGCTTCTTAATTTAAAAAAAAAAAGTTTTTAAAAGCATGGAGAATAACAGCTGCAGAAAATACCACCCTAGTGCCTCAGCAGCAACCAGTTGCCCTCTTCAACAGGAGCAACTGAAATTGTCAGGAAAGCTGCCTGCTATACCCTGACACTGATCATTTCCTCTCTCTTTGTCTTTTGAAACTTCAGATAATAGTAATCATGCTGAAGATCTCCACAAGCGATTACAAACGAAACAAAGGTCATGCCCAAACATCACCAGATTCCACTTCCCCCAAGCCAGCAGCTGCTTTGAAGTTCTGCAGGGCAGAACAGAGAAACAAGTAAACCATAGGCACTCTGCTGCTAACCTCCCCCGAATCGTGTCCCCCAGGAGCAGACAAAAATGCTCTAAAATAAAATAAGATCTGAAAGGTGTACAACACAAAACTTGCCTCCTTAGCATGTTGCATCAGAAACAGCTGGGCAGAAGCACCACCAGGTCCCTGGTCAATGGGAACTGCTGCTGCCAAGAGATTTGTGTGTTTGTGTTTGCTCTTGTCTCCAGGAAACCTCAGTGCCTGCTCTGAGGAGGAAGTGTGCTGAGCAGTAATGGGCTTGGTTTCTTTTGCATATCCCTCTAAATTGTCATGCTCAGGTCATGATCTCTCATCCAGGAAAGTGTAGTGGAGCTGAGGAGCTGCTGCTTTCCTAGCCTAGTAGGAGAGCCATCATGTGGGTGTAGTCTCTCCAGAAACACTGCACTGACTGCTCCATGGTTAGAGCTTGGCCCCATCTCTGGAGGTGTGTGGGTCCTGCTACCTCCAGATGAGAAGTTTCCTTCAGCTCCATGTGCAGTACATACCCAGGAAAACTTCAGTGCAGGGGTTTGTCCTTCAAGTGAAATATACGATCACAGGTGAATAAATTACAAGGGATTCAGGGAGCATGTTGGCACATTTGCAGATACTTTCCCCAAAACATGACATCACAAGAACCTCTTCTGAAGACTCTTGTCATTACTATTCACCTGGTACTTGTGATGTCAAAGTTGTGACCAAGGCCTTGAGAACTATTTTGACAGAAACATCCAATGTTGTTCTTCATTTCTATCAGGGCCGGAGAAATGTAAATACTTAGGCAGCATAAATGAGATGGGTGCCCAAGAAATGGTAAATGCTGCTGTTTCCGCACAAGGTCTTGCATGCAGGGCAGCCAGTGGTAAGATATAAGGGCATAGGAAAGACAAGGATCTGCTGGAGCAACTCCAGAGATGTTCAAGGGACTGGAGTACCTCCTCAGCAAAGACAGGCTGAGACAGGTGGGTTTGTCCAGCTTGAAGAAAGGAAGGCTCCAGGCAGACTTAAAGGGAGCCTACAGGACAGATGGTGAGTGACTCTTTGGCAGGGTCTGTAGTGATAGGATGAGGGCTAATGGTTTTAAGCTGAAACATGGTAGATTAGATGTAAGGAAGAAGCTCTTCACTGTGAGAGTGCTGAAACACTGCAACAGGTTGCCCAGAGAAGTTATGGATCCCTCACCCCTGGAAGTATTCAACGCCAGGCTGGATGATGATTTGAGCAACCTAGTCTAGTTGAAGGTGTTCCTGCCCACAGAATGGGCCTTGGAACTAGGTGGTCTTTAAGGTCCCTTCCAACCCAAACCGCTCTATGGTTCTGTGATTCTATGGCATCTTCAGCATCTGGAGGTACCAAGAGGGATCAGATGTGAACAGATCACAGTGTAAATGATCAGACAATCAATACAGCTGTCTCCACATCAGTGAAATCTCCTAGTATTTTGCTTGTGTTATGCGGTGTGGATGTGCAGGGAACAACATGGAGGTGATTGTGTTAAGATGCAAAACACAAAATGACATTCCCTTCCTTTTGTTGATGCTTCTGCAAATAGAAAATGACTGTGATTTTCTACAAGCATATGTCAAAAGCAAGATCTGAATGCATAAGAAAACTAAACGGCCCTTAAGAAAACATCACTGAACATAGGCAGTATTTTAGCTTGAATAAAATGGCCCACAAACAATTTTAAATCCCTCTGTGGCATTATAATGTATCATTCAGTGACAACTGGATGGCTCCTCTCAGGCAGCCAAAACCCTCCTCAGCAGAACATCTGGGCATGACTTCTCAGCTCTGCTTCAGTGAGAATGACCTGTGAAACCATCCAGAGGTAGCTTCTGGAAGTTCAGAGTGTTGAATTCTGGAAGACATGAGTCTTCCAGCATCCATTTTGGGAAAGATGGTGTGAAAATCAGCCTCCTAGCTGCAATTAGTCTGCCTTGTGACCCCTCCAGAGGTGACACAACCCTGGACAATATCTCACACAGCACTTGTGACTTCTCAGAAGCCATTAATTTGAACAGAGGGGTACCAAGTCCAAAATCCACCACACCTGACTGCTTTAGTTTTATCTCTGTGCCCTGTTTGATCCCCAAGAATCTTTCCTGTCTCCAAAATAGAATCTTCTAGGATGACTCCATTTATACTTCACACAAGAGGAACTCTCTATACAGTCTGTCAGTTACTGGTGGAAAAAAACATCCTAGAAGTAAGGATATTGCCTAATTTACTGACCAAATTGAAGGTTAGCTATTTTTGGAAACTCACACCCATTGAATCAAAGCTTGGAAGGAAAGTCTATGAATAGAAAATGAGAAACTGAATTAATCACCTATATATAGATATTTTAAAAATGTATGTTTAAAATGAGAAGTTCAATTTCTTAAGTACTTTTTACAGGCCTTATTTCAAGGCTCACTTGACACCTCTGCATTTAAGAGAAGGTTTAACCTACTTCTCAAAGTAGATATAGATATATAATGCATATGCATTACATTCTAAATAAGGTATATATATACTCCTTGTATATGTAAATATTCCTTTATGCTCCTTATACATAGATTTTTTTTCACAGTAACAATGCTCTGCAGAGACATAACAAGTAGTTATTGGTAGTGGTATGATAAAACTGGGACAAGCAAGAAGACAAGTCTTCTGAGACCATAGTCTTAAAAATGAAGAGTCAGAGTAAATAATATCAAGGGCAATATGGTGAGTTGACTCTGGCTGGATGCTAAGTGACCTCCAAAGCTGCTCTACCACACCCATCCTCACCTGGATAGGGAAGGGGATCATGGTCAGTTCATCAAATGTTGTTTCTGCTCCTCCTTCTTCCTCCTCCAGAGGACTTCTCACACTCTTCCCCTGATCCAGTGTGAGCTTTCTCTCATAGGAAACAGTTCTGAACTGGTCCAACATGAGTTCTTCCCATGGGCTGCAGCTCCTTACAAACTACTCCAATATGGGTCCTTTCCATGGGGCGTAGTCCTTCAGGAAAAGACTGCTCCACTGTGGATCCTCCACAGAGTCAAATGTCTTGCCACCAAGCATGCTCCAGTGTGTCCTCCTCCCTCCTCAAGTCCACAGGTCCTGCCAGGAGCCTGCTCCAGTGTAGGCTCACCATGGGGTCACAGCCTCCTTTGGGCATCTACCTGCTCTGGTGTGTGGTCCTCCACAGGCTGCAGTGGTTCATGGTTCCTATACCTATGAAAGGTTGTGTTTTCAGAGAGATGGGCTCCCACGTATCTTGTACCCCAGAAAGCTCTTTGGGGACCTGGCAGGGCTGCTAGATAACCATGTGTTTCTGAAGGCAGCCCCTGCTCAGCAGGCTCTGGTGAGCTATGTTTAGCATGAGGAGGAGCAGATGGGCTGTTCACACATTGCGCGTGCAGGCTGGATTCCCTCGGTGTGAAAACAACACATAGCTCAACTAGACAGTGTTTAAATGGTGACAGGGAGGATTCTTGTGCAAGAGCTGTTTGGCTTTTCCCATGCTGGGTTTTCATGGATGATACACTTCTAACAGGAAGGTAGGCTACTTCAAAAATTAGGTTTCTTGGAAGCTGTCCATTTACTGCACCTTTTCTCAATTGTATCACTGTGTTCCTCATAGATAACACTGTCTGATTCTGGGTGTTGAGTTCTGAGCTGTAGGAGCCTGAAACCTCCTTAAAGGACTAATGTCTCAAACCTTGAGTGTTGATAAAATGATATCACCTGGGCGGAGAACGGGAAAGTCCCCCCTGGAGAAGGTGTGGGAAGGTGTGAAGTGCAGACAATGACCGACGACGACCCTCAACGACCCTGCTCGCCCCTGGCCTGAGGCAGGACTTGCCCGTTGCTGATAAAGAGATTAATATTGGAAAGAGATAAGTTCTTTGGAGGCGGGACAATTTCTTTTTCCTGAGTTAATCTCCCCTTTACGCAACTGTGACCACTCCACCCATGTCCTGCATGTATAAAAATGGACAATGGCACATCCATCGGTGTGCATCCAGGTGTGCATCCAGAGTGCTTCTAGGGTGCATCCTGCGTGCATCTACCACCGAACTCGAGACCCGCTCTGCACTACGTCCCTGGATTTGCACCCACTGCCCGAGGACCTGAGACCGGCCCTGCAAGACGTCACTGGAACCAAGGGTGGTGATATCTCACTCTCTCTCTCTCTCTCCCCTTCTTCTTTTCTTTCTATCTTTAAGGCACTAGAGACCAAAAGCTTTCCAAAATACCTGTAACACTCCTTACCTGCAATAAACCTAGTAATTTAATCAGCCATTTTGTGTCATTTCACCTTAATTTACTCCAAGGGAATTTTCGAATCTTGCACGACCCCTGCCCTACCCTGGGTAGCTTGGCAGTCGGGTCATGACATGAGCTTGTATTCTTCAGTGATTATCAGTGTAGATTAATCCAATCCTTTCCTTGTTGATAGTTCAATAAACCACAAAGCCAGTATGAGTAGAAGTTAAAAAATCAACAAAGGAGTGTTCCTAATACCCAACCTGATCCTCCCCAGGCACAACTTGAGACCATTTCCTCTTCTCCTATTGCTAGTCACTTGTGCAGGAATCACTAACATGCAGCTTGTAATCACTTAAGAGACTGAAGTGGGAGCCAAAAAGCTTACAGATATTTAATGGTTTGGGGTTTTTATCTTCTTTTTCTTTTTTTTTTATCAGATGGGTTACATGCATCTAAGTAACACCAGGCTTTCAGCTGCTCCAAAGGAAGATGTGTGTTTGGCTTCTGTGGGGAAGAGCCCTTTAGAGCAGATCTGCTCTGTGAACTTCAGTTTGATGGTTGGAGGTTGTTGTTTTTTTCCCACATTCCAAACGCATTTAAAATAATTGCTGTTTTTATTTCAATGCAGAATCTGTCAATTCTTGCTTCTGTAAGAAAGATTCTGTAAGCAAGAATCATGACATTCTCTTATAACATGCTGATCTAGAAGTATATATGCAGCAAGAATACAAAAAGGAGAGTATCAGTGGAAGTATTGTCCCTAATAAAGGTTCTTCACACAGTGTACAAAAAGTCAAAGCACACACACTAAGTTGAGCTATTTGTCTTTATTTCAGTTTGGCAGAAATGAGTGACAGGCATCCCACAGCAGCCAGGCTACCAGCCATGGCCAGGCACACACTGCCGGTGTTAGACACTCCACTGGTCTGTCATATTTCTCCACCCATCTTAAAACATTCATATATGTGTTGTCTAATGGTTAAATCATTTTAGGGAGATTGGGGGAGGTTGCATTATCATTTTCACCTTAGATCTGTGTATTTTAGCATTTTAATTCCACTAGGTTATTTTAGGACATAATCTTGGCTTATATTTGGTCCAGAAGATACATATTTTACTATCTTATGTCTAAGGCAGCAGCAGCAAAGGTACACATAAAACACATTGTTTTGTTTCACATCTTGTTCAAGGTCCCTTGATGTCCCAGCCATGCCCCCACCAAAACTGCCTGACAGTATTTTAACTTTGTTCTTTTGACATCAGAAGCAAAGATCATAGAATCATAGAATCATAGAATGGCCAGGTTGGAAGGGACCCTAAAGATCATCTGGTTCCAGCCTCCCCACACTGAGCAGGGATGCCAATCACTAGACCAGGTCACCCAGGGCTGCATCCAGCCTGGCCTTGAACACTGCCAGGGATGGGGCATCCACAACCTCTATGGGCAACCTGTTCCAGTGCCTAACCACTCTCTGGGTAAAGAACTTCCTCATAATCTCCAATCTAAATTTCCCTTCCTTCAGCTTATAACCATTCCCCCTTGTCCTATCACAGTCTGACCACTTAAAAAGTCTCTCCCCTTCTGTCTTATAATCCCCCTTTAGGTACTGGAAAACTGCTATAAGATCCCCTCAAAGCCTTCACTTTTCCAGGCTGAACAATCCCAACTCTCTCAGCCTATCTTCATAGGGGAGGTTTTCCAGTCCTTTAATCATCTTTGTGGCCCTCCTCTGGACT
>VWZO01017939.1:0-187840 GCA_013396975.1 Bucco capensis
TGGCACCAGGGGCCACAGGAGAACACAAGAGGTTTTCAGACTGTGCCTGGCAAATATTTGTAGCTGTTCAATATTTGCATTCGGTCACAAAAATATAGGAATGTAATTTCTGCTGTTGAAAACTTCTTGAAGACAACCAAGCCAACAAAAGTTACACCATTAATTTCAATAAGCACAAGCTGTCAAATTCCTGTTAAAAACCATATTTTGCTGATGTGCCAGTAAGCAATGAGATTATGGGGTATATTACCCATCTATCATTTCACTGCCTTGCTTTTGCAATAAAACACTGGGTTTAAATAACTGCTTTGATGTCATCAGCATCCATGAAAATGGAGCATAACAAACATATGAATGGGAGACCTCTCCAATCTGGAAGTTAATTTGCATGACATTATGACCTTGTTTGCATTGCTGAATATTAAAATATTTCCTGTAGAAAACTGACATTTTGAATACCCAGGAAATGCAGTGCTGAGGTTATTAGTTATATTATTAGTTATATTTCAGCCTCCTCAATTTTTTTCCAGTTGGATGTAATACAAAGGAAAATAAATTTTTATTATGGGAGGAAGGGTAGGGGTTTTTCTTTAAATATCTAGGAGAACAGTGTTAACATGTGTTAAAAGAACAATCTTAAGCTACTGTTAATCCTCCCTGTTATTATTGCACTACATTTTAGAGGCATACACACACTATAATTTCCTCTAAGAAGTTCTATTGTTCAAGATAAAATTACTACCTCTATTTTCATCTTTATAAAATGCTGGATGTTGTTGTTATTGTATACATTAATGAATGAATATAGAAATAAGGCAGGAATACACTTATTTTCATCCAACAGCACAACATCTCACAGCTTTAAGTAAGCAATATTACCACCCTCAAAGACAACTGAAAGGAAAAAATAAACTAGGAGCTGTCCTGCTGCTTCTCCTTTCCCAGTTGCTGACTTAAGTCAGTCAGGACCAGAGGTGCTCAACTTAGAAGAGTGAAAGAGAAGTCCATGGCCAAGAAAAGGCCAAGCTGCTCCAGCTCCTAATGATGGCAGAGGGTGACAATATTATCATGGCTCAGTTCAGCACGTGTCCCATCCTGCAGGAGATGCTGACAAACCTGACTTCTCCAATTGGAAGGAAAAGAGAGAGCAGATGCATATCCACATTTGGTATTTAAGGTTAATGATATTTTGATGTATCAAGGTCTTTCTTAGTGGAAACTAAGCTCCAGAAATATTTTGAGAAACTATCATAAATCCTTCAACCCTATAAACCACATCATTGCATATGAACATGTAAGTGCTGGTATCTGTGTTGGGGAATACATCATGAGCTTCAGGAAGCAGCACATTTTCCCTAAGTGCCCAGCTTCTGGACTGGCTGTTTGGAAAGCATTCATTCACAACACACCAAGAAAATAATTATACTTTTGCAGTTAAGTTAAGCACTTGAAACTCTACTCCAAAAAGGAACATAAATATCCTTAAGGCAGGAAAAAGATTATCTAATGGCAGTTCACAGCTAATGACTCCTATTTTCACACAGAGCTATCTACTCCTTCAAAAAGCACCCAAGAGAAACTCTTGTTTGCTGGAAAATGGTACTTCTTAAATCACAATTTGATCTTTTCAAGAACTTAGAGGTGCAGAGCCTTCCAATAGCTGGTCATAATGTTCTTATTTTTCTACTTAATCTTTTGCTTCTGTTCTCTTCAATATGTTACCATGCTGCTCTTAATGAAAATATTCCTAGGAGTACATCTGTGAGAACAGAGACAGGTGTAGCCAAAAATCAGCTGGGTCATTCTCAGGCCACAAGTGCACAGTGCCCAGACCTAGGGGCAGGCATAGCCCTACTCTTTTTCTATGGGATTCAGACAGCATTCAGACATGTGACACATTAAGGGGCCTACAATCTCTGACACAAAACTTGAAGTATCCAAGCTATATCCCATGAGATTTTCAATTATTTCATCTGTAAAACAAATATTAGCTGTCTTCAGGGAAAGGGATGAGCATTTCATTCAGAAATGCAGAGAGCAGAAACTGAGAAAAAGCTCAAGCTCTTCTCAGAAAGCAGTACATGTCTGCTGATAGGATAGGAGGATTAAGGTCCCACCTGTAGTCATGCTGGTGACACACCTGCTGGGGAATACAGAGATGCAGCACTCTGCTTTCTATTGTGCTTCTTTCTTTTGCTGCTTTCTAGAGTGTTTAGACCTTGTTCAAACTACCAAGTGTCACACCTAGTTGACTGTGATAACTCCTCTTCTCTGAGGAAGCAGAGAGCTTAGGCTGTATCCTCTGGCCTGAGATAGGTTTGTCACACCAAAGAGCCAGAGACTTAAGAGGTTCTTTGCTCGAGTAGATCACTGGTTTGGACTCATTCAGTAGTGTTGTTGGGAGGTTGCTCCACTCCAGTCTTTTTCTTTGAGTCAGTTTCATCAATACATTGCATGCTATGTTCATTTATGTTTTTTAATTTTCCTTTGTCCCTGTATTTCTCTTTAACCTTTCATGATTTTATTCCAGATGGTATGGAGCTGCATTTTCCCAAAAAAACATTCCACTAGAGGAAATCTTTAGGCAGATAGACTGCTACTTCAAGGACTTGTGAACAAAACTCAGCAGGGATTGGCATGTGTAGAGCACACTGAGGCTCTCCATTGCTTTCCATTGTGACTTGAGGTCACTTCTTAAAAGGAAGCTTCATAAATTTGGTATTGTTTGTTCAGATTCAGAGGCCTTTGTGAAAGACCCATTTCAGCACTTCAAAGGATGCTTGAGCCTGGGAAAGGCTTCCTCAGAAGCTCCCTCAGAACATCAGTTACTTTGCTTGAGCAGGTGCACCAGATTTCAGACATGAAATACGCTCATGGTCAGATAACACATCTGAAACTAGATGCTCTGTTGCCTTCATATGGCCATTCTCCTACCCCCAGATTATATATAGCAAGAATATTTGTGTGTTCTGAATCATTATTTTTCTTTGAAACATCTAAAAATACCATTGCTGGAGGAAGGCAGCCATTTGAACTATGTATATTTAGTCTTCTCCAGCTGCTGGAAATGCTGATAGGATTTGAATTTACCAGAATTTTGGTTTAGGCTGCAGGTTTTTTTCTTAGCAACAGTTGCTATGCAAATTATTCAGAGAGAGTTTCTGTTGCAATTGATGCTGAACAGAGATTTGGAATATTAGATTCCTAAAAATCTTTGCTGTAAAACACTTTGAGTTCTTAATCTTTGAATGAGTTGAATGTTGACAACTGTATCAATGGAATCACTTGCCCTTCCCTACTGCTCCTCAGCAGTGAAATCTTAATACTTTAAAAATGCATAGAAAAATTAGGGTTTCTAATATTCCCAGTATTGCACAAGAGACCAACTGAACAGAAATGAAATTGCCCTTTTCTCTACTCTTTCATTACTACAGAGGACTCATTCCTTTGTGAGGGGGCAAACTCTGTTCTTGTCTAGTGACAGTGCTAGACTCAAGGGAAAAGTGTGGAGAAAGCAGAACTCCCACCTAGCACTAATATATTTTTGTTAATATCTTCATGAAGTTTGGGTCAATTTTGCATTCATTGTACGGATAGACAGATCAAGTCATGACTTGGTTAAATCTTAGAACTGCACAGTAGAACCAAACACAGTAAAGTAAACCTGAACTCCAAAATTTCTAACACTCAATGCAAGTCTGTAACTGGGAAATATACTATAGTGATTGTCTTTCCCAGGTCACCTCTTGAAAGTGTTGAATTTCCATTATCTGCTACTATGCATTTATGCAAAGGCATCTTATAGAAACCATCTACTTCTGCCAAAAGAGGCAGCTGGAAACTAACCTTATGCTATCACTGCTATTTAGAAGTGGATGTTACATATGGGCTGAGTTTTGATCATATTTCAGTCTAGTTAAAAGTTTCAGTGTTTGAGCTTCTTGGGAAGTCAGAACTATGGCTGGATACTCAGTCAAGTCTTTTCTTTTGTGCTTCCAAGGAATCCCACGAAGTTAATACAAATGCATAAAGATTAATCAGATTTTATGTTTGCTCTAGAGTGAGAATAGGCCACTAACAGTTTGAGGTCATACCCCAAAGCATGATTCTAGAGCTACAAATCTGAACAACTTTCCCCTAGCCCAGGAAAAGGATGATTTAAAGCCTGATTTAAAATGATTTAGAAGGATGATTTCAGCTCCCTGAGAAGTTTTGTATGACAAACATAAATGAATGTATCCTTTTGCTCATTTTACTTACAGGGGTGAGATGAGGGCAGGAAATAATCACCAGTGACCAACTGATAACTCCTGAACTTGAGCAACACATGAGCAGATATGAGAACTGCAGGTCAGTGGTCACATTTTGTGTATTGCTACAGACTGATCATCCTAGCAAAACCTTTAGCTTCCACCTAGACTCAATGACAAGTCCAAGTCATGTCCACTAAGTGACTAAAATGACTGTGATGAGGAAACACTAGGGGGGGAAGAAAACTAATACTGTCAAAGACAACCCTGTCAAAACTAACTACAGGATGAAGAGTCTATGGAGACTTTCAAAAGCTGCAAAGAAGCTGGGTTCTTTGGAAAATTTTGCCCTAAGTTATATTTTTGTACTTGTGCTGGGTGTGTTGATGTTGTATAACAACTATGTGGTTTGAGCTCAATCTCTACATGCCCTTCTGTAATCACTGATTACTCTTGCAAATGTCATACTGATTAGTTAGATTCTCATTGTCAGAATTGTACATTTCTGTTTTGTATAAACAATCAATGCACAAGAAGTCCTCTTCCAAGGGCATAACAGACAAATACATTATGTAATATCTTACATTAAGTAACTGGAAAGAATAACATTTGGGACCTTCTAGACTCTCTGGCTAAAAATGGTGCATCAGCAAAAAATGACATTGGTTGTGAGGAGAATAATCCAGATTTCAATTATTATGTTAAGTAGTGTACAATAGAAACAAATTCACAATTCAGATACTCCTGTCCTCAACTGCTGCAAGCCACTATGGCTCAGCAAATGCTCTGTGCACTAACTCAACCTTCTTCTGTGTCAGCCAGAGAAGGTGAGCATTTTGAAAGACATGACAATGAGCACCAAACAAGCCTTTGGCATAGGAAGCTTGGGGAGCAGGGAGGGGGGGGTCACATGGATTGCAGTACGTTTTGTGAAGCATTAACAGTGAATTTACTCACTGAACTGAACTAAGAGAAGGAAAAATACTAATAAAAGCTTGCCTTGGGCAACAATCTTTTTTTTTTACTTAAGAGATTCTATTTCTATTTCCATCATCTCTGAGCATCACAAAAATCTTCATCTGTCTTTATTCACAAGAACATTTGTTCCTATGACAGAAGAGCTGCAGTACTGCACCTGGGGTAAACACTATTACTTGGCATGTCTGCTCTTTCGTGCAAGGATCCTCTCACCTCTTGTGAGAAGTGCTGTAACCAGCTCCACCTCAACAGGAACAGTAGACTCCTTTTAAAGACACTGTGAAGAAGGTTTGTTCTAGGTAAAACTAGTCCCATTCAGGGGCAGTTGTCTGAAATACCAAACAAAAATCACATCCTAGAGGTGAGTCGGTGAGGGAGTCTAGCTGACCAGCTCAGATGCAGCACCCCTTGCCCAACCAATCAGTCCACAGTCTTAGCCTTGTACATACCTGAGGCCTCAGCCCATGCAGGGAGTTAGCAGACAGATCCAGAAGGACTATTTTAATAACTGTTTTTGAATACTGAGGATTACCAGACAGCTTCCTTCATTCTTTCCTCTGCTTATTCCTAATGTCAGTGAAGGCTTCCTTCTGCCTCAAGAATTCTCTTCCATTATAGATTTATCCATTAATGTATTTCTGATAAATTATTTCTCCCAGGAATAAGCACAGCCCTCTGAAGCCTTTTTGTGCCTTTTAGGTATGACATGCTTCAGAGTTGATCACAAGATAGGGCTGTTCACTAATGGGTCCATCAGATGGGTCACCAAGCAAAAAGGTAAGGGAAGGAATAGCCTTTTGTATTGATTGTCATAACCCAATTATCCCCCTTCAACTTTATGAATTAACAATGTTCTGTGAGTGAAGAGTAGAGAAAATTACTCTCTGTTCCTTTCTGGAGAGTACCTGTTCCTTGCCTGGACAGCACTGTACACATCTAGGGCAGTTAAAAAGAAACAACTAAATGAGTGTAGTCATTAAATTTAAAATACTGGCCTCAGGTCTTTTATACTGCATATTGTACCCTATGAATACACAACTTTATCTTCAGTATCACTTCTAGAAACACAATATAAAAATTATGAAAAGCCTAAAAAGTCTATGCGTAAAGTTATAAGATGCTCCCTTGCAAGAGTGAGGAAAAATAGGGTTATCCCCACATATGAGGTTCAGCACAATAGGCTATATTTAAGTATTTTTCATTTCTTGTAGCAATTGAACTATTATCATGAGTTAAAGACTACATAAATCATTATGATGACATGGCAAATTTATTATTTTTTGACTTTGCTGTTAAACTATAGGTTACTAAAATTCATTGAAAGATTTGAAAGCTAAAGTTGATTTTCTGCTATGGGAGATCCTTATTCCTTTCCCCTCCCAACCCATTGCTTAGGTATGTCTTATATTTTTTTCTTTTTATATAGCCTCAGCAATCCCAGACTAAGAAAACTAATTGCTTTGCTGTTTTTGAAATTGCTGTGAGCATTCCACTGTAGAAAAGCTTCTTTTCTAAAGCAAACATATATGAGTTTCTGAGATAGAAAGGCTTCAATTGACATCAGAGAGCTTTAGAATTGCTTCTTACTGTTTACATACTTTTTAACAAGGCCAAGTTCCCTTTGTAGAAATCATTAGTGCAAAATTCTTGAGCAGACTACATTCACTTCAGTCATTTCAGTTGCTGTTTATTCTGAAATGATTTAACATTCAAAGCAAATGAAGGTCTGCTGCAGTAAAAAGACAACTTCTTGCTGTGCCACTGCATGTAATAAATACAGATCTGACAGTTTAACAGAATTATGGCTAGAGTGATTTGAACCACAGACATTTTCTAATATCTTTAGTACTGACCACTACTGCTTGTTACACTGACATAACTGAGGTGTGGTATTTTTTAATGTATCATTTCCTAGTGTTTCTATAGAAGTCAGATCAATTTATCTGACCTTAGTCTTGAGACACAATAACAAGCCAAAATCCTATGCCCAGTTAAGGAGCTAAATACTTTTTCCTGTTAAAAGTTACTCTCTTTTATGAATCTGTCTCTAGTAAGAATCCTTTCCTTATGATTTCCAAATCCATAAGGTAGGTTTGGGACAACGTAGTGTCAGTCTTATTCCAGCTTCCACAGCAGCCCTGACAGATGTGGTCCTGATAGCTGTTGTAAACCAAGCAACTCCTAAATCTTTCACCCAGATCCCTTAACAGGGATCCTTTCTGGCAGTGACAGGGACAGCCAGTTGACCCTGATAAACACAGTGGAATAAACCAATGATTCTAACATTCATGCAGATTTTCACAAACCCAAGGCACGGGGTAAAGGAGGAGGATTGCTTCCAAAAGCAATCTCAATTTTCTTTCTAAAGCACACTTCCTTGGCAGCCATCAGCTACTGAATTAACGACAGACCTGAAGAAATCTCCTTTCTCATATTGAGACTAAATCAAATCTGCAAACTTAAAAAGAAATAGAAACAAAAACATGAAGGTGAGGTGTTCTGCCATATGGGCTCTATTGGCTTCCTACTGAAAATTGCTGAAAGAGTAGTCAAGCACCAGCCACAAATCAGTGCACTTGATATTTTCAACAACCCTACTGCTTAAGTTGTGAGCCAGACTTAGACCATAAACCACAGAAATTTGATATACAAAGGAAAGAGGAAGCTGAGCAAGTATGTTTCCATCAGCAGTCCTCTAGCACTAGCTTTAGTTACCTGGAGACAGCCTGAGTTGTCATACATAGCTCATTGCAGTGCTTAGTGTAGCTATGAATAAAATCAGCACAGCCATTAGTGGAAGGAAGGGTGTTGCTTACTAGGCATGACAACAGTATCAAACAAAAATAAGAGACCCTCAAACAACTTGGGATGGAGTGTAAAAAATTCTTCCCCTCATTTATCTTCAGTTTCTTTTAACAAAACTAGGAAAAATGGAAGGAGGAAATCTGACTCTGCCTGGAAATTTCCAGTCTTCAAGAAATGTGCATGTGAGAGACTGAGGAAAAAAAATTCATCTGAACTATGATTTGAACATTGCAAACACAACATTTGCTGTTATTTCTCTGCTCTTTAAACTGCTCTGTTAAAAGAGGCTGTCCTACACTTGATAAATTCTACTTTAATCAGCAGGTGTCTCTCTTTCTGACAAAGAAGAATAAAAAAATTGGTTAATAAGTAAAAAATGTATATAATCCAATAAAGAAAAATCCATAGAAACTCCAGGAGACAGTGTCTGAAGATGATTAATAATTAAAATTCCCATTTTCAAAAGGAAGTTTTATTCTTAGAAGTGACTAATTTTCCAATTCAAGATTCCATATTTCTTATTTGCTTTAATATCCTTCAGAGCACACAGAAATCCTCCTTCCCAAATCTCATAACTCTCAAATAAAACTCCAATGCACTTCAATAACAACACTTGCTTTCCAAAGGTTAATGTGGAGATTTCTGTTTCCCTTGCTTTATATATTTCAAGGGAGATTAAGCTGTTACTGTACAGCATAAATACTGTTCAGAAAAGGGTGAAAATAATTAATTATAAGTACTACAAACAGATATTCTAGCTTGTCAAAATGGCTTCCATCTGAAAACAATACCCATAGCAAAATATTTGCCATAATGTCTTTCATAGTTTCCTCTATTCTCTCTTATTCCATATAGAAATATTTGAAAATCAAGATTGGAGATTAAAGGTTTTGCTCCCATTCAAACATAAAATAAAATAAAACAAAAACAACCAAATAGGTAAGGCAGGAAATACTTGATAATGTACCAAAGAAGCTAAAGAGCTGCAGTATTTTTCCCTCCTCTGCAAAAGAGATTAACACAATTGCTGTAAACTGTCCCCATCTGAAAAGAAGAATCCAGTTAGCATTTTCGAGTGGGGCATGGTCAGTAGAAATTACTTGTAGTTTTACTATTGAGAATTCTTTAACACTTAAAACTCCAAGACTTAATAAAAAGCACAGAATAACCTTCAGCAGTAACCCTCTTTCAAAAAGAAATCCTGTGCTTAGACTGCCAAGTGAATTTACCTTCCTAGGAGTGAGACACAGACATTTCCTGTGCTGGTGTAAGCAGCCACAAGCTACATGAGTACCCTCTAGTCCAGCTCTCACACACACTGCACATGAACACTGTCTCTGCCAGAAGGCTCTCTCAGGGCTTCTTACAAGCCTGTTGTTAAAATACCACCACCAAATTGAGGGTAGGATTGATTTCTCTTTCTCTGATGGAGTGCCCCCCTTTCTGGATACTGCTTAATCATCTCTGCTAGAAATAACTTTTCCCTGGAGCTTATGGAAAGACTTCTGAAGAGAAAATCTTTTGCTTTCAGAATGTATCAGGCTGCCCAAAATGGCAGGTATTTGGAAAGGAGATGTTCCCAAAGGAGGATAACCTCTCTACAAGGTCTTTTACTCTTTTGCTTTACCCAGCTCCAGCAGCTGAGCACTGCACTGGCATATTAGCATGCACAGCATCCCTTTATGAAAAAGCATCAACATTTCCAGCAAGGGCATTCCGTGCAAGTTTGTCTGCTAAGTGGCTTTGCCTTATCCTTAGGATGTGCTTAAAATAAAGCAGTTCTCTGTAAAAGAGATTCCCTGCTATTCCTTTCCCTCTGGAATGCATTCAGAGGCAGGACATTTTTAGACCCTCTCCATTAACTCCTGGGAGTTTGCATCCAGCCCTTTCACCTGTTTATGGAGGGATGATCTTGTTACAGGCTAAGGTGAATGTCCTGTCCCTGCACTCTGCTGATGCGCTAGCAGCACATCACTGCAGAACTGCTCCCTTCATTTCCAAGGGCTCCCTACTCTGTAGGCAAAGGCAAATCCTGGGAAGAAAATATATGCCATTATTCCAAAATCAGTACAGAAAACATCAGTGATCTGATGGTTGCACATGGCGTTGGATTAGGCTTCACTATTCCTGTTGGATGTTACATATTACTTGTCATAATTAGTGGGAGGAAACCTCTTGGCTCTGTTTAGTTTTTACCAACTCACTAGCAATGTTAAAGTGCCAAAGTAATTTGCCAAATCCTTTCAGATTTCTCCATATGAACTATAGTTTCTGGGTAGAAAACTATAGCTCACTTAAGCATCAAAGTTATCACAGTGGCTACCCCTTCTTGCACTAAGAAGAGACTTTCTTTACAATTAATCCCAGAGGCTCTGCAGCCAAGGCTTTCCTTGTGGTTAGGGATAATTAAAACCACTCTGACCTGTAGCTATGAATACTAAACAATATAAACAATATAATTTTTTTTAAATTATTTGGTATATATGGCTATAGTCTTATGATTCTCCTTCGAATCAATCAAACATAAAATGAGACCAACATATACACATATCTATTGCTAAATAAACACATACATGTGTACATACATCCTACTACTCCACATGTACTTCCAAGAACAGATATTGACCAAGACTATTCTGAATACAATTTCTTTTATGCACAATGGTACAACAGAATCTACAAAGTCATTTCATGGCACAATTGAATTTGAGCTACTAAAATTACATCCAAGCAGAAATAACCATTTCTCATTTTGTAATACAGTATGGATTATAAACTAAAATTTGAAGTATTGAAAATCCTTTACACAATTCCTATGATTTTTATATATCATCTATCTTTCACGTTGTACAGAGGATCTAACCAATTAAAGGCATATATTACATAAACAAAAGCAACAGGAGACAGGCTGATGCTTCAGTTTAGTAAAATACTGAAGTGTCAGCTCCTCTGAGGTCACTGGAATTATTTAAATACTTTAAATAAGTGACATGCTTCAGGCCACAGGCTGCAAAAAGAACATGGCCACACTTAAAATCAGTTTGGAAAGATTTCATTTTTGTGCCCAGTTCTGACCCCTCCTCAGTCTTAAGATAAGCTAGTGGGCTTCCTAGGCCCCAAAGGATGTGATTTCCAGGCTGACTGTGAAGAAATGAATGCTTTCAGCCACTACAAAACACAGGAGCAGAACAAGTTTTTGCCCCCCTCCAGGGCCTGCTGAGCTGTCCCAGGCAGCACAGCTAGAGTTACAGGCAGAGCAGATGGAAGCTATTGAGACACTGTAGGTGTCTCCTCCGTCACTACTCAGAGGTGCTTGTACTTGATTATGCTGAGCACAGAATAGGAATGAGACTAGTAGAGGAAAGAATAGCAGCTTAATGAAAACTACCTTTTAAAACACCAACTGATCTCTTTTTTAAAGTGCTATAAATATAGACAATACAATCTCTGGCAAAACCCCCAAACATTCAAATCTATAGTTAGCTGAGTGAGTGAAGAGGAGTAGAAGCTAAAATGAAAGTGACAGTATATATTTTAAGAGAACTAATAAATCATTCATCAGCCTTTAATTATCATACTCTATAATCACAGAATCAAGCAATAAGCATTTCATATCCAAATTGAACACTTCTACCTGGCCATTGACTAAAATGGGGAAGCACTTAAAGACTTCTGTTTTGTTTTAATTATAGACAGCCCTATTTCAATCTATTTATTATGTCATTTGCATCTCATCCTGAAAAATACATATGCATTTCAGCATCTTTAACTCTGTGATTAGTCCAATGACATTAATATCTGCAATACTGTTTCTTTTATTTTGAATAATATTAGTCTGGTACCAGAACAGATTTGTTCTGAAAATACCTGCACTTAACTTTATTTTAAGAATGTTCTTCCATACTCAAATTTAAGGAAAGATACCAACAACAAAAAAAATTCTTCCTTGACTGTTCCTCATTGTTATTAACACACTTTTCAAGTGCATTATTTCTGCTCCTACTACATGAACGCCAGTCTATTACACCACTATCTCTGGAGTAAGTGACCTGCTAAGAAACCTACATGTTCTTGTAAGAGATAGAGAGAGCTAGAAATCACTTTGATGTCAGAATACCCACTCAATTTTTAACACAAGGAATATTACATAAAGAGTTCAGCAGTTAACATATAATTTAATGCCATTTTACTAATTCTGAGAGAAGGTTAATTAAGGTAATTCAGAGATAATGGAGAGTTGTTTTAAACTAAATGCCAAGTTTTGTTAAAACCTCTCAAAAGCACACCCTAACTTGAAAATTTTCTCCCTAAAAGAGAATACATTAACAAATGTGTGGGTTGGACTGTCTTAGAGGGTATTTTTCCATTTAATATTGTTATGTTCTTGTGCTGTAAAGAAATGTTTATGTAAAAGAATATTCAATTCTAAAACTTTAAAAAAGGACCAGGGCTTATGCTCTGTAAGGATACATGCAAGATTGCCTTTTTACTATGTTAATGTAACTCTAACAACAACAGAGAACCTCTGAAATGTTTAAAGGTTTACTCTACCAAAAATACGCATCCAAATTTTATCTGAGTTTGCCATGTCTGACATGGCATATAGTCCAAATAAATAGTCTTGATAGTCTGTTTCAAGTATGTATGGCTAGGCTTCATGAACGAAGATCCAGGGAGGGCTCCACCCACACTCCTCATCAGTGCCTTTTCCAAGCGCGCTGATAAAAAGAGGATAGTGGATAGCACCCTCGAGCCTGCACTAGGGATTTTTTTTAGGTGAGACACAGCATGCACAGAGCTGGACCCACCCTTTAGTCCTAAGGTTCATCTGCCAGGGCCTAGCAAGCTTGGATGCTGGCAGCCAAGTCCTTAGGATGGAGGTTTTATTAGAGTGACCTTCTCTTAGCTGGAAGGCCTTACAGGGCTAAACGAGCTCCATCTGCCCAGGTTTGGAACCAGAGTTGTCCTTCTCCTAGGATGACTGCCAGAAGGCTAATGAGCTCATCCTACCCATGCAAGGATTCTAGGAACATGGGTCTCACTCCCCACACTTTCCCGTGGGCAATGAGTTTAATGCTCCCTCTGCTGTCGGCACAGTTATTGCACCAGGGGCCACAGGAGATCCCAAGTGATTTTCAGACTGTGCCTGAGTCTGTTTCAAGTATGACCTTGCATTAAACCATACCACAATCAACTCTTGGTATTCAGTTTACACAACCACACTAGACATGTTAAAAGTTGTGCAGTGTATTTAGCCAGTACCCTTCATTAGAAGGTCTAACAAGACTTTAAAAATGAGAGTTCATTTTAAAGTATATGTCCCTTTGAATAGGAAATTCTTTTTCCAGCATCTTTGCTGTCAACACCTGCTCCCCACAGTGTATACAAGTTGAAAATAAATCAGCCAAATCTGTGTGCCTTTGATATCAGTGAACATTTTTCCTCTTGGTTTTAGTTGTGTTGGTGACAATTGGTTGGATACTTTTCAAGACCTAAAGTGTCATGACACTGTATTATAAGTTCTGGTGTGTCTCTGAAGTAAGGCTGGTGTGCTCTAGCTTAGTGCTAGAGGTATCTACTGCCAGAACACTTATGAGATTTGGACCTTATCTTTAGGCATTATATTTTTTTTTTATCTGAGTCTTACCATATGCCCAGAAAACTTTTGATTGTGTAATTCCAGATCCATATACCACAAGGTTCAGCTTTACAGAGGAGGTTTTTTTTCACCTTTTGTAGAGGCAATGAGCCAGTCTTGTCAAGGAGTAAGATCAAACATATATAAGTCCCTGCAAGGGCAGAGAGCTGACATTATTCCCTTCCTATGGAAATCTCATGCATATTATTTTCAGAGCATGGTTCTCATTCATCAAGTTGATGAAGACTTATAGTCAGAAGAAGCTTGCAAATCCTTACAAGTTTTATATCTTGACATTCAGATCATAGGTATTGACAGTCAATACTACATAGGAAAGGTTTTTTTTCCTTGAGAGAAAAACATCAGTCATTTGAAGAACCATGGCAAGAAAAACTAGAGCAAAAAAAAGTGGCTATTCTCCAGATGCAAACGTGCAAGGGAAAAGAAATAGAAATGAAGTTTAATTTCTATCAGTTCCTGTGCTTTAGCCCTGCCTACTGACTTTATTGACAAGATCTCACAAAACAGGATGTTAACATCAACAGGGAAGAATGAAAAGAAGAGTAGGGTTTTTTTTTTACAGTGTTTTGCTTGTTTTAAAAAGAAAACAGATAATAAAGAATCTGCTTTATAAAATCATGTATTTACTTTTTTTTGTTGTTCACTATGGGTTACCTATTTGGTCAGAAGCTGTATTTTGTGAGAGTATGTGCTTTTACCACTNCGGTTTTTTAACAGTGTTTTGCTTGTTTTAAAAAGAAAACAGATAATAAAGAATCTGCTTTATAAAATCATGTATTTACTTTGTTTTTGTTGTTCACTATGGGTTACCTATTTGGTCAGAAGCTGTATTTTGTGAGAGTATGTGCTTTTACCACTCTCCTAATAGTGCTAATATCTATATTAAAAAGCCTGCAAAGCTGCTCCTAAAAGACACACACTTTTTTCCTGGGAAGGTAAATTATCTGTCTTCTGGTGCCTTGTGCTACTCTTCTGAAGATTCTTGAAAGGGGCTTTGAAGTGGGACCAAGACATGTGCCAATATTCTGAACAAGCCTATATATTAATTCCTCCAAATTCCAACACAAGTCTTTGGAAATGCACATAAAAGGCCAAGAGACAGGAATGAGTCTTATGACTGCATTCATTAAAAGCAAGAGCATAGCCATTATCTGCCTAATGAGCATCCAAGATGAAACTTACTCAGCTCCCTGAGCTTTGATTTAGGGAGAACTTTAATAACCTAGGACATAAGAAATAAATGCAACTATCATGCCATCAATATCAGACCCAGGATAAAATCTTGATCCTTTGAGGTGGCTAAATGTTGATTTTCATGATATGGCACTAAATTTCAGAAACATGGATTTACCTGCTGATTTTTAGTAGCTTCTATTCTAAGAAAAAAAAATACAAATTCTTAGTTGATGAAGTGTCACGATATAAATGACTGCAATATTCAGTTGCTTCTGTAGTTCATCCATGGCACACAGTTACTACCTCTCTAGCTCTGTATGAGAAGCTATACAGCTAAGTGTATTAATGGTTGAAGAATGATGCTGGGAGATTAAGACTAACAGTTGAGAAAATAATGCATGCATTAAAATTATGTAATGCTAATGGCCCTTTTAAAGAGCAATTTCTGTAGAGGAATTTAACAAACATTATGGCTTACAAAAATGATGGATGCAAATTTCAAGTCCAGACTGTTAACAGCAGTGCAAATATTTTCTGATACAAATTTGACAGTGTTATATAGCTTTGACTTTCAATTCTCCAAGTTTTGTTACAGCAAGATTCATAAGATGTTTTGCTGGTTAGATCTTTTCTCAGCTTAATTGAGAAGCACATGTGCTATCCAAAGGTCTCATAACTGGCTATGGACCAGCATGTTGTAGCTTTGCTCACACCTACCAGTATTTTCAAAGGAACAATAGCTACATCAAGACTTCAGAAAAGCTCAAAGGATTTTATTTTGCATATTGTGCTTTAGAAAAGGACTGGGCAAACTCTATTATGTGGTTACAACAATCTAGCATACTTCCCAGCAAGTTTAAAAAGCTTCAACATACATTTAATTTTAGGTGGGGTTTTGTTATTGTTGGTTTTTTTGCTAACTTTTAATGCAGATTAAGTACAATTACCTGTAATATCTGATCAGTTCTGGATCCTTACTACTGCTTAACAGCTTCACTACATACTGTAAGGCACAGCTTCCAAATTACTGCATCAAAACCTTGCAAGTTGTTTCTACCATGTGAGTGACATAAAAGCATCTGATATTGATATTTAACACTTAACATATGGTTACCATCCTTACTACCAAACAAGTATGTCCTACAGTAAGTAAGTTTTTGCTTATTACTCATTATCAGGACAGCTCAGTCTGCATCTTTGTGGTTTTATGTTAATTCTGTAATGGATAATGCTGTGAGGATAAGACATATTTCACATTTCTCTGCAGTATTTTAAGACACTGCTCACTTGGATTTCAACTGCAATGGTTGCCATGTAATAAGTGAACACACAGTTCTTATAAGGACTTCCTAGTTACACTGGCTGACTCTTGCCCTCTGAAAGCTTTAACTTTCCAATTTCTTCCTCCTGTAAAAAACTAATGAGGTCCCTTCTGTACTGCTTCTCGTTGTCAGTCATTCATCATTTCAGTGGTCCTTTAAATAGCTTTTCTGTCATAGAAGTTGCTCTAAAGGTGTTCACTTGGTACACTGGAATAAATGCATTCATTCACACTAATTACAAAAAACATTTTCTCTTTACAACTATGGAAAAAATCAAACAAACAAAAACCTATTTGGGTGAATGGTACTCTAAGTAGTAATGTAATTTTAGCACAAAAATTTTTCCAACCAGTATTTTTTTTTTCTGTTCCTTGTTGGGAACAGTATTGTTCACCATATACGAGCAATTATACTTACTGTACATCCTTTTTCTATTTTTGTATAATATTTTGAGTAACTCAAAACTTAAAATGAAATAAAAGAGACTAACAGTTGTGAAACTATATAGTCTTTTCTTCATTAAAGATGTCTTAGAACTAGCTGCTGATACTGAGCTTTTGGCACATGTTATTTCACACTGACAATACATAAATTAAAATACAAATGAATGGCTTTTTTTGTAGTAGCTGAATTTTAGTGATTATTTTCACAGTCAGAAAGAGACATTATCTCACTATTTATACAAATTTCTGTCAGTGGATTTCTAGGGGCAAAGAAGGAATCCTTACAGCAATATTCCAATACAGAATACCTGAGAAACCTTTTTGAAGTTCTAAACTTCTATTTAAAAAGGCACAAAATATAAGGTAGGCATTCTTGATGAATTCAGTGGCACTGCTAAGATGCTTAAGGACAGATATTTGCCTAGCACTTGTAGACTAGTGGTTGTGAGATGTTTATTGTCAGGTGCTGAAGCAGTTGAGGGGATTGTTTTGCTCAAAGAATTTCCATAATATGGGAAGACAAACTTAAGACAAGGAAATGCAACCTTCCTCCCTCCAAACCCCATCAGAAGTCGGGAGAACAGTTCATGGAGGTGGCAGTCAATATCCTGCAGCTATATCATTAATTACTTACATAAACAGGTTTACAGAATCATGCAAATGGTAACAAAGAAAAGGCATGTAATTCCTTGGCTTTCAAAAATTGCCTTTTTTTTCCATTCCTTATAGTTGTCTGTACTGTTCAAACTGTACTTAATTCTGCTGTTAAAGATATATCCCTATTCTCAGTACCTACTGATAAAACAACTAGAGGTATTGATTCTAGCTTTTTCTAGTCACTCCACATGACTTCACATGCTGTTCTCCATAATCCTACTTGTACAGAAAGGCCTTTGGTCCTGCTCCAATAGAGTAAATTGAAAGGTCTGTTTCTGAAGTGGAAGCAAGGTGCAGAATAGGCTACAGGACTTGCTAAAGAGGATGAGCCAGCAGCTCTGAATATTTGACTTTGCTGGTTTAAATTAATTTTCAAGGCAGTCCAAGTTTGTAAAAGGTAATTTTTGTTATTAAAAAAAAATATATCAAACCCCAACAAAGTAAATGAGTCTTGCCCAAATTTCTTTACTGTACTTGCTCAATAAATCTGTGTAATCAATCTCATTTTTCCCAATACCATTCATAAAAAGGCCAGCATGCAGCAGGGAAGGGAAAAATGAAACTGATACTAGGAGTCTAGAGTTAATAGGCTTAGGACAGTGAGCAGATGTGATGATACAGGCAGCACTGGCTACTCTATACAACCAGGGCCTGTTCTTGCAGTGGAAAACAAACAAACAAACAAGAACCACCAAACCAAACACACCAACCAAAAAAAGACATAGCTCCATAGGATGTTGCTAGCCTGAAAGCAACATTCTAAACCAGGGAAACACATGGCTGGCATAAACATACACAGGTATATGCAGATCCATCCCCTAAAAGAATTTAGAGGGTTGGGAGCATGGATATTGGCATGCTTAATATCTGTAATATCAGTCACACAGCAAAAAGTAAAGTGAATTAATACAAAATAAAATTTATTATGAATACCTAATTATCACAGGCTGGCTTTGTATTATCCAACAGTATAAACCACCTTTCATAATTTTCTGAAATTTGAGTTCTCAAACAACAATAAATTAGTATTGGTATATGGAATCTCAGAAGATTTAGAAATGCACACTGATATCTATACTACAAAAATGAGGTAAACATTACCATTTTTATGAAAGCAGCAAGCAAAGACTATGAATGCTAAATCTGAGTTCATATTAAGTTGACTGCCTTATCACACACTACCTGAGCAAGCCTAGCTTCTTATACCATTTGCTTAGTTTGTTTAAACAGGGTAGTAGGCAGGAACTAGATCCACAGCTGCTGCAACAACCCAGCTGAACTCAGCACAGCTGTGACCCTTCACCTGCACTGGGGAAGCCAATCCTTACACCTACAAAACTGTTAATCCTATTCAAAATTAAAAACTAGGGGTTACATCCTAAAATATCACTTGCATCATCTTGGATTATCAGAGATCTTCAAGAATAGCATTGTTATGGCTCTCCCCCTTTGAGCACATTACAGTCTTGGATTACAACAGAGATTCAATTCCAACTAATATTTACATTCATTAATAACATCCAGAAAATAATGGGGTTTAATTGGGAGTTTGCACCTATAGCCCAGCAATTATTTTAGCTGGTTTTGGATGAAAACTGTAATTTCTGAATGTAATATAATCACATATGCAAGCTACTGCTAATGCAGATTTTACATTGTAAAGCTTGGCATGTAAATATAACAAATGTGAGGTATATTTCTATGAAAGGGATAGATAGAAGTGAAATGCAGTTTAATCAGCATGCTACAATGAACAAGGAAAAAAAAAGTTCCTCAAGCAGCTCTTTAGTGACTTCAAAATTTCAGTTCTGCCTGACTCACATTGGGCCTCTGCAATGAAATTCAAACCATATAAATCAGGTTTTAATCTATAACAGTAAAAAGAAGCAACGTAAACTAAATAATAAATGAGGAAGGACCCACCTTAGAAGCCAAATGCATAGAAAGAAGGAGTATTGGACCAGAGGAAAGCTTGCATACAACCAACCCTCCTCTTAAATTGCCTGTAATAGTCTACCACTAACACCTGGACCTTTAATTGTACCAGCACAGCTGTTCTGGGAAAATTGTCTGTATAACACCAAATAGAAAGAATTTTCAAATGTAAGGAAATGCAGAGTGCAAAAGCTAAGTGTAAAATCATACCATTACAACATTACTTTGTTAATGGTTATCCCAGTGTATTCCTCATCTATATTTGCCCTGCCTGACTACACTGGAGTTTTAGCACTAAGCAGGTCACTGAAAAATTACATTTCAGAATTGGAATATTACTTAAATGTTTATTGTGTTGTTTCTAGAGCAAACTTCAAACTTTACAATAGGACAGTGCATGCAAGATTACTTTGATAGTGTACTGCAATTGAACAAGTACCTCTCCATGCATGACATCAGCAGTCAGGAAGCATACAGTGTGTCCATCTGGAAGATAAAATCATTTGAAGAGCTTCCTTGTCACTATCTCTAAGAAGTGAGGAAAGCAGTGAAGCAGGAGGAATGGGTGAAACAAGCACTGTGTGCTCTAAATGAGAGTGGGAACCAGCACTTAACAAGCCAAAGTGTGTCTTTTGGCTAATTGAACTTCATGGGTTTCGATGTTCTCATTCTAGATAAAGGCACCGAGACAGGGAGAGAAATTAAATGTGTCTAATGTCACCTGAGAAGTCAGCAGGGTGTATGGCTAGGCTTCATGAACAAAGATCCANAGGGTATTTGGCTTCCAAAGCAGCAAAATTCACCCTAGCTGAATTTTTGGCAAAATTCAGGTTAGCTCATTGGTCCATAGGAATATGGACTGTCATTAAAGTATCACAAACCACAAGTCAAAATTCTAAGGCCTGAATCCTAAACAAATCTTTCCTTCCAAATACAGAACAAGAAGAATAGTGAGCCACAAAACTACTTTCTTATCTTTGAAGGGTAACTGAATGACATCTAGACAAGGATGACAAGAGCACACTCCACTGTGGGTTGAGCTTCTCAGTTGTAGAAGGTGTGCTGAGTTTATACCAAAGGTACTATGAAAGCTACAGGAGGTTGTAGATTTCTAGCCAAGACTTCACATCATCAGAAGTAGTGATTTAGAGCACAGGAGGTAAATATATATGGTGTCAGTATTCCACTGCAGATAAATCCAGCTGTTGTAGGAAAAGCCTCCTGAAAAAGATCTCATCAATGATCACCACTGGATTTACCAGGCTCTTGTAATCCCCACAAGCTTTCGATTGTGACCTTTGTTCCTTTGGTGGTTTTCTTAATTCCACAGTAGTTTTTTAGAAAACAGATTATTATCCTATTTCCTTCTGACATCAAACAAGAAATCCTATTACTACCTATGAAAGAACCCTCCATTTCTGGCTTTACAGATTGAATTTCATGGTGATGTTTGGCAAAAATGTGGTAAGGCATAAATAATTGCTGTCTCTGAGGATTAGAAAGTCTGAGAAACTTTTAAGTTATTGGGTTTTCTGTTTGAAATATTGTATTTGGAGACTTTGAAATTCAAAAGACAATCAAAAGACAATCATTGTCTCTAAGTTTCTGGGCATCAGCTATTTTACATCTTTATTCCATTTTTAATAGATAGCAGGTTCAAAGAAGTGCCACATTCAATTTCCAACACAGATCTAGAAAGAACATTCATAAGTCTTTAATAGGCATTGTATCACAGACTCTTTGAAAACAGTGCAACTTGTTTTCATGAAGATTCCCGTTTATATTTCCCTGGATATTCTTTGCTTTCTACTAGTATTTTGAAGAGGAAAGAGGCAATGAATAGAACCTTGCTGTAAAATGAAAAAGGCATAATGAGAGTGAAGTTTTTATATATCATCACTTACCTTTTATTATAAACACCGACAATTATATGTCCTGTTTTCTTGACTGTGGCTGTAAATTAAAGAGAAAAAAAAAAGTCAAGCAATTGAATTTTATTGTGTCCACTAAAGGGTCAATAACTCTTTTTCAATATATTTCTGAAACACGTGAAAGTAGAAATGAAATGTAACAAAATATTTTCATTTAATCACATGAGCAGGACTTGTAAATAACAGAGTTCAAAGCTTTGGAGCAGATGGTCTTTCTGTTTTAATTCTTTATCTGATCTGCTGTATGTCAGTAAATCTCTTGAGTTTCATTTGCTTTATTCAAATCCCTTGGCTATTCAGGACACGTTGTGTCAAAGCATTCTGCCGTGGAATTTCAGTTGCTTTATGTATGCTCCTAAACTAAAAGAAAACATATCTATGTTTTGTACACCCAAAGAACAACATGATAAAAAACACAACCTGTTTAAATACTCTCTATATGTGTTGTGTATATATAGATGCTGAGAGAGGATGCAGGCACTTAAGGAACAGGCCAGATTTCAAAAAGTGCAAACTAGAAATTCAAAAGCAAAACCGGTTCTATGTACTTTAAAAATCTTTCTCTGCATCAATTTTTATCTATGATTTAATAAATATATTTTGCCAAAATAGGATTCAATTGGTTTAACTTCATTGCTACTAATCTCTTGCACTAACATCAAGGTTCAAAGCTGTGCCAAGTTCATTTGGGCTGACAGTTAGGTTTAATAATGTTGGTTTTAAAAGATTTAGCACTACACTACTTTGTAACACGAACACAGAGCCTCTTTTTGAACACTTCATGGAGTTATAAAGCTGGCTTGAAAAAAACATAGGTCTTCTTGATATCATTCTTTTCCAGTTGTGACTGTAGGTCTATGCAGTGAGATGTACATCACCTATTCATCAATATTGAATAACTTCGAGACATAAGTGCGAATGCATCTTCCCTTTCCCATTTCATCTAAGAACGAAATCGCATGGCCCCAAGACTCACTGGTAATATACACATTCCTATATCCAACTTGAGATTTTCAAAGACATTCTTTTAAGTTAGGGGGCTGAAACCCACAGACAGACTTATTTGACAAATGCATTGCCCTTAGTGGTGCTTGGATTAGGTCAGTGGAATTTGAATGGAAGAGGGAAAAAGTAAGAAATGCAATTCTTGTATCTCTCATTTAGCACTTGTTCTTCGAAAGACCATTTCTGTTGGCAACAAACAATTATGTTTTCTTTAATAGTTGGGGTTTTTTCCCTTAAAACCCAGTTATTTTGTTACCACAATCTAGCTTATTTGTTTGATTACATCCAAATATTTTTAGCTTTTACTACAGAATGGCATGATACCTGTGATACCAGCCTGTAAAAAGAAAAGGAAAATCTGGGTTACGTGTGTGCAGTGATGGACAGGAATCTCAGCCATGGAGGAAAATAGTTTTGTCCTACTTTCTGAGCAGATGAGAATTAGAGAGAGAATGAGCAACTTCCAATTTTAGGTCAATATATTCACCCAGGGAGAACTCAGAAAAAAATTAGCATCCTTTGGCACGTGGCAATTGTGTCCATGGAGGCAAAGACTATCCTGTGTAACTCGACACTTTTACTTAAAAGAAACAAAATAAAACAAAACACCAAACCAGTTACCATTGTTCATACACTAATTAAAATAAGAAGAAAACTACCTGATGCAAGATTTGAACCTTGCATGGGCTCTGCTGCCCACTTGCTTGGATTTTAGTGCACAGAAGTACATGAACCTCTAGCCACTCATTCACTTTTCAGTCCGTCTGTCTGCCTAGCTACCTGTTACAGACACAGACACACAGCAACTGGACTTACAATTTCTTTATTCATGAGAAAGGAAGGGGAACATGGAATGCTGGACCTATGTTGAACTTTTTTTTTTTGCAAGCATATATTATTCATCTAGAAAAAGCAGTTTAAGGTCATTGTAGATAACATAATTAATGCCCTAGTGACAGGGCAAGGAACCTCAGTGGTTTTACAGCTGCACAATGTCCACGTACATACTTAAATAAAAATCTCTTGTGCTGTTTTTGTAAACACAGCTAAGGACCTCAACTTACTTGTTGCTTAAGCAAAACTCTCTCACGCTTCAGCACAAGAATAAGAAGATAGTAAATTATGTTAGGTAAGAGCAAATGAAGGTGAAAACATTGCATATTTGGAAAATACCTCTAGCCACTAAGATTGTGTCTATGCGCCAGTGATTTGAAAAGTCACTACTTACAATTTCCTTGGGAAGTCAGTAGGATTTTCTGTTCTCTACTTTTCTGTACACTGCTTAAAAACCTTGCATGAAAATGAGATGAACAACATTAGAAATCTCAGGAAACCAAGTAAAAAGTCCATTGCAAGTCTTTAAAATAACCTGTGGGTATTTAATGCTGATCATAATGGCTGGGGGAACTTGGTGCACTAGGGGACTTTGATAAACAAAATGTCTATTTTCCTTGTGCTTTGGGAAATCATTGCAGTGTTTAGATGGTTATAAGTCAGGCACTTATCCAAAATGACTGCCACCTTGGCAGCTATTGCCAGCCTTAGCTATGAATGTCATTGGTTTGTTGAGCCACATGAAAGCCTTCTCATGCTGTTACAAAGGCAAACAGATCATGTATTTTGTGATGATGTGTATAATGTGCCATATTTGACTTAAAAAATTGGATAAAGCTTGCAACAGATAGTTTAACTGTAATGTAGGATACCAATTCAGGTTATCTCTCTCACAAAATACATGGATTTTGACCTCCCTTGGAAAACCATCATAGAAGGGAAATGAAATTGTATTGGTTGATGGCATTGAGAGGGGAAGAGGAAAATTAGACAGTACTTGAAACCCAGTAGTTGTATACAACGTAGGGATTTTTCCCACCCCAAAGGTGCTGGTAGTGCTTGATAAGTAACAGATACTGTTGACTGAGAAGTTTGTTTTACTTTAGTGTACTAAACAGAGCTAAGACAGCTGGGTGTGCTGTGTTTGTGGTAGTTAGCACTGTCCAGTATTCTTGCAGAAGTCTTGGACCTGATGAAAGGTGCCTTGAGCCAAAGCCACAATGACCTGTGGTGGGCAGCTGAGCATCTGTGTGAGGCTCTCCCAGCTTATCCAACACCTCTCTGTACCCGAGGCATCCAACTTTCTTCTTGTTTCTCTCCATAAGTATCAGCACCCGCCAAGCTCGCCCAGTTTGCTCACACCTGAGGAAGGGACAGTGGCTGGCTGAGGGTTACACTACCATTATCTTCCAGTAGAACTGTGTCCCTCGGTGACCACAGGTGGGCCAGGGCCGGGCATACCGCTGATGTCCTAGGGGAGCAGCCGGGAGCGCCTCTCCTGCTGCGGGCACCGCAGGGGCCATGGGGGCTGTCCCAACCCCAGTCCGCTGCGGGACACTGGGGGCCCGGGGTGTCCGTAGCGGACCGGTGGGGGAGTGTGGCAGCGGGGGCAGGATCTGCAACCCCCAGGCAGAGCCCTCTGGTCAAACGTGGCACGGACCGGTAAAAAGCGTGTGAAAGTGCTGGAAAGCCACCAGGTCCTGCAGGTGATTTCCTACCGATCTGGCCCCAAATGCATGTTACCTGAGCTTAATCAGGATTGCAGAGCATCTCTGCCCTCGTCTTAGCTACATCCATAGTCTGCTGCCAGGTCTCTATAGGTATGTACTGTTCCTAGGCACACACGCGTCGTGCTGCATCCTCTGCATTTCTAGCTAGCCTTCATTCATATTTATGCCACGACTAAATATTTGATCAAAGGTTGAATGCTATCGCAGATTGGTTATATTTTTAATGGACGACCCTTAAAATAGACTGGTTTGTACACTGCAAGTGTCTAAAGAGTCTGGGTGTAGCCTCCCCCCAAACCATAATAATGCTGCAGATTGTAGAAGGATTTGAGTCTGCAGCCAGAGAGAAAGGGATTAGGGCGAGAGCACTGGAAGTTAAATTGTGCTGCATATAAAAAATGGGCGGATTGGTCTCTAGATGAGAGCTTGGTACCACCTTCCTTTCTAAAATAAAATCTCTCTGGCATGAAGTCACAGCCTATTTCACATCCGGTTTACCCTGGGACGTATTACTACTGTCTTGGTAAAGAGAAAGCTTTTGTTGTATAGCGGCGGTCGGAATATCGGGACGGGAGATTTGGGTGCTGAGCCCGGCGGAGCGGAGCAGCGCCGGCGATGGCAGAGGCGGAGTGAGCGGCGGAGCCGGAGCCGCGCAGCCTCCGCGCCGGCGGGCGGGCGGGAGGGGTCCCGGCGGAGCCGGCCAGCAGCACCCGGCGCTCTGGTAAGGGCGGCACCGCGCTGGCACCCGCACCCGCGCACACACCCCTCCGGCCGCTCCGGGCTGCGGGCACCGCGTCCAGGCGCGCAGGCGGCTCCGCGCCCCGCTCTCCGCAGGTACCGCCGGGTCGGTGTGGGGTTTTATATTTTTTTTGTTTGGTTGGTTTGTTGTTGTTTTTTTTTCCCCCGACCCCTCCGGCTCGGAAATCCGCAGCGATCGATGGGCATTGTAATTTAGCTTATTTACTTATTCTTTTTCTTAACGTGGACTGATTTCCAGCGGTGGCTTGGAAGAGGTTTTTGGGTTTCGGGGTGTTTTGTGTGTTGGGAGGGAGGCAGAGGGAGGGGTGGCTGTCCCCGGGCGAGGGGAAGACAAAGTTGAGATGCGGGGAGGAAAACAAGTCTCGATTTGCGCCTCAGGGACGGGCAAATCTCTCACCGGGAGTCAAAAATGCATCAAAATGCCCCTTCCCCCCCTCTTTTTTTTCCTCCCCTTCCAGCGGGCACTGCTGACATCCTCCCAGCAGCGTGGCTCTTTCTCCCATTTTGAATGGAAAACCAGCGCTAGTTCCACCAGCCGTGCGGGTGCGGGTGTGGGCTGGGGGAGGCCAGGGGTTGGGGCTGCTGGTGTTCAACGCTCCTGGAAAGTCTTCGTTAACGTTTGCTTTTTCCAGCTGCAAGAAACTTTCCTTCTCCAGGATTTGTAGTGCCTGCATGGATTTATTGGTGCGGGGGGTGCTGGGGAGGGAGGGCGAGTGTGGAGCTCAACAGATCAAGATAGTTCAGAATAATTCACTTTCCGTCCCTTATCCCGAGGAGCCATTTGCAAAGCCAGAAGTTGGTACGACTGGGGGAAGGCGGTTTTTGAAGCCACAGATGTTGCCTTTCCCTTTGTAGGGGCTGATCACAGGGCAAGTTAAGATGCAGTCTCGTCCCTAAAGATCTTCATCCACTCTTTCCTGCCACATCCAGCTCCTTCCTACCCAGTTAGATTAGCTCAGCCCCACTCAATGCTTATCTGCCGATCATTTGGCTATAAAAGCATTAATTATATCTCATTGCTTACATACCGTTTTGTAATGATATCTTATTGATTTAAATTGTCCCTGAGAGTATGCAGTGAATTAGGGTAGCTTTATTTAAAGGTACAACAACATTTCCATGTACAGTGCTTCATTTTCACAGGCATTTAAAAAACATCCAATTCACTATTGGGTGAAAATACAGGCTGCAAATTTTGTTACCCTTGCTTAATATAATGAATACTAAAAATTGACTGGATTCCAGTACACGTTATAAAGATATGTTAGGGGACCTGCAGCATCTCCTGGGCAATCAGTTGTATCTGGAACACCAATTCCCCAAATGTCGGCTAACTTTGTATTTTATGGTTTATTAGAAAGCAGAAGAAACCCTTCTGAGTTGGGTTAGCTTTTACTCAAGGGTAAACTGAGAGTAACTCAGTGAAGTCTGGAGAGTGGACAGGAGACATTTGGAGAGAAGGAGAAGGCTGCTAATGCAAAAACATTTCCTAGCAGCAATCAGAGACTGGGAGAGGTTTAGGAGATGGTGTGTAGGTTGTCAGCACATGGTTTGATTATGAATTGTGCCCTTCAGCCCAACAAAGATCCTAGTGTGCATATGTAGCAGCAGATCACAAAGTCAGAATCTGATTATTTTACTCCTTCTCTTACGCTATTATTTCAGAAAAGAGGAAAATAGTATTGTATATAGAAGAAAGTTGCTTCTATCACATAAAAGCAAAGCAGTGGCTGTGAGGGAAGCACCACTCTCCTCAGCCATGCTACCACACACTGACACCTTCCAAGAGGTTTGGAAGGACTCAGGCTTGTTCAAGTCAAACAAAAAGCAAGTACTTTTGGTTATCTGGAAATGTTATGGATGTGCCTTGTCACATTTTCAACACAGGAGGAAACTGAGTAAGATTTGCCACTGAGTTTGAGGACAGCAAGTTTAACCCGTAATTGTTCTTGTTAGAGTTCAAGAATAATGCAAACAAGAATACACACTTACCGCAAAATAAATCCCACCCTAAGCCTCTGTGTCTAAGAGTCGTAGGTAATAGGAGAACAGCCTGTGCTCCCTTATTCTGAAAGACATGAGCAGTAGTACTGTGAGGTCTTTGCCTGACATCAAATTATTCTGGAAAAGTTTCCAAACTCAGACATTTTTTATCACGGTACCTGTTTCATTGTAGGGAATGTTGACAGTTATTTTCCTTTTAGTTTCAGAGCCCACCATGAAGAGACTCCTGGTGCTCTGTGACTGCCTCTGGGCCTGGAGCCTCCTTCTGAATGCATTGACTGAAAGAAGGTGGGGAGATATTTTTTAATGCACCAACATATTTTAGGAACATTTAATTTAATATAGCAGCGCAAATCAAATACTGCATAGGCTGCACTACTACTAAGTATACTGAGGGAAGTTAATCCCTGTTCAAATCCTAGATAAATCTAACTAAGGGAAGACTGAAAGAAAACTTCATTTTGTTTGCATAACATCTTTGTTTTTTTCAATATTGTGAAGAAAAAAAGGCAAAAGCTTTCTGAAACAAATTGAAACTACCTCTTAAACACCTGTACAATCCTTTCTGCTCTTTTATAATGACTGCTCGGAAATACAAATTTCTTTAGAGGGAGGAAAAAAGTGCAATAAAGTTTTTTTTTAATCTCATTTGAGTTCTATTAAGTAACTTTATTGTCCTTGAAGCAGAGGCAAAACTTTCACTTCTTCGTTGGTCAGGGTTGTGTCCTAACTCAGGAAGTAGACCCTCCTGCTGAAGGGAGGCTGCTTGGATGAAGAATTTAGAAGCTCAAATCCTTTAACAATTTATGTTTGAAAGATCCTGCTGCACTGAATGAATGTAAAAATGTATGTTGAAATCATAATCTAAAAATAGCATTAGTCTTAAGAATGATTTGTAATCATACAACACCTGATATAAAAACTAGTAGGTTAACTAGGGACTATAAACCAGTTTGGACTACACTTGAAGTACTCTCTGCAATTTAAAATACAGTAAAGGTGTTTAAGAAGACTGAGAGATGTATTTCTGCATTTCAGAAATACTAATGCCCTGTCAGTAATGCTGTCTAATGGCCAAAAAAAACCAAACCAGTAGAAATTTGTTATTGTCAATAGTGAGCCCCAAAATACGTGCTTGTGCCTTAATCTGCATAGTGTTTCTTTATGCATTCACTGCTCTAGATAAACTTACCTTCTGGCTGCTTTGAAGGTTTTAAATTGAGTGGAGTGGGCAAAGGTGCATCTGCACAAGTATTTCCTCTAAAAAGAGAAAAAAAGAGAATAACAGTGGGTGATTCATGCAACAATTGCTGTATTGAATAAACATGACCTTTTAGAAGCAATACCTTTATTTTAATAACATATTAAGAAAGGTGAGATTGGACGTATTCATGAAGTATTTCATCTGGCCTAGCTAGATCATTTTGTGCAAAGATGATTATGTGGTATGTGTACATATATATGTGTATATATGTTTATTAGTACTATAATGTATGCATGTGCATCTTGAAAGTGACAATTAAAATGCACTGGATTCGTGTTTAAAAATTATATGGTGTGTCACTATTATAATGACCTGTAGATGGAGTCAGTGCACAGGTTTTTATTATACTCTGCTTTAATATGAAAACACAATTACATACAGACACTTTTTCCTCAAAATGTACACACCTTAACATAAAATATGCCAGTTTCTAAAGCCATTTTGTCATAATAACTTCATTGCCTTTTCTTTTGGAATGCTATTAATCCTTTAGGATAAAAAACAGTTGATGAATTAGACAAAGTGTCTGTGATACAGAAAGACAGCTTTTCCATATCATTCTTCTTGTCATCAAAAACCAGCATTAGCATTATTGTCATGTATGTGTTTTGAATGAAAAATCACCATCTCTCTGGAGTTGCAGGGTACTTCCTATGTACACAAATACTCAGATTCTTCCTATTGTGACCATATGTCAGTTAAAATCATCCCTCATGGTTTTTTTCACCTCTGATGAAATGGTGGGAAGAACAGGTGAGGGTACTGACAAATGTGACACCCAGAATGGAAGCGGTGCCTTGTGTTGTGTTCCAACTACACTGCCACTAGTCCATCTTTCTGACATCTCTTTTGCAAACACATTTATTTACCAATAAATTTTCTGAGGTGTTTTTATATGCTTTTGCCACCTTAATCCCAATGACCTTCTACTATCCTTGAGCTATGTATGTACAGCAGCTTGTTTACTGACAAAGAGTGTTAATATAAAATTTAATCTGGTGAAAAGTCCTTTACTGCAATTCTACATAAGGTGTATGAGGAATGATCTTTTGAAAGATCATTCTCCTGTCTGCAGTGAGCAGACAGGAGAAGAACTTATTATTTAGTGACATATAGGAAGCATAAAATAAAAATACTTATGTCTGTGACTTAAAATTCAACTGTAGCTATGAAAAATAAAAATAAATCATCCTGTTTTTTATTAAGTGAGATTATATGGCTACAGGAAATTAGTAATTTTTTAAACTGTTAGAGATTTTGTCTTCTTCATGTGATTTGTATGCATTAAAAACACCTGAAAATTGCTCTCTACAAAGTCACATCCTATTGAAATAGAAGTTAGTGACAGTTTTATGAGTGTCACTTCTTAAAACTTATTTAAATCTGTAGTCTGACAAATTCAAACCCATACTGCAAAATACCTTGGAAGCATTTTCAGAGTACCTGTACTCAGGGTAGCTTTCCTCCTTCTCTCTGTATTTCATACAAGTGGAGTATGTGTGTGGGATACACAAAGGGTGTTTGACTGATGTAGCATACAGAAAATCATTTTGTAGGGATTTTAATAGAACCAGATCATTTCATGCAACAGCATATTCCTTTGTGGTTAGAGCAGGAGCAACTGGCTGAGCCCTGAGACCCACGTATCACTGTAGCCATATGGATAACAAGCTCCCCAAGGAAAAAAATCACTTTGGTGACTGGGACCTGATCCTAACAAAAGTTTTTGGCACTGTACTGTTTGTCCACTTCAGGAGCAATGTGTGACAAAATAATGTTTTTGCTTTTAGTCATGATGACTACAGATGTTTATAGTGGAAGTCTTCCCAGCATTGAATGAAAACCAATACTGAGTTTGGCTTTAAGACAACTGTAATCTCTGATTAAGGGAATTATCTATGAGAGGGTATCTGGGAAAGGTTTCAAATTTAAGAAAAAGGTTGATTCTGATGTCATCTACAGCAGACAAAAAATACTAAGCCCAAGGATTTCATTCTGATTTGTATTGATGGAAGGAGATTTTGGTAGCTGAGTTCAAAGAGTTTAGTTTTATCCTTGTTCAAGCAAAATTTCATAAGTGAAGCTTCATAGACTTGAGAGATTTCCAGATCAACAGATGGTTTTGTTACACATTTGTAAGGAAGAGTTGGAGGTATTGCTCCAAATCTGATTGCTAAAGGAAAATGGGAAATAAAATAAAGTAAAATTATGTATTGATCTGTGAAAATGCACACTCATTTGATTTACTTCTATATTCATAAAGGAGAGATCTCTGTATTTTTATCTTTGTTTTAGCATTTATTTTCAGTACTGAAGTGTCAGTGTTCTAAATTCCTGTATCTCTCTTTCTATGCAAAATCTTTATAACAATTATGAATTAAACACATTATCTTTTGCTGACAAATGAGCCTTTTCCTGAGGAACTCACATATTGGAATGTTATAACCATTAATGAATGATAAGATAAACATTAAGGAACTGATGTTCACTTTGAACACTGTTAATAGAGAGGCACTGATTTCCTATGATTTTACAATAAATAGACAATTTAAGAAGAAAATATTTAAGTAAAAGAATGTTATAAAGCACTGCCATCTTGTTTTATGGAATAGAATTTGTGACCATAAACCAGTATAAGCAAGATTAAACAGATTTTAGAACTATTGTTTTATAAGGTTATTGATGGATTACTGTTTTTCAGCGTTAACTGTTCTGTATTTCAGCTATGGACAAACCTCATCACAAGATGAACTTAAAGACAACACCACAGTATTTACCCGAATACTGGATCGTCTGCTGGATGGTTATGATAATCGCTTGAGACCAGGACTGGGAGGTGTGTTGTATTATAATTTTCAAGGTTATATCAGTTAAAGCAATTTTATTTCTCCATGATATGCTTGTTTTAATCCTGTTTATATAGGGATAAAACAGTGCTGATATGTAATATCAGTATTTTAAAAAATGCCATGCCTTCTCTGTTTTCTCACCTACTGAGTTTTCTCCACACTTTTACCCAACAGAAGAAGAAAATGGTTCACAGTTCAAGAAGACCTCTGAATACATACTAAAACTTTGAATGCATGAAGAATAAAAGATAATAAAATATGACCTGTGACCTGAATAATGACAAGTTTATGATTCAGGCCTAAACAGCCCATCAGTCTATGACTATCCTCATAAGATGATGTGGTTTTAAAAGTGGAAGCATCAGTAAAAGTCGTATTAGTCTCAGAGAAGTTTATAAGATTGCTTTTTCTACTTAGGTATGTCAGAATTTGTTTCTGTAACATTTTGTCTTCAAAGCTTGGTAAGAAAGTCTGTCTTCTGCTGCTCTAGGTGCTGAATCCATAAAAAGATACAAAACCACAGAGCAATTATATCTTTATCAAAATGTTGTTACAAAGCCTAGTTTTTATCAGCATTTCTATGTTCACTCTTTGGTTTGTTCTACAGTGACATGATCCCAAGATTGGGTTTCAAAAGCTCATTGCTCACAAATGTGAAAGTTCTACATATACAAGCACAAGTCTGTTCTTTCCAGTGCATGGACAGGTGGAGTTTACTTCCCCCCCCCCTTTTTTTTTNCTTTTTCTACTTAGGTATGTATATTCTTTTGGACTCTTCAGATAAAATAAAACAAAGCAACCCACTCCACAAAGTATTCTTCAACCTGTTCTCATACAATAGCTCTCAGAGGAACTGCATTGTAAGAACAGGGTATTACAGTAAAAATTCTTATCCTGTCTTCTGTAGATGAAAGACAAGATAATTAAGAGTAAGCTTATTCTGTGGTTTGAGGCTACCATCTTGCAACAGTTCTTGAATTGTGAGCCAGCTTCTTCAGTGGTTTGACTCCACTGACTTCAAGGAATAGCTAAATATAAAATTATGTTTATAAAGTATCAATTAACATGCTTTAAAAACAGGTTGGTGTGTGAATTTGTGTGCAATTTCCAGTAATGCACAACAAAATAAGACTCACTTTTTTTACTTTTATCCACCAGTACTTTTGCCTGCTTACTTGTAAACGCTTGGACTAGTGTAGAAATAAATGCTCCTTAATCTTTGATTAATGCAACTGTAGAGTTCAGTTAGCTACTAAATCACAGTAAATAAACACAGCAGAGAAGGCAATAAATAAAAGAAACTGTAACTTGTGTAGAGTCTGGTACGTCTGCAAGAAAAATCTGAGTACGTGATGACTTCTTATAGGAGTTTTGTAGCTATTATGATTTGTTTAACAGTTACTAGGAAAGCAAACAAAGGGAGATGCAAAGAAAGATTTTCTCTTGTTCTCTGGATTGCAATTCAGAGAACTAAGCACATCAGCATGGAGTCTTGTGGATGTGTGTTTATGTTTCCAGAACCAGACTTCAAGCATGTGCTAGAACAGGTCTGCATGCCTCAGAAAAGGGTCATCCAGTCCAGCTAAAATTTACTCCTCACAGAAAGATTGCTGAATGTAACTGCTTCCTAAGTAGGAAATGAGTCCCTTCACAAACTTTAACAGCCATTTGCATCACTATCAGTTAAAAGCAAAAATGAGTGGAGCGTAGAAAACATGGGGTGGAGGGAAGACAGGATTGGCGTAATTTCTCTACCCAAGGGTTAGAAAAGTCTAAATAATTTTTGCATCCCTCCTTTTTTGATCTGTTTTGCATGTTCCTAGCTGTAGCCAAGAATCTCAACTATCACAATTTCCTTGATGCTCAGTACATTAGTTTCACAGTGTCAGTTCAGCAAAGTAAATTTATCTCCTGTATTTCTCAGCTTTGAATACTAGTACTAAGAGTGCCAAGACTTTACAAAAATCCCACATCTGATGGAATTATAGGCAGTAAATTAATGTTTAAAATCAGTGTAAGAAGTACCTTTACTCTTTTGACTGTTGAGTAGTGCTTTATTCAAAAGACATAAATTACTGATTTCAGAAACTAGAAACAAACATGCAGGCCAATATTTTTGATTTTGGTACCAATTTATAATAAAGGGTTTGCTCAGGAATTTTGAATTTCACCTCTGCAAAACCTTCTTGATGAGGTATCTAAATATGATCTAAGAACCTCAAGATGACTCAATTTTAACACATTTGATTTAGACACTTGGTATAATGGGGAAATATATTCCAAAATGTTCCATATGTGAGAATATCTAGTGAGAAGTCTGAATCAATATATCAAATGTAGCATGTTTCTTGGAGCTGGAAGTTCAGCAGCCTTCAATTACAGAATTATATGTTACTGGAAAGTTTTAAAATGTATATGGATGAACACTAGTATTTTTTTTTTTAACATCAGTGTTGGCTTCTTATTAAATAGTTCAATCAGGACACAATTTTTATCTACTCTCAAGAGAAAAATAAGAAAGCTACCAATATAGCAGCATTTTTAGGTAGAATTAGGTCTAAAACTCATTCATTCCGTATCAGCTATGATTTAGCTATCAGAGAATTTAAGAGACCAGAGACCCTCATAAATATATGTTATGTTGATAAACTCTATGCTGTTAGGCATAATGTCAATATGTGTACCACTAATTACACTATAGCACTATTCCAGTTATACAGAATTGTCCATCTTGTTCTTTCTAGGCCTTCTAAGAAACAGTAGAAGTAAACCATAGCATGGTACAGTTACTTTCTTCTGCAGTAAGGGGCATACTGGAGAAAAATCTCTGTTTATCCCTGTAGGACCTCTGCCTCTACAGTGTATTTTTTCAGATATATACACCTACAAAAAATGGAATTGTGTGTATGAGCAGAAACAGAAAAGAGAAACAATTTCTCTCTCTCACCTATGGAAGAAAAGGTAGAATGTAGAGTTCAGTCAGGTTATTTCTCCTTGCATTTATGTGTATGCATGAAGGATTCAGTGACAAAAAGATGTTTTTACTGAAAAATTTGTAATGAAATGTGAAAGGCAGTTGATCTTGCTCTGTATGTATGGCTAGGCTTCGCGAACGAAGCTCCANCAGGAGTAATTTCCTCCTTTTGAAACAAATGCTGTGATACTTCCCTATCCTAAGTTTGCAAACTTCCTGTTAGGGTTGTAAACAGTTTCACTGTTTGATAGAAATGCTCTGGTGAGGCACCGAAGCTAGAAAGAGCTCCTGGAGAGATTCATTATTGGAGCTATGCTGTATGTTCATTGGGAAGCCAGGTTAAAAGGTGGAGCACTAAGATAATGAAAAATTTAGAGGTACTGAATTTTGAATCCCTTTTTCAGCATACATGGAATCAGTACTAGGTTAATATTAAGTCCTCCCTCACCTTTTTTTTAGCTCTTCATTTGAGGTATCACTTCAAAGGGAAAACTGAAAAACACATATGCTCCATAAGGAGTATGGGAATGAAAAATATATTACATCAGATAACCCAGTAAGGCCTTATCTAAAACTAAGTGAGCAGCTCTGTCTACTTTGCTGTTAAAGAAGGAAGGAATTATTTCCCATTAACAAGAATATTAAAAAAGGGGTAGTGGCCCATGGGGAAAAATTATAGTAATTGATTATGCTTATTTAAAAAATGGCATTATGCCTAAAATTAACCTGATTTTTCTTTAAAAGAAACACAGCACTGTGTTATGCATTGGCATATTTGCACCTCGTATCAATAATTATTGATATAAATTATGTTATTTAGATGTTTGCCTCCTTCATTTGTGGGCATAGTCACTTAGTCAGATATTGCTAGGAAATAGCATCTGTTGTACTCATCCATAAACATGGACAAATGACTACATTTACAGTTACTTATGCCTGGAAAATGGAACTTTCAAAATGAATGTAAAAATGTCTGAATCACACTAGAGGACACCTATTAACTCCGTGAGAGGATAATAATTCACAAAAAGCAAGGGGGAGGAATTGCAGAGAATAACATATTGAAGCTGAAAAGAGAAAATCGTGTTAGACATTAAGGGAAAAAATAAACAGTGAAGTAATTTAGGTAATAGCATAATTTTCTGTGGGAACTACCTGGATCCTGGAACGAGAGGTAATAAAAAATAGGCTAAATAATAAAGATGCTGTCCTCTTTTCAAATACACAGTCCAACAATGTAAAGAATCAGATACTGCTTGGAAAGAGTCAGATAAGGAGGAAAATTCACCTCAGTGCTTGGTAACCTCTCCTAGTAAACCTCTATATCTAGAGTAGCAGTATAAAAGAACTGAAAAGCAACTAAAAATGGTGGAAAAAATAAGTTCCTCAGATAAACGAGTAGGCGACTGCCTTTTGTTCTGGGTTGTTTTCATGTGGGAATAGAGATGAGCCCTGGGATGGCACCCTGGCAGATCTGGAGTGCCACAACAGGTGGGCATGCACAGGGCAGGTTGGTTGCACTTGGTGCTGAGAGTCAGTAACATGAAGTCAGGTGCAGCTTACAGGGTTTTAAGACAACCAGCTTTGCAGTGCACACATACTCCCTCTCAAACTAAAGGACATCATGTTGTCTGCAGCCTTCTAACTTAGAGTAATTGCAAATGTGGTTTATTGCCTTGAGAAGAATGTTGTGGTGGAAAGGTTGTTTAATACAGAAGTAAGAACAGAAGTGGGTTTAATCAAGCAGACCAGAATTTTCCTAAATGAAAAGAGCTTTTATAGTTGGGTCAAATGCCCTTTAGATTATCCCAGGTAGATTAGCAACATTACTTCAGTATCGAACGGAATTATACTTGGTTTATGCTATCAGTAAAAGCTATTTGTTGATCTCTCTTGTGTGATGTTTATCCAAATTGAGTGTGACTGTCCTTAAGTGGAATGTTGGTCCATCTCAGAAAATTCATTACTGCCACACACTGCTCATATTTAAATTGATGGAAAATAAACCTGACAGTATTATGTTAATTAGGTATTAAAATCCATTTAATGAGAATAGTATCTATAAATATATGGTAAACTTACCTCTTTGTGCTTGAGGTCCCAATGGGAATTGTTGGATTTGAACTCGTATCTGAGCTAACTTGAAATTTTGGGAGAACATGGTTTTGGTCTACATATGTCATAAAGATTTAGTTAAACCTAAATGTTTCTAAATGAAAAGTGTGTCCTATACTGGATCCTTACATATTAAGTGAAGAAGGACTAGACACCACACTAAACTCTGTAAAAACTGAGAGGGCTGATTTTGGTCTTTTTTTTTTCCCCACTCTGTAGGCATCACACTGGTATAAAGACTCCTGTAAAAAGCCATACAAGACCCTAGGAAAATGGGTTTAATACAACAGTAGGGAAGTGGGGAGCACATGAGCAGCTTTGAGCTGTTAATTGGCATGGGGAGAGCTGCCATGACACTGCAGCTCTCCGTAAACTCTTGAGAGCAGCACGGGTTATTGCTGGGTAATACAGGAGAGCTCACTCTTCTGCTTTTTGGTCTCTTCTTGTATAAAAGCAGCAGCACAAAATTCTTATGACTATATTTGTTGTGGTTCTTCAATCAAAATAATTCATAGGATGCAGCCAGAGTGATTAGCCTACATGATTTTTTCAGTAATAATAGCCTATGCTATGTGGGTAACTCAATTCCTTTCATTCAAAACCACAGGAAAAGTCTTCTCTATTTTAATAATTATAGCACACACTTAAACAAGACATGCAGGAGGAACAAGTGCATTATCAGAAAAGATGGAATTAATTTAAACTACCAAAATATGCAATTCAAATAAGCCCTGTGCTCAAATACCAGCAGGTCAGAAAGGGAAATAGTTAATGTATAGCTTCCTATGATAAATAGGCTTATTTCCTGCTGTTTAAATAAATCTGTATTTCTTATTTTGTTCTCAATTTGTAATCCAATCACAGTTCTAGCAATAATGAGCTCCCTGGGAATTTAAATCAAAATATTTATTGTTATCACTTTTGAGAGTGTACGTTAGTCTAGCATCATTAACAAAATACAGTAACTGTAAACAGTAGAATTACAGTAGTTGACATTGACTGGTGCTTTCTTAGCTACATGAGGATCATTTGCCTAAGGCTGTGTTCCATGGTGTCTAGGTGTGGTACTCAGTTGCTATTTTGCTTATCAGTAACTACTTGGAATCTATAGTAAAGCTAATAAGTCACTAAAAATTTCCAGTGTTTTTTTTTGGCTAGAATTGTTACATGTTCTACAGGTATCTCTATATTACTTAGTTCATGAGATAGATGTTGTAGTCAAAACACATGGTTAACACATCTTTACAACTGGTGGATTTGTCCTCAGCAGTCCAACCAGCTCCTGACGTGAGCTTGTTTTGTTCAATGACTTAGAATTTTCTCTAGTTCTTAAAGATATTAGACAATTGTGAGCACAGCTCAGGATTTCAGGTTCCTGAAAAACGCATTCTGAGCATTTGAAGCACAGTTTAAGCCTTCCTATGGTAATCAAGCTGCAAACTGAACATGGTTAACCTTGATTCTAAATATATATCCCCAACTGTGTGAGTAAACACATGTTCTGTGCAGGAGTGACTCACAACTTCTGAAGCTCTTAACAAAATACAGTTGAATCATCTAATTAGTAAAGCAGTAAACAAAAATTTCAAAACTTCCATATAGCTTTAGAGGGGCTAATCTTTTTCTATATGTACATACACGTTTTTTCACTGCTCTTGAAACTGCTGTACATATCAAGGAAAAATCATTTGGTGGTGTGTACAGTGGTTTTATCTGGATTTGAAGAGACCTGGGATTAGATGCTCTGCAAAAGTGTAATCAGTATGAAAATAACACAATCTCCTGTGACTTCACAATCTGAATTTTCTGTTGTTACTTATGACTTACATGTGACTCAAACTATCTTAAATATTAAATAGCAATGAAAGGCATCAGTTATTTTTCAACTCATTGGACATCTATCTTGTTGCCCAAGTTTCTAGCTTCCATTCTCTGTCCTCAAAGTGATTTCCTTAAGCTTCAGTCTCTCTACTATGACTAAACTAGAATTCAGGTTAACCACTACATGATATGTTGCTGATTCTTAGCATATTCTGTGTATCTGCAAGATAAATCATTTAGCTATATTATTTTAAATAGAAGCTCACTCAGAGCTGGAACTTGAGTTTAGACCATTAAGAGATGAATGCATTGTGCCTGAAGAGCTTTTAGCATCTTCTGCCTCCTAATGACACCAGAGGAAGTGCCTCAATGCAAAGGAGATGCAAAGATGTGGCTTACAAAATGCCAGTATGTTCAGAAGTGACTGATACTCTGTGTGTATAGAGGGGGGAATAGAGGAAAGGAGAAAGCTAAACTTGGGTATTTCTAAAAGTGTGTTTCTGCTTTTAAGAGTAGATCTGTAGAAGCCAGATGTTTGGCTTGTTCTGGAGATCAGCGTCATTTTAGGAGTCTCAGACTCAGCAATTTTGACCACTACAGTCATTAGATTCTTCTGAAGAAACCAAGGGCACTGTGCCATGGAGCAAATTCACATCCTTGAATTCACAGAGAAGTCTAGCTTTATAGTATAGCATATACATAAAACCTGTGCTATGTACATTAGAGATTTCTGAACTATTATTTATACTAGTCTATCATCGAGGCCTATAAAACAAATTTGATAGTTTAAGGAAAATCTAATGTTAGTGCCCTTATCAATTTAAAAAGAAATCCAAAACATTTACAAGCTGTAACATTTACAGATAAGTCAAAAATTGTAGTAGAGAAGCTTAACTGATATTTATTTGGAAAAGTTTGAACTCCTTTTTGTATATTGCAGTTAAAGGTAATGCAACCATTTCTGACTCATACCAATAGAATATATTTGTGTTTTATACACTGTAATGTAGTCTTCTATATTCATGTGTCTTAGTATGAAAGATATAATTCATAAGGTCACGGTTAATTATTAGAGACCTTCATTTGCTTGTGCAAGAACACTGAGCACGCAAGGAGACTTTTGAGTACTGTGTAAAATATTCAGCACTGTTTGTATTGTCAGACAAGAGGATTTATTAGTCAAAGAGTGAAAAGATGTACATAACAGTGCAGCTATGTCTACTGTGCTGTGGCATCACAAACCATCTCTCAAAAGGTTCTTTGGAAACACTATAATAAAAAAAAAAACCTGTTGCTGACAATATTGACTGTGAAATTACATGTAGAAGCAATAAATTATCACGACTGTACTGTAGAACAATTTCAGAATGGCTAATTCAAAGCCAATAATTTTTCTCTTTATTGTGGGAATTGGTAGTGGTTAGATCTAGTGACGACTGTTGATAGACACTCACTGTCCTAATTTCCTGCTTCATCAGAGCGTGTAACTGAAGTGAAGACTGACATCTTCGTCACCAGTTTTGGGCCTGTTTCAGACCATGACATGGTAAGTGATGGCCTCTATTTCTACAGCTGTTTCTCTTATCTTTTAATTTGAGGATGAAAGATCTATGCAATAACTTATTTACTCCTTTTAAACCCTTGATTCCAAAAGGCTGACGGCTTTTATGTGCAGCTACTCCTGCTAGCTGTGACTGCATTTAAGTGCCCTGAAATTAGCAGCCTCAGTGACTTTAATAACGTGCTTTAACAGACCTTACAGTTGCTACATAATATATTATGAAATGCATTAGGATTTGGATCTGTATTCTTCTGAGAATGATTGCTCAGGTCCTTGCTGGCACATCACTGATCCAATTTGCTGAAAAAGATCATCATCTTAAAATGCAATTAACACTTATGCCTACAGTGTGACATCTGTACAGTCTAACCTGTATTTTTATATTAAAAGCCACTGATCAATGGGAAGTGACTTTCCTGGATCTTGGCTGCTGAAAGAGAAGAGAAGATTAATGGGAGAATTAGTGTCACTTCTTTATGGAATGAATATTAAAATCAAATTGCTAGATAACTGCAGGGGATGGAGAAGTTCAGAAAACTGAATGAAGAAGTTGTGATTCCTAGTCTTCAGAGATATTAAAAATTGTGTAAAATATAAGGATAAGGTACTTTAAATTTTGCATATAGACGAGGTCTTCACAAGTAGGTTGCTATTGACAGGGAATGTCTGGTCTGCAGCTACTTGTGTCTGCTCAATCCTGTGTCAGGATGAATGCTGGGAACATCCCCATAAATTTAAATGAAGAAAAGTAAACAGTTCAACTGTGTAGCTGGCTGAAATTAGCTAAATATGTTCAGCAAAAATAAAAATATATAAAAAAAAGAAAAACTAATCACAGGAAAGGACACAAGTTCCATTTCTTACGACAGAATTGTCAGTTGTTTAATTTGAACTAAAACTGTAGGAAAGCCTTAAATACCATGTTATTACATGTTTCTGACTACTGAAGACAATGTCAAGGGTTGGAGTAACAAAGTAACTTTACCAAAATAGCTTATTTGCATAAATGACATGTATGCAAAGACACCTTTGTCCTGGTTCCTTGGAAAAGCATTTATAAAATTACAGTCCAATTCATAATTGCAACTGATGCTGTGATATTTAAATGAGAAGGAGTAGCTTAGGCAGCATGGACTTTTTGACCAGTCATTCTGTTGAGAAGACTAAGACTTACAACAGAAGGGTAATCCAGGGAAATAGCTAGTCTGGGGACTTGTCTCCTCAGCACATATATACACTATGGAGAAGAAATTAAAAAAAAGAAATTAATTCAGGGGCTTCTACTTTTTTATGTTCTGTGATAATCTTAAGAGATTACAACGCCTGCTTATTACTTTATAGATTAAAAGAGAAGAAATTCCTTGGGTTAAAGTTTGGTGGAAACTACTGACATCTACTATTTTTATTGTGGTAATTGGTTCAGCAAAATAATTCATCTTGCTTAGCCATTTCTGTCTCAAAATAGGTCACCAGTCACCACTGGACAAACTGAAAACTTCAAAGTCATGTGACTATAATATATATATTTAAAATTTAATAGTCTTTGAATTAAAACTGTAGCAGCTATAGTTTGCGAGTGATCTGAGGTTGCTCCATTTCTGCAGGAACCTATCTTTTGGGGACAGGCTCTTGTTAATTTAAGGAAAACGTATGGAATTTAATGTGTTGAGCTAGACACAGATGCTTGTAGATGACCAAAAAAGAGAGTGATAGATATATGCAAATGAATGTATGGTTTGTATTGAATTTTGAGTTGTTTTCTGTAAGGCAGCTGGATAAGCTTTTGTTTACTCTGTTGAGTTGGATTTACTAGAAAACTCCAGTAATGAAAGACAACCTAATAAATGGACATGGATGCATTTCTACACATAGACATGAGTTTAGAGTAAGTGACACTTGTGCTGAATTACTTGAGATTATGTGTTGGGACTTCAGCAACTGCTTATACTTTGTAGTTTCAGGTGATTTAATCAGCAAGTAGAATGTGAAGATAATTTGTCATTCCTAGGAAAAACTGATATTTGTATGCAATTTAGGTTTTAAGGAAGAATAAAATAGTGAAGCTAAAAATAGTCTACTAAGGTATATTTGAAAAAAATATCACTGACTTCAGCTGTAACTGAGTATAGCTGAATTACTGTAGCATAAGCAATCACTACCTACGAAAAACAATCTCAAAACTAATTGCAAACCCATACAACATTGGTTCCTGATTTTCACTTAGTTAAACAGGAGAGGTAATTATTCAGTCTCTTAATAAAGTTTTTACCAAGAAACACACAGGCAGGTACTCATATGTTTTGAAAAACTAAAGAATTACAGAAAACTGTTTAGTGTAAAACTGCTACTCGCCTCTCCTAAAAAACAATGTGTGCACAGCCTACTCCTGCTACCTCTTTTGCTTAAGGAAATGTGTGAAATCAGAGACAGAAACATAAAATGAAGAGCTTACCAGAATATAAAGTTTATATTCATTTCAGTGTACATTTAGTGAAAATCCTCTGTGCATACTACAGGTTGATTGTAGACATTACCATTTGAAGGCTACCCCAAGTTTGCTCCAGTGAGCAGATTTACAGTAAGGGAAGACTGGATTGTGGCCTCTGGTCTCAGAGAGGCCTGGCAAGCAGCTGTATTGGCTCCCTGAGGGAATGATGAGCTGCTGTCTGAGCCCAGCACTGATGGCTGGGAACTGGCAGTGAGCTATTCCAGCTGATGCCGTATGTTAGGAAGCTACAGCCACAGTGAGACATCAGCATACCTAGACCATCTGTTTGCAGGAATCCAATGAGGCACTTACAGAGATAGTGGGTTGATGTATCAGGAGTACATGGTGTTCCTACCCACTCTCAATACAGTCTTTTTAAGAGCAGTGTAGACATAACCTGTTATTCTATATAGAGAATGTCTTGGCTTGCTCTGAAACTTGTGAATAAAGTTAAAAGAGAAAAAGCATTTTAAACGTGTTAAAATAAAAACATCTTTTTTGGAAGAACTGCAGGGTTTTCAGGTGTGCTTTTTCAGATGGTGGATCAAAGTGATCAACAAATAACTGGCTATTCTCACAGCTGTCATTTCTGTGAAATTTAAAGTGTATATTATTTGGAATAAGAATAATTTTAAATTAGCTTTTTCATAAAGACAAAAGTTTTCTTCCTAGCAAACCTTCGTTCCCACTGCTTCTGTACTGTAAGCTCTCCAGGAATAAATTTCTATTTTACTACTTTCCTGCACAGCAGTTAGCCTGATGTAGACCACAGTGTGATCTACCCTGTGAATAAACAATGTCTGAGGAGAGCTATCAGATGATTAGAGAACATTTGAGTCAAAGCGTTACAAATACTCAGGATCATACAACTTGTTGTGAAAGTGCAGATAGGAATCTTCTTTCTTTACCTGCGCACTAAGGAATGAAGAATTTCATCTTGCTCCTATGTTTGTACACAGACAACTGCTACAATACATTGTTTGGAGAAACCCTTCTGTACCTTCTTTTGTATGGCACTGTCTTGTAGAAAAAACCCTAATCAGAGTATCTGATGCCTTGAGCTTAAAGATCAGCTGTCTGTCAGGATTCATTTGAGGAGAATTACTGCACATGTTCAAGTGGGTAATGAAAGCTCAAGATTTGAGAAATTTGAGCTGAAATGAATTAATCCTATCTGGTACAATGGCCTGGGATAGGAAAAGATTAAGTCTGTGCTAGGCGTGACCTGTTAGTTGCTTTTTTAATTGAGTTTTACCTTAGGCTGTCAGGCCTGTTATCTAATCTCAGAATTCTTGTTCTTTTCCAACATAAAACCCTTGTGTTCTTATAAAGTGAAGAACCAGGCTCTTCTCTCAACCTGCACCACCTCCCACTCACCTCCTTCTTTACAGTTGAAAGAGATAAAAAGGGAATGGCTTACATGCACACTAAAATGATGTCACCTTCTGGGCATGTCTTTTACCTTTCCCATGTGTGTAGGAGGACATTTTCTTTGGAGGTAGTAAAACATGGAGGAAATTCAGTATTTTAATGCCATCTACTGCCTTTTAAACCTCCTTCTCTCCCACTCTGCTGCACACCTGGGACAAGATTTTACATACAGTTCAACCTCAAGCTCCAAGCCAGCAAAATTCTGAAGCAAGTAGTTGGCAATAAGTGTACAACTGCTGTCACTGGAGCTGAACGAATTCAGGCTTCAGTAGCTCACAGACGTGACTTTTAAAATGGAAATACAATTAAGCATGCACCAGAATGATTCAGAGGCCTAAGATGTAAATAAATTAAATTTAAAAATCCCACCATTGAAACCTAAGCAAACCCAAAGTAAGAACACCCCATGGAGCTACAACATTTCCATGCCCACAAGAAATTCATTTAAGCATTTAATGCCCTGAAATGAGGAAGAATACACCCCAGTAAGAGTCTTGCTGATAGTTGCACAAGAAATAAACAGCTCATAAGTGCTCACGTTGTAGGGAGTTGTTGCCATTTGGTAAAAGAAAAATCACAAGTCTAAGGGAGTTTGCCACAGAGATTTTTCATACTTGTTCCAGAATGTTGCTCTTTAGTAACATATTCCTTGGGGCAGCTCTTATCCTTATAGCCTTCACACATAGGATTTTCCTTTATTTCAGGATTTGCGATCTCCGTTGGCAGGAGATCTCAGCAAAGGTTCAATTTCTCAGCCAAAAGGTTATCATTCAGGGTAATTTTGAACAGTGTTTGGATAGCTACTTTGGACGTTGATCACAAGATCATAGCCTTGAATGATGAAAGGGGCAGGGTAATCCCATACTGAACTTTCATATTGGAGTGGAATTTTTCCCTAGGAAAATATTACTATCCACAGGAGTTTTTCGCATTTTTACCCCCCACACATCTATATTTCATGCACAACGTATTTTTCCCAATTTCACCTCCTCCCTCTTACTTTGTTCCTATTGTTTTGTAACAAATAATTCTTTCATTTCATATTGTTAGTTATTTTGATTCTCCACATATACACTGAGTCAGCCACTGCATCTCTTCCCAGTGGCCCGTAACCAAACTGTTCCAAAGCTGTTTGTGGCTTGTGCCCTCTATAATCCATTGATTTGGCCCAGTCCACATCTCATGACCACATAATTTTAGTGAATTCTGAACTTTCTGCAGGTTGACTACACGTTTATGCCAATGAGACCCTTAGAAGAAAAGGCTGTAGTAAGACCCTGTCTCACCAGGCTGGTTTCATTCTTAAAGACAGATTCTTCTGTGCTACACCTACTGGCTGCCTTTCCACAACTTCAAATTACAGTTTTATGAAAGGTGAAGGAAAAGTGAGAAAAGGGTGAATTATTTTGTTCCCATTTTGTCTCAAATTCTTGTCTAACTTGTGATATACTATTCTCCCTAACACTTCTGTTGAATACAGTAATGATATTGTAACTATTTAATAACCAGCTTCAGGTACACTGTAAGTGATACAGAGAATAAATGTTCTGATAATTACTAATTTCATTAATGGTAATCTTGCTTCTAGGGAATGGTAAGAATATACTTTTCAAGTTCTTATATTGCAATATATGGCATCATGAGTGTTTCCCTTTTTTTCTGAATTGATGTAGGAATACACTATAGATGTATTTTTCCGCCAAAGCTGGAAAGATGAGAGATTAAAATTCAAAGGACCTATGACTGTTCTCCGGTTAAATAATTTAATGGCCAGCAAAATTTGGACACCTGATACCTTTTTCCACAATGGAAAGAAGTCAGTGGCTCATAACATGACCATGCCAAATAAACTGTTACGAATTACAGAGGATGGGACACTGCTATACACAATGAGGTGAGCCCTAAAATATTATATCCTTCATTTAGTTTGACAATTTAACTTGTTAAAGCATTATATTTTTCAAACAGGAAACAGGTTCCTTTTTGAGCATAATTTGATTCCTGCTGAGTAATTATTTTCGCAATAAGCCATGGAATGATGGGCAAACTGAGGCATTTGCAGGGTTTATTTTTCTCCTCTCCTGCTGTGCTATACTCCCTGGATGTGTGAATTTCAAGAAGTACCTATAGTATTAGGTATCCATCAGTTTGCAGAAGACCTCAATTTGGAGTTGCTTTCAAGGCTTCCATCAGCAAAGGATAATAAAGCCTGAAAGTTTAATACAATCTGGAGTACTAGATCATTTACAAGGGCCTTTAATCTTTGGATCCCATAGAAAGCAAATTCTAAGAACTAGCAGATGCACACAGAATTCATTGCCCATTCTTCATATTTCTTGTGCTTGGGAATACAGACAGTCTAAAAATAGGCATTTCTTGTTCCATTCGTAACAAAAAGAAGAATTCACTAAGGCATTTGAAAAGTTAAGAGAGAAAATTATTTTTGTGCTGGCACCACTCTTACTGGAAATACATTATTCTCTTCATGGATAACTGAACTTTAGCTATCCAGCTGGAGGATTTAAATCCTTTTGAAATAACAATGATACACAGTCATGGAAACAGTCTGGACTAAAAGATTGCCAGTTAAACAATGGAAAAAAATCCAGTACGTTGTCCCTACCGAGATACAGATCCTCCATTTACGTCGCATATGGAATCAAATAAGGTAAAAAGTGATTCTGTTGACCTAAAATCAAGATGAATAGCATAGTATATAGGTGAACACTGAGTTGTCCTTTAACAATCTCAAAGATGTTTTTAAAAGTATTTGGAAAAAACCAAGTCTCCAGGCTTTTGGGAGCCTTTCAGATGCATTCAATTTATTCTGCAACATCTTTCAAGAATGCCTAGGCTAGGCTAAATCTGCTTGGCTAGTAGTTGTAAAAGACCAGGTCAATTTTTCTTGTCTTCCTAAATGCTTGGCTGTTAGGTATTTAATCCACAAGAACACTATCTTGGCAGCACGTTGTTCACACCTCTCTTTTTTTGACCATAACCATTTCTATTTGCTCACCTTTGCAAGTGCCTTTAATGTAATCTTTTGCCTAGTATTCAAGTATAACTGTTCATTCCTTGTTGATGTGTGGTATGTGACTGTTTATAGTTTATTTAATCTTTCTTATTGAGAAACATGTTTGCACCTAAACTGATAGCAATGAAATGATTTCAGCAAATGTCTGAGCGTGGGCCCAGTTAATGATGGCAGCAAGGAAGCAATTTCAGTTGCTAATAGATTTTAATCCTAATGCCAGGTTAGAGGTTTGAGCATGTCTCTGCTGTACATTGAAACATGGTAGAGCAGCAGAGCCAGTCACACACTGCTGGGTCTACACATGCCTGTCTGCACCCCAGCCAGACAATTCAGGTCTTGGTCTAGCTGCTTATTAATCACATAACAGATACTGTGCTATAATTATTCTATGTGTCTTAATAGATCTCTATTTCTATGAAACTAGCATAAATGTGTCCTTTTGCTCATTAATCCATTATAGATTGACTGTGAGAGCAGAATGTCCAATGCATTTAGAAGACTTTCCTATGGATGCACATGCTTGCCCCTTGAAATTTGGAAGCTGTAAGTTTGTTTTAAATTGAGGTTTCTCCCTTTTTAGGCCACTTTACAGAAGTATTTTGCAACTCAGAAAACCTCAAGGTTTTAATCGTGTGTGTTTTTCACTTTTTTGGCAGGGTTGTATTTTTATTCTTATATATATATTTATATTTCATATAATTAATCTCTTCCATTGGTCTTAAATATCATTCAATGTTATGCCCAACATTCAAAAAAGATAAAAATGACAATGCTTTAAACAACTAGAAAAGTAGTTTGTCAAATAGAAAAGACTGTTAATCTTATAGTTGCTTTATTCTGTTAAGGCCCAAAAGCAAAAAGTAATACAGACTATGGATAGCTGAATTGGTTTAGGTGAAAGCAGTTCCCTTACTGTAATCTTGGCATATATAGAACAAGGTTTTGCCTGAATTACAAAATTTTCATACTACAGTCATGCAACATTTCTGGAAATGAAAAATCTCACAGATCTGCAGTTAGAGTCCTACACTTGCAGCATTTGTAACCTTAGATTAGAGAATATACTGGACAAAATGCACTGTAAATGAAATCAGTGTAATAGCTGACAAACATTTGTGTAAGTTCACAATTTCCCCAAGAACTATAATTTGAATAGCCACCAACCTTACACAGAACCACTCAAACGTAGCTAAACATAGTATTTGTAAAAGTTAGATATAGTCCCCCTTCAGCACTTCAAGTTCCAAAAAAAAAAAAAAAAATTAAAAAAAAATGAAGAGCTGTGGTTTTTTTTTTTACTTACTATCACTTTTAATTACTACTCTGGTTGGTTCAACACAAACAGGAAGGCAAAATATGTGGAAGATGTACTAGTGTACAAATTTGTTTCCTCAAAGGCTATTTTTTTCCAGTAGAAATGGGTCATTTCACTGATAATGGGTACTTAGTAGCTTGATCAATTTTAGATGTCGACAAACAGAACACCCAATTCATTCTTCACATGCTACCAGACAGGGTGATAATTTACTTTGGGCTGCATAGCTCTACGTTTACCATGAGAAAGGACTGATGTTATGTCTTTAAAGACCTACTAGCCTCCTAGATAAGATTTAGAGAACAAAAAGCTTACACAAACTTGCAGTAGAACTGACAAGAACAGTTCACTCATTGAATGTCACTCTTTCTTACAGCACTTCTAATAAACCTTTCCAAATCTATTGTAAAACAGAAGGGAGTAAGGGGGAAGCCTTACTCCAGCTAATAACAGGGCAAATAGCTGCAGTGGGTTTTTCATTAATAACAGGAGATCTGTGCACCTAAGATCCCAGTTAGATCTGGAGTGGTCACAGGATTCAATTTCTTTTGAACTGTACATTCAAGTGTTTATGTCACCTGCATGCTGGATTTGGGAGGTGGGAAAATGGCTAATTGGCATAAAACTTGCAAATGCGAAGTTAAACCATCAACAATCTTGGAAGAAATGTGAACTACTAGATTGAATTTGTATAGGCCTGATAAACATCTGTCACCACATCTGTGCATGGAGCCACAGCCTACACACCAGACACTCCCTAGTCTGAACAACAGTTCCCATTTTTTTCCTACACTGAGTTCTTTCTGGCATATTATGTCCCAGATTAGTCCATTCGTGGTTCACAAAGTGCCCAGCTTTCCAAATTAGTAAGGATCTTGCCTCAATAAAATGATTAGATGTAGAAATTATGAGCAGAAAGGGCAAGATAATATGGATTTGAATACAACTCCAGAGAACTACACCACAAGGGAAAAACAAGATAGCAAAAAGACATGCAAGTGCATCTGCATGTCTTTAGCACCTAAATTGGTTTCCTTTTCATCCTGGAAAAAAATATTATCATATTAAAATTATTATCAGGTGAATTTCTAATCTGGGATCCTCATGGGGAGAAATTCCTTCTGGAACATGGTTTTGCTGCAAACACTGCATGGGGAATTCACTGTCCAGAACATGGCCTTAAGGCTGGACCTCTATCCTCCTTCTCATCAGATTGTATGTCATAATTATCAGATCATAGAATATTAGTCTCAAGTTATTGATATAAAAAGAAATATCTCCCATGGAACAAATGGCTGGACCCAAGCAAGGTATGAAAATAAGACTCACTATTGTACATAGAACAGTTCTTATATTTGATTGCCACTTTTTCAATGGAAATCATATTTAAATACATTTGGGACATTCATGTCGAACAACTAAGGCAATTCATTGTAATCATCTTAATGGACTGGAAGATTTACTGAAAGAGACACTGCAGTATCACACTTTGTAGCTCCCCAAGGTAGTGTTTTCCCAGCTCTCTTTTTTTTGGATAAAATTGGATAGGAGTTTTTCCATGTCCTCCACTCTAACTCATCACTTGTTGGAGCTGGATTCAGAAAAGCCTCACATGGAAGGAATTGGACATATCCTATGAACTCTGTCCATTCCGTAGAGGCCAATAAATGTTTGACCCAGCTCCAAGGCTAAAGTGATTGGCCAAAAAAGCAGCTTAAGCTAGAGGTTATTCCAATGTAAATTCAATGTGACAAATGCTAAAGAGATTCTGGAACAAAAAGCCATATGCTGGCAAAACAAAATCAAGAAGGCAGATGCTCTCCTTAACTCTTACCACAAAAATGTAATTATCATTTTAAACTATGGCCACAGTGGAAAGCAGCAAAAGGCTGTATTACTACTTCTGCAGTAGCTGGATTGGAAGCTGAGGATGGAAGCTGAACAGAGCTGCAAATCAGGCAGTTACAGGGCAGGGAAAGCACTTCTCCAGCACAGATGAATGTACTCCTTTCCTTCAGACTCAATCCAGTGGTTCTCAGCAGCTGAGAAAAATCAGTCCTCTCTTCCAAACTACTCTTACACTCCAGAACAAGTAAAATGCTTGAACATGAATATTATTATCATCACTCCTTTATGAGACTAGATTAGCAAGGTAGTTCTTGTATTTACTGTGGCCATTGTTTTTAAGGTCAGAATTATTAAGACATAGGTTTGCATTTACCACTGATTACAAAAAGCTATGTATATGTTACAGTGCTTAGGGAATATGAAATCTGAGGGTAAAAGCACCCTTCCACTTCAATAATGCAGGATCCATGCCATGCAGTTAATTTATCAGTGCACTCCATCCAGCACCACCTTTTCAATTACTAACTATTTTCTCTTACATTATTAAGATAAAATTACTACCTCACAAATGAGGTCAAGTGAATCAGATTCGTCCTTTATGCTTGCCAGTCCTGAAAAGGGGGAAGAATTCATCGTGTAGGTAGGAGTCTAGTGTCATTTTTGATACCCTAAGGTGTCCCATCTGGCTTCCAGCTGCCTTTGGTGGGTGGAAGCTTTATGTAGGTTCTGATCACACATTCAGTCCCATACATGGATACTCTTAGATGTGAGGAATGACACTAGATGCCTCTATGTAGACAACTAACTCCCACACTAACTGCTCAGAGTGAAAGCTGTCAGGCTCTAGACTACACAAGATGACAGAAGAATTTTACAAGGAGAATAAGATTCAAAATATGTATCCATATTTTGATTCATGAAATAACATACCAATAACAGCATAAACCACCTGGATGGCATATGTAGTATGCTACTGAATTACCTATGCAACTGCTTTTCTTTTCTTTTGTTCAAGACTTAAATAAATGTGAACTTGAGTATGAGCATTTTCCAGAAATAACCAGAGCAAAAACAATAGATGATTTGTGATTTAAACTCACTTGAACCTGGGCAGCATCAGAAATGTCTGCTGTGCGTATTACGCAGCAAGGACAGTGCAAGGAGGAGATAACCAAATGGAGAGCTTTAGCCAAGCTGATAAGATCACTGAAGACACTCTGAGAAGGACTTACTTTCTTAAGAAAAGAAAAAGCACCACACTATGACAAATTGAAAAGGCTGGGGCTCATCTTTTTTGATAGTAGTTAGAAGTTAGGAAAAGACTTGGAGTCCTTGCATGTCTATAAAATTCCACAGCTTACTCTAAATTCTGGTTCCTCAGAGTGTACATCAGTAGAAATGATGTAATAGAGAGAAAGATTTTCATACCATTGAGGACCAACCCTAATCCAGCTCTACAGCAGATATTTAGCTAATCATCATATAAACAGTCCTATAAAATCAGTTTCCCAGAGATAGAAGGTTACAATAAGCCAGTTCTGAGTGTCTAAAAATAATGAAAGAGAATTTAGTATTCAAACTGCTGCTCAAAACATTGTTCTGATAAAGCCACATAGCAACAGAAGATGCAAAGCTGAAATGCAATGTATTTCTTTTAAATTAGATGCTTATACCAGAGCAGAGGTTGTATATGAATGGACACGGGAACCAGCAAGGTCAGTGGTTGTGGCTGAAGATGGCTCTCGACTTAACCAATATGATCTGCTTGGACAAACTGTGGACTCTGGAATCGTTCAGTCCAGTACAGGTCTGTTAAATTTTTTTTGGGGGGGAAGGTTTATATTTAACTGCCAAAACATAATTCAAAGCAGGAATGAAAATACTAAGACCAAAGAGAGAGAGAAGTAAATTGCACTGCATGAGCTTCAGATTAGGAAAGTATGACTTTGAAAAGCTAATGTATCCTGGGATTATTTCCCTACTTCAACTGGTGGTTAAAATATTTGAAAAATTAAAAAGCTTCCTATAGTGACAGATCTAGCCAGAGAAGAGTAATTTGTGGTATAAAGAAGCACTTCTCATCATATTATCTGCTTACTACTTAAGCTTAATAAAATGGTAGAAGAATATGAATCGTTGAAGAGCGTATTCCTGGAGGCAGTGCAGTTGCTAAAAGTTAAGCATATAGTTTCTTAAGAAAGTATTTAGAGTGAAAAAAAATGGTATCAAATTAAAAACCACCTGGAACATCCAAACAGGATTTAGGTGTATTAATGCTAGCACCACCTTTAACTCCAAAACTATTAATGATAAAGAAATATAGATGACATTTGTAATATTACCAACCTGAAGCTGGCTAACAACCTTTGGGTTTTCACTTCGCAGTGCTTGTTTTAAGATGTAATATTTTCAAATAATAATTTAGAAGGGGCATGAAGGTCTAAATACAGTAACAAACTGAGCATTGATCATGAACAAGAGCTCAAAGCATTGACTAGTGACCATTCAATGAACCAAAAGAAGCACTGCATTAGAAGTAGTTATATTGCTTTGAATACACCTGATGTTGTGACTGAACTAAAGTAGTACACTTACACCAGCATAAAGGCAAACTTTCTGATGTGTTATTTATAAAGTCAATGAACATCCAAGGAAAAGTGAGTCAATTTAAGGCAAATTAATTTGTGTCTAAATTTTTTCTTTAGCTTGCCAAAATATATTCGTAGACTCTATTAAAATAGTCAACAAAATTTCTCACAGACAAAAGCTTCTAATGAACAATATTCAGGTTACTGCTTGAAAATTTCTGTTCAGTTGATGTAATTTAAAAAGAAGTGGGATTGCAGTAAAAAGGACTTTAGATAAGAAGACTATAACCAGCCCTGCTCCCATAGATCCACTGCTTCCATTATTGAGCACAGAGGCATGCATGAGTGAAAAGAAAAGGGGAAAACTCTTGGCCTGGCCACAGCTAAAAATGTTGCCATTGAATTTTCCTTGAAGAATCAAAAAAATATTTGTTTTGCCCATGATATTTCACAGGTTTGAATTCTGCCTCCTTTTTCTACATAAAAAAACCTGAAAAAATTCAAAACATTAAGTTAATATAAGTGAAGGAGTTATGTGGGCACTTTTAAATGTTTCTTATTGTGTAATACGTATAAACTAGTTCAAACATGATTGAACATATAAAATGAAAACCAAATTTATCTGCTCAACAAAGTTATTTGTGGAAGACTTTAGGAATCCTAAGGGAGCTAAAAAGAACTACCTTTATTCCTAACTTCTTAGAATGAAGAGGTAAGGGAGACTAAGATGCATAACATACAACTTGTGCTACAACTTGTGAAATAAGACAGTAATAAGACATTATGAATATAGAAAACATTTTGCTCAAGAGCTGTTTGAAATTTTGGCCTGCAGGGAATTCTGTGACTGAGTTACAAACCTTTGAAAACAGAGGAATTGCTGGCAAGTTTGACAGTGGTCAGCAGCTGTCATGAATGTGGCATAACAAGCATAAAATAGGGGAAGCTAAAGACTCAGTAAATAGCTGGAGTCCTTCAGTTATTCTAATAAATGACTGCACTCCATTGGTACTATGGAGACTCCAAAACATGGTTTTGCCTTGTAATAGAACTGTAGGCATTATTCTAGACCTATTCACTCCTCATATCATTACTTTTACCTGACTTCTAGCTCAGACCTGCTGCAATGCTTAACAGATGAGAGTAATCCCTGTCTTTTTAATTGCTTTTATGCTTTGAATCTTGTTCTCATTTTCCAGAGGTTAAAAATACTTTGATAATTTAGGCAGCTAAATAAAGCTTCAGAGTACAGTAGTGTGTTCACTCTGTATTCTTAGCTTGCCATCTACAATCACCGAATTAATTCTGACATACAGTTGTGGGCAGTCTATATCTGATTGCATTAAAATAGCTTCCCACGTCATATTTTAGTAGATAAAATTAAATTATTGGAGGAAAGTCTGGCACCCTTCATAAGATGATAATCTCTGGTACAGAGGAAAAGAAGGTTGTTTCAGTGAAAGTTAAAGGTGGGCAAAATTCAAGTAATATTGCTCACTATACTAATTCTCCCAGCCCTATTTTTGAAAGATTTTCCTTTTACTTCCTTTGCTTTATCTCTCAATGTATAATTGATTCTCTTTTCCCCTTTGCTACTGTCTTTTATATTGAAACATACCAGGAGTATTGTCACATCTTATTTATAAGCTTTCCTCAGGGTTATACAGTGAGCAAGATTGTTCAAATGAATGTTCTTCTAGACTCTGAATTAAAGAAAAGGGCATTTGACATGCTCAGTGTACAAGCATTCAATGTCTAGACATAGTTTTTCGATCCAATTTAAGCTTTTCCTGTACAAGAGAAACTTTCTCTTTCCAGCTGCCTACATTTTAAAATAGAGTAACGGTAAATTCATGTCATCTCTAATCTCCACACAAGTTTCTGTTCAGTAACATGTCCACTTGTTTCTTTTCGAAGATAAAGTTGTATATTGCATAAAAAGGTGAATTAGTTACTACAAAGAAAAGTCACATCAATAGGTTTTTTCCCAATCTTTTGAGTATCTGCTGTTTAAAAAACCCCCATTTTCAATGATGCAAAAAATGATGTGGAAATGAGGCATTATTTGCTTTGGTCTGGCAGGAAAGGTTTATAAAGTTATATAAATACTTCAGATTTCTTTCAATTGCAATTAGAATACCCAGCTCAAATGTTTTTGTAGCACCCAAAAAGTTAGTGCTAAGGAAAATATCCTGTGTTATTCTTGCATTCTCCATTTACTTCAGGAAAAAAATATTCATTTAGTTAAGTACTGAATTAGCAGAAAAAGGACACAATCTTCAGAGCACACAAAGAACAGACAATAGTAATGCAGACACAATCACATCAACCACTACATCTCAAGCCTGGCCCAGCTGAAACACTTCTGAATGCCTGTGGTGATTTAGTCATTCTATGTTGTTTACACATGTATATTATGGTGGGTTTCCATCTTCTAATGGAAAAAAGACCTTTCACAAGAGGCCCAAACCTCCAGTTAGTGCAGACTTTTGTTCACTACTCAGCAGAGATGAAAAGATGTAAATTTAATTAGCATTTCCCAGAACTGTCTAGTTTTGTTTTATTAGTAGAACTTCAGAACCTGCTTTGTTAACTATTTTCTTCAGAGCTGGCCCAATTTGATCTAGGGATGTTTTTTTTATAATGGGGGGGATATAATGAAAAAATTACTTCCTATGAAGCCTTTTAATTTGTATATTTATAAGTGCTTTAATGCTTCTGTTTTTCTTGGTTTTAGGGGAATATGTTGTTATGACTACACATTTTCATTTGAAGAGAAAGATTGGTTATTTTGTCATCCAGACTTATCTGCCATGCATCATGACAGTGATACTGTCACAGGTGTCCTTTTGGCTTAATCGAGAATCTGTTCCAGCAAGAACAGTATTTGGTAAGCAAGACTTAAAATCTGCATGACAATCATAAGTCAACTAGGTTTAAGAAATTCTGTAGTAAAGCCAGTTATGCATAACATGGTATTGGAGAAAAGCATGAGCCTGGACATAGTGCAGAACACGTTTCAGTGTGCAGATGTAGCAGAAACTGATTTAAGGTCCAAAGCTTTTAAATGGATTGTAAATAGGGACCTGAAAATATCTTGCACAATCTATTACAGTCTGACTTTTTCAAAACAATAAGTGTATGAATAAAACATTTCTGACTAGAGCAATGACATTTGCGGTGGGGACTGTCAAAAAGTTTTTAAACAGCGGTCTTGGTCATTTGACATCCTTAGGCCTTTGAAAACTCTTATCCTACAAGTCTTTTTCATCAGTCCCTTTTGCAGGCCATTCTAAAGGTCTTTTATTGAAATCAGTGACAATTTATTATCTTTACAGTGGTGAATAGATGCACTCAACAAATACAGGCAGAAGGCAATTTAAAGGATTTTTAAGTTTATACAGTTCATGTCTATCGTTCTCACCACTGCTTGCAAATACTTATCTTAAAATTAGAAACAAACAACTAATGCAGTCTTTGGAGATACTAATCTGAGTCAAGTACATAATTAAAAAGAAAGAAAAATAACAAATCATCAGTTAGGGAAAACAGAACCTGAGATTCTTGCTATCTTTTGCTAGTCTTTTTTGTGATACTCAGATGGGACACCTGAACACTTTCTGCAAGAGGTGGAAGAACACACAGCTGAGTTGGCTTTTACACTCATTTCCCTGCCTCGGGGCACTGCTGGGGCAGGACACCATGGGCTCTCCTGCTATGCCAAAGGGAATTTACCCATTTACGCCTGACATAGCAAAGCCAGAGAGTCACAAGGCCTGATGCTAAGAAACACAGACTCTGAAGCTCTTGTTGAACAAGAGCTATTTTTATTGACCTTTTCTGGCACTATTCACAGCTGTGCTTTAGTTGCACAGTGCCTCTGGAAGTCAATCTCAACTTGCATAGCCTTAGACCTCATGAGCCAAGTAGAGGATTTCTGTTGATATACAGATGTGCATTTACAGAAGAATGGTTTAGACAGTATAATTAAATTTGATTTATATAATATTGTTTAGATTAACATCTAAAATTAATTCTGAATTTTCATCATTAACTTCACTGAGAATTAACCTGGGACATTTATGGACCTTTGTAGTCAAAACTATTAAAATTGTAGCTATTATACCACTTTCTGCACATGCCATTTAAAAAGAAATGTCAGCTCATCAGTTTCAAATGCTGTACTTCATCGTCCCTAGATGGAGAACAACATTTCCTAGTCTTACAATGAATAATATGTAATACTGCACAATGGTCAAGCTGCTATCTTTGCAGGGTCAAGAATCCCCACCTCTGAAAGCTATCCTTTTAAAAGACATTTTGTAAATAGCCTTGTGTTGACTCCATCATTATGTTTCAAGATAGCTTTTTCATTTCTTAGTGGCAGTGAAACTGCTACAGAAAACTTTGCAGGAATGTACAAACATATGGAAACACAACTTTCAGTCCTTAGGAGCACAGATAATAAAAATTATAAATCTTGTTTTGTTATTATGTAAGTCACTAATAATTCAAGCTCTTCACACCAGCACGTAAATACATTGTTCCTTATTTGGCCTATTTTAGACCTCTGCACATTTTCACTAACACTCAGTGCAGCAAAGATGAACTCACAAGACACATTCAGTATATGACATTGCAGTTGTCAAGGTAACTTGTGGACATGTGATTTGATGTAAATGTCTAGCCTGCACTTGTACATTTTTCTTCAAGCAGAGTGAGTTCAATACAGTCCCTCTGGCTCTCGATGGCCAGTTAAAGGAAAGCAGTGAGAGGCTTTCATATCAGAAATGCAAATTACATTATCACTGTTCTTACATACATTCTTTGCCATTTTCAGGCCATCATTGAATAAAGGGACAGAAATCTGTAAAGCCATCAATTCAAATAAATGTAATATCAAATAAAGCTTAGTACATTTCAGTATGTATTTCAAGGAGCATATACCAAAGAAGCTGAATGAGAACAAGTTTTTTCAGCATCTCAGCCTACTGTAAGAAAGAAATAAAAATATAAATTGTCACATCTGTAGGATAATTCACAGGGCAAAAGGATCAGCAACAAAGATCCTCCAAGTACTAGGAAACATAAAGTAGTATCCAGTCCACAACTCAAAACATTATTTCCATTCCAAACTTAAAAATATTATTCTACTAAAACAATGTCAAAGAATAAAAGTATAAAAGTTGTCTTGAAGATCCTGCATCTGCCTCCAAACTTGAAAACTGATATCCTTAATTAGCAACTGAACTTAAGTGAGGAAGTTCATAAGAATTAGGGATGAAGACAGTATTTTCCCATCTATTGTAATAGTTGAGAAATGAAGCACAAACTATAGCCACTGGCCTAAAGACACCACAACTGTTTGCTTTGCAGGAGTGACAACTGTCCTGACGATGACTACGCTGAGCATCAGTGCCAGGAATTCTCTGCCCAAGGTGGCCTATGCCACTGCTATGGACTGGTTTATAGCAGTCTGCTATGCCTTTGTCTTCTCTGCACTCATCGAATTTGCAACAGTGAATTACTTCACAAAGAGAGGCTATGCATGGGATGGCAAAAGTGTCGTTCCTGAAAAGGTAATCCCACCTAATATCTAGCCCAACAGGGGATACTGTGAGATGCTTGGTTCTCTTAGCCCATTAGAAATTCTTATTAGTTAGAATTGTAAGTAATTATTCCAAAGGAATTTTCTCATGTGTTTGCACACTGCATTTCTACATATATTCAATAACTACTTAGACACTGAGTACCTAAATACTACACTTCTGACGTACTGGATGATACTCAATCCTGTTAATAATTAAAATTTCACTGAGATTTTGGTCTGTGGAAGTGATCAGAAAAAAATATGTTTTGTTGGTTTTTTTTTTTTTTAAAGGAAGGCAATCAATTCTCTAGTGTTTGAGCAAGAGAAAATGTGGATACCTCAGTATAAACATAGGAAATAATCTCATGGCTGCTGTATTTGAGAGTTTCCAAAGTATATTGCTCCCCCACCTGAACTTCAGGACTGTTCTGTGATCATGACCAAATCAGTCACTGCAGGATTTTTTTTTGTTCCTTTCTTTTGCCTCCTATCATTTTCCAGTTTTTTAAAAGTGTAATTTTTTTTTTTTTATTCCTTAGTCTGTAGGAAGAATTGATTTGCTTGGGGGAAAGCACTGACATTTTTGTTAGGAGTGTGCAATCCTGATCTGTACCTCCCTGAATGCAATAGAGATCACACTGACTCCCTTTGGCCTGGGATCTGATACATCTTGGATGTGTCAAGAAATTGTTGAGGACATTTAGGGGATAAAGTTTCTCATTTCCTATGAGTTATCATGTCAGCTGCTTCTGTGAGGAAGCTCATTTGGTTAGGATTTTTTTCTTGAGAGATCTTGAAAAAGACTTTTAACTTGCCTAATTGGTTATTATGAGCATTCAAAGAAAAGAGATTCAGCAGAATAAATATTTGGAGGAGCAGATGTTACTCATTGGTAGGCAAATATGTGTGTTTAATTCAGGGGTACATGCCTATATATATTCACACGCTTTTTTCTCCTCTATTTTTAGTTGCATAAGTCAGTGTGAAAAATAAAATTAGGACATTTACACAACAACTAATATGAAAGTAGTGTAGAACAAATGAATGAAGTACAAAACAAACTTACAGTAATAAGCTGCACACATGGTGAATATTCAGTTTTCAGTTACTGATGATGCTTCATTGAAAATTATCTGTTTGATTCTTCCTTGTGCTCCTATCTTCATGATATTTATTGTAAAAAATGAAAAATGGGCTATATTAACAAAAATGTTAAATCTTGCCTTGTTACTAATAACCTACAGTGTTACAGAGTTACTGTAATCAGCCATTTCATACCAATATAAACACAATATTCAACCATTGTTTAAAGCAATGCGTGGGGCTCCAAGCCATGTTGCAACAAACCTCTCCCCACTTGCCCTGATGTTTTTGCAGCTTCCCTTCACATTCCCAAGTGTCCTGCAGGAGCCTATGTGCTCCCTGAAATGTGCATCCTTCGTACAAGCAGGTTTTACCAAAGCCAGCCTGCTGGCTCATCTGTATGGCTAGCAATCTATAGTTGAGCTGCCATTCAAAGTACTGGGAGTAGCTTAAAACATATTGCTGTGGGACAGCTACTTCTTGAAAACAGCTATCTTGTGAAATGGCATAATAGATCACATTCTGCTGATATTTTCTCTGTAGCTGCATCTTTTTTCCTTTTTCTTCTAAAAGGATAAAATGGATAACATTTGCCTCTTCTTTTGGTGGCAAATACTGCCTAAAGATTTTCTAAACTCTTGGGATTTTTTTGTTACCTTTTTTTTTCCTGTCTCTCTCATAATCCGAGGAACTCGGAGCAAAGTGATGGTTTTCCTTCCACCTCCTTAATGACCCACTACATCTTTTTTCTATGTTTACCTTTGTGCAGTGGCTGGAGGAAGGCTTTGGACTGTCTGCAACAGGGACAGTTGAATTCCAGCTGGCATCCACAAATGTCAACATTTTTTTTCCCCTATAAATAGATGCCAGAAGGGAATACTGAAAAACATAGGTACCCAGGAGAAAAATCTAGATATTCTTTCTGATCAGTAAGCTTTTCTTCACTAAAAGATTTTTCAATACATTCTTGCTTTAGCAATATAAGGTGGATGCAAAAATCTTAATGGAAAGCTACATTAACAAGTGTGGTGTCTTTTCAAGTTTGTCCTAGTCAAGAAGTGCAGTTGATGAAGAGAAGGTTGAATTATAAGTGTTTTGTCACTGTTGATTAGCATTAAAGGTAATTTTGTCAATCAGTAGGCCTGCTATCACTATATATCCTATTCTAGTTTATCAGTCATCTAATACAATAATGCGCATAGATGATTTTGTCTTTGTTGTCACCTAAATATTTTACATCACTCAAATCTAGATGCTAACTTGCTTTTTACAGCTTATTACAATTTGTGGCATAAATTTGATTAACTGCAAAATTTTATGGTGCTTTTTCATAATCTTATCTACTGAGAAAATAACGAAAATAAACATTTTTTTTTTCTTTCTTCAGCCAAAGAAAGTGCAGGATCCTCTCATTAAGAAAAATAACACGTACACAGCTGCAGCTACAAGCTACACCCCTAACATTGCAAGGGACCCTGGGCTGGCAACCATTGCTAAAAGTGCAACCATTGAGCCCAAAGAAGTTAAGCCAGAAACAAAACCTGCAGAACCCAAGAAAACTTTTAATAGTGTCAGTAAAATCGATCGACTATCAAGAATAGCCTTCCCCCTGCTTTTTGGAATCTTTAACTTAGTCTATTGGGCTACCTACCTAAACCGAGAGCCCCAGCTAAAAGCTCCGACTCCACATCAATAACCTCACTTACTCATAGAGTTGTTTTGTCTTTTGCTCTGGGAATTGCTTCCCGTTTTCACATACAGTAATTCCCATTTGCTTCATTGCCTCTGTCTTAAAGAAAATAAAGATTTCTTTACTTAAGAAAAGGTAAAATATATCTATATATTTACAAAAAAAAAAACCCCTGTGTGTGAGGGAGACAAAAAGATAAGCTTACATACTTTCAAAAGTGAGCTGAAAATGTGAGAGTTGTAGAGTAATGAGCAAAGAAAACCATTTGTAGATAGCTGAGTACTGAATGTTCCCAAAAGGTATTGTATATGTACATGGAAAAAGATATTTTTATTCAAAGGATTATGGGGAGTGGGAAAATGTTCTTTATGACATTCCTGATGCACATACTGTACTGCACCATTTATTCAACCATTGTTTGTAATAATATTTTCAAGGATGTAAAGCTTTCCATTTGCTGAATCCCATAAGATATGTTATTTTCCTAATCCCTTTTCTCTTCTATATTCCAAATCACCTGGCTTATAATATTAAATGGTCTTTAAAGAAAAAGGCAGTCTACTCACTCTAGGTCCAGTTTGCCACTGTATAGCACATAAGATCTAATGGTAACAAATGCTTTCATCTGCTGTCTTAATGCAGTCGTGTTCTAAGCATTAAGTTGTCACTAGATTTAAAACCAGTTGCACAATCAAGTGCAAGTCCCAAGTTCCCTCTATCACCTATGAAATCCAAACAATTCCTGGATGCTTTTACAGGTAGCTTTTACTCATCACTATGTTTTAGAGAGTTAAAAAAAATAAATAAAACAACAAAAAAAACAACCACACAATTTTTGCAAGCTCTAGATATGTTGAATGTATTCTTTTATAAAATGATACATTACAAAGAAGCTTTAGACTGAGATTTATGGGTAGCAGAAAGACAAAATATAGTATTTAAATAATATATGTAAATATGCAGCATGAGATTGTACATTTTTTTACTTTTTTAAATTTGTGTTCTTAAAACATTGTGTAGGATTCACCTCTTAGCTCTTAATATGTTGTTAAAATGCTCAATAAAACATATTTAGAGCCTGAATAATAATAAAAATCAATCATCAGTGGTACTGGAAAGCCTAAAAAAATAACTACACAGAAAGTGCTTGGAATTAATTCCATTTGTAAAGTGGTTAAGTGTACAGTAGCTTGCAATTTGACAATGTCATCCAATGTATACTATTAGATTAATGACTGGTCTGCTCAGGTCATGCATAAATACTAAAGTATGGACTTATATTTGGTAGGTAAAAATGGTGAAATATTTGTTAAGACAGAAGTTCATCTGTATATTACTGCTATATTTGCTGATATATAACTGTTACAATAAGTGATGTAATATATGTAGCATTAAATACAAAAAAGTCATACATAAAAGAATGTACAGGAAAATAGATTTTATTGAGTAAACTTACTACATTTCATTTTTACTGTAGCAATATATTTGTAGGAACAATATGTAAGGGCTTTAAATAAAAGATGTCCATTTTGCAGATATTGTGCTCCCTTTAAAAAAATTCTAGTCAGTATCATTACTGCTAATTCTTAGAAATAAAATTTCAGATAAAGATTTTTCAAAGAGGTGGGAAGAATGGTGGATACTTGCAAGCATCAGTTAAAAAACCCATAATATATGCTATTGAATGATCTTTAAAACAGAGCTACATGAGCCTCCAGAGAAACAGCTACTGAGAATCAAATTTCATAGGCAATGTTTTCTAAACTTTCTCAATAAATCATAAAGTTGACAGTCTCTATCTACTAAAGGAAATAATACTTTATTTAGAGAATTATTTTTTTTAAAGTAATGCTTCATTGTCTAACATTTGGTCCTGTCTAAACTTGACAAGTTATCTGATTGGAGCTTGTTACAAGAGGATGTTTCATCTTCTGGTATCATGTGTAGATATATGTATAGAAAAAAATAAACTATGGCTCTTTAACTTCTGTGTACTTGTTTATCTTGTTATTTTTGGCGTTATATTAGTGTGTTCATTTAGGGATTTTTATCTTTCTAGCAATTCATAGCTACCTTTTGGTCTGCATTTTGCACATTAGATGTGACTATTACTTAACTAGTCTGCTTTTGGCTATGCAATGATTGCATTCTATCACCTCTTAGTTAGTCTATGCCAATAGTATTCTACTGTATAAACTTGATTGCACAGTTTATCAAAGACAAGGTATTCTGTATGTAGCTTTTTTACAATGCTTTGCTAAACCATGTAATAATAGTAAGTCTTCCTTGAAAATAATGATACACTCTTATAGAGGACAGTTTCTGTTTACTCCTGGGATAATTTTAAAAAGATGACATTGAATGTTTATTGCACCTCAGTGCAGTGATGTGGCAATAAAACCTAAATCCAATAGAGGTTGTTTATGGCAGAAGCATGTATTGCTTTACAGAGTTTAGCAAAAGCTCTTTATTTTATGTCAGACTGTAATTCTATTATAATAATAAAGCTAAAAATGTTCAATAATGAAAGTGAATGTTTTACTTTGGTTTTCTTTAGTTTCTGCCTTTTATGACACATTGCTTGATAAACTGCTATTCATTCAAAAACTTACTTTCTGTGCATTTGATAATGAATGCAGTTTTAATAGATGTGATTTTCTGTCCAGTGCTTTTCAGGGACAAATATAAGAACAGGAATGTTTCCAAAACCTGATTTGACATTCAAAAAGATAGTTCAGTCTGTACAATGTATATCCAGTAAAGCAATTAATTGAATCAGATGAACAGTTGTTAAGGTTTAGTACCACAACACTGAGTATGATACAGGGTAGGAACAGAATAAAATGCATTGTCTCTCAGAAAAAAGGGCAGATAAACCAGAGTGAGAGTAAAAATGAGGGTATTTGTGTTATATATTTCATTGTTTAGCTAGATGCACAGATTTATGAAAGATTGTTAGAAGAGACCCTCAAGCTGTATGAAATAATATTATTTCACCTATTTAATGAGTTGTGGAGATAGCATTCAAACAAATACATGCATAGCTTGAAAATTTAAACTCTCAACTTCTCTTTCTTTCCCACATAGGAAAATAGAGAGAGAGGAAAAGTCATTCCAGTACATTCAGCCCTTAACATGTTCTCAGAAAAAAAATTCTGGAAAGCAAAGCTCTTAAGTAGGGGAAAACAAACAATTGCAGACAGAGTTTTAAAGGATCCAAAGCAGGGAAGGCTGATATAAATGTATATATGTATAGACCAATATGCACAGTGCTCTTAAGCATGAATACTATAGAATGATTCTACAAACTGGAAGGAAAGATTGTGGTAATATGGACTCAGATTCTATTAACTTATTATGCTTTCCTCTGTTTTGAATGAGAAAAATGCAGTCTGCATCCCTGTTCCTTCTTGCCTCCTATTACCAACTCCACAGCAATGAATCCCTATAGAAACCCACACAGGATTTTCTGGAGGAGTATGGTAAAGAAAGTGGTGAGTGACACTGAACACCCACCTCCTATGTTCAGATGCAGAACACACATGGGGATTCTCACATCTTGTTTGTACCTGCTGGGACATTTTTAGGCAGAATTTTACTCCAATGAAATGAGTGAAAATATCTGGATAAAACAGGATTTGACTCAGACAAAAAAATACATAGCACACCTTCACAGAGCAGAGCAACAGCCTCCTCATATGGCAGATTCAGAGTCACCAGACAGTCCAGCATGACACCCTGACATGACATTGCTATATTTGCTCTCTTATTACATCATTAGGAAAAATTCAAGTTTTCCTTGGATCATCCCTAGAAGCTACTGCAGGACTTTCTTAATGACTAAGAACAATTTTACACCAACAACTTTCTTAATGATATTCTTTACCTTGGACTGACTATGTGAGACCTGAAGAAACTGATTTCCTTTCTTTCTCCCCTATTTTTCAACAATATGGTAAATAATAAAAGCTTATGAAACATCCTAATGGCTAGAAAATGGAGCAGACATGCTTCAGGGAGCAAATAATAAGAAAACCTCTTTCAGTCTGTGCTTTGTATCTGAATGACTGTCCAAATAAATTAGTGTGACTAAGGAAAGTCAAGCTTTTTCTTAGAGGCTCTGAAAATATCAGTCAATTTGAAAGACAAAATATCAAGATCTCCTCAGGTTTTCTATAGCAGATCTACAGAAGAAAAAAAAAATCCTACTGCTCTGCATAAGCATGAGATAGTTTAAATAAAAATATGTTTGCAGTCTTAGCACATGAACTTTGCAAGTGAAGTATTATCAGCTTGTCAAGCTGTTGCCATCACGTTGCGTCTAATGACAAACTACATCAAATACAACAAGAGAGGTAAAAGCCTTGAAACAACAAGTTTCTGTAGGTTTGTTCACTCTGGCTATAGGCCATTGAAACAGGCAGGATGACTGATAAACTTATTTGATTAAACTGCTTGAGGGCATTTGAAGATGCTCTGCGTAGGTTTTGCACTTGCAGCACAGCTGTTGCATGCTTTTCATCCAAAGATGAGAGAGACTTCCCCTCAAATACCTGCAGCAAACAGACAGATTGACCAACAAAGGGCAGTGCTTTTTTAAATGTACTGTCAAGAGGGAAGGATGTATTTGCTGAACTCTTTCTCCAGTCAAGGACATGTGAATGCAAACACTTAACAAATTTCTTTCCAACTGGCCTCATACATGAAGTATTTAATTAACCTCAAGCTGTACAAGCCTAAGGAACTGAATCAGGCCTAAGATGCTAAATTTGTCTAGAAGTGGTTTGCTAATGGCTGCCCAGACTGCACTATCTTTGCTTAATACTAGGTGACTAAAGTGCCTCATAGAAAAAAAGTAATTCAGCTGCTGTGGGATTAATGCAAATTTCTTTAAAAACCCCCACATACTTAGAAGTTCCATTCCATTACTGCTACTGATTTTGTTCTACAAAAATCCATGAAATATAACTTCACTTTTCATCTTATTTCCTGCCTCAGGGTCTATGGCATGAAGAGGTGAGGAACACAATTCTCAAAGGTAATGGTGCATATCTTAGGAAATAACAGCATGAGAGTCTTAGATCAATAGTTACAAATATGCATAATACTTAAAGAAGTTTCATGGACACAACAAAATAATAGGCAGATTAATGGAACACTTTATGGGCTTGATAGGATTTTGTTTGTTCATTTACGTGAGACAGCTAAATCAAACTTTAGAGAAAACTGCTACATACAGCTCTTCAGAAGACAGTACTTACTGTCAAATAGTCTACTGATTTCTGCATATCTCAGTCATCTGCTCCCTACCTTGCCTCTCTTGCACTTAATGTATAAGGCACTGAGCTATTTTAGACCAAGCAAAATGGGGCCTTGGATCACTGGGGTTTTACCAGCTTGTTTGTGACTATCCTCTCTCCTTCCTCTCCTGTCTGTGGGAAGGCAAAGAAAACAATGAAGTAACTAGAACAATGCATCCCATTCCAACAGCCTAAAAGGACACAGAGTGTATTATGAGAGTGATTTCTGTACTGATACAATGTTTAGCTGGCTGCAAGGCCAGAATTTTCACTCCTGTGTGCACTTCTCTTATATCCTATTTAATCTTCTCTCCTTAAAGATAACCAGGTTCACAGAGAAGGTGAACATTTTGCAAGTTTCACATGATACTTCCAGAAGATTCCAGCCATGATTTCACTGATACTGAAATGCATGGGAGTTTTATTCTGGTCACTGAGTTACTGAAACTCAAAGGTTATGCTCATTTTTAAGTAACTCTAACCTAGGCTTTCTTTTCAAGCAAAAGAGGCAATGCTGAACATGTCTACATCTACTTAACGTGATTGCCTAACCATCCATCATCCACTCCCCACCCAAGAAGCATTGGCCTTCTCCTAGCAAACGAGTTAATAAAATAACAAAAACCCTTTTAAGCAAAAAGAAGACTTCAACGAGTGCTTGATGCTTTCAAAAACCTCACCCAATATTTCTAGCCATGCATAGAAAGCCTTTAAAAAAAAAACATACTGGTGATACTAAAATATAATTACAACAGAAAGTAAGAAAGAGTTCATTAGATTCTGCAGCAAGTTCTACTAACAAAAGGTTTTGATTTTGCCAGAGTGTGAGGATAAAAAAACCCCCAAAACTCTTGCAGATTGGTGAATACATATGTGGCAAGCCACACAAATATGGGGTTTGAGTTTTTGAAAGAGAATTCCTGGTTATATTTACACTGCTTTAAAAACCCTTCTCAATTAAGTAGCAAAATCTGAATTTTTTATTGAGTATTGTCATAAATCTGCATGGAGCCATCGATCAGACAAATCAGAGACACAGGTTAATTATTATCTTCTGGTATCAGGCCTTATTAATGGCAGCAGAAATAAGAGAAGTTCAAGTAACTAAATTCTGTGAAGTATGTCTGTCACATTATCCTAGAACTGACATAATTTCTCTCTCAAATCAGCTTTTTTCCTAAATATCATCCTTGTTTAATTGCAAAATACAAGACATAAAAAGTAAGAATACTTTTGGTTACAGCCTTAGGTTCAAAGGGAATAAGCAAGCTTCAAGAAATATGACCATATACCTAAAGAAAAGCAGTTTTATCTGGCTACTGCAAGAAGTAAATGGAAAGAAGTCTATAAATAGACATGATTCATTTATTTATAAATGTCTAGAGATAAGTAATATTATTAATTCTCTGGTGTGGCATAAGCTGACATATTTATTACTAAACACAGTGTACTTAACAACAAGAGTTGTAAGACAACAGGCTGTTTTACTACTGCCTCTTAATGGGAATTGCATGAATAATGAGTCTCAGGAGGCACTTACCAGTGATAAAGGTAAATATTGGCTCTAAAAAATGTCAGACAAGCTATTATACCTCTGTATTACAAGCAAGCTATACAGATTATTAGCTATTATTTTGTTTTATTATACCTAGTATTTAATAGCTGGGAATGCATGTTTAGAAGATAAAAAGCCTGATGATATCAGAATATATGGTCAATGCAAGTGGCAAATAATCATCCATTTCTCTTCATGTCATAACTATGGCTGGATGGTGTACATCATCCAAGAAAACTTGCTTCAAGGTCAGTACAATGAAGGCTCTTCAACAGCAAGCAACACAGCAGAAACTGAATTGTAATTGTCCCCTAGTTTCTGCATAGTAGCAGCGAAGAACTTGCCTGGGATTTCAGCTCTGCTACTCGCTATTATGCAAAGATTACCCCATGTTGCATAGTTAGAATGAACATACTAGGAAAAAAAGGATAGGCCAGAACACAACTTGTTGGTGCCTGTATATGCTAACTCATGATGTCTGGGATTTAGGAAACTGCTCATATAAACAAAACTTTGTCCACATCTGCACTAACAACAGAAGAATATTCACTGTGGTCACACCATCATAACTCAGGTGATGTAATCCCAAGACTTAGCTACTGTTAAACACTTCAAGGACCTAAACTACTCTCACATCTGTGGTGACTGATTTCCAGCTGTAACAGATCTCAAAGAACTGTCTCACCTCCCTCTGCTTACAAAGTTGTCACTTCTGATGTCCCAGCAATAATCAGTCTGACTTACATTTCTTCTGCCACTCATGCCCTCCTGGCCAGTGCAGTGCAATAGGTCAAAGGACACAGTTGTAAAGATATGCCAAGATGAGAAAAATCAATTTGAGAGTCCCAAAGGCAAAACTACTGATGCAGAAGATTACTAAATACAACCAGTTGCCTTATGGCACTTGAGTCTTCCAAAAACACAGTGATGCTGCTGGTTCAGTATATAGGAAATAAGATCTTACAGCAAATCAGAAAGAATAAGATTTTTTTGGTTTGTTTTTCATTGTGCCTAAATACTATTTGCTATGGGGGGAAATGGTAGAGTGTAGATCTGTATAAAACACTTCAAAAATATTTCTATGGCTAACATTACAGAAAGAGTGCAAAACCTACTGACCCTTAGACAAATTTGCATCAGCTCTAGGACTCTTCCAAGAACAGAATGTCCTTGGGGAAAAATAACTATGTCTTAAATATATATATTAAGAGCTCAAATTGTGGAATAATGAGGCAGGATATCTCAACCCTAATGAAACAGTCCCAAAGTTCTATTCAAATTATTAGAATGCTGTTAATATTGATTGTTAAAGTGTAACTATATTTATATACCCATACATATCAAGCATAAGTTGCACCAAGGGAGGTTTAGACTGGATATTAGAAAAAGTTTCTTCACTGAAAAGGCTGTTAAGCCTTGGCACAGGCTACCCAGGGAAGTAGTAGAGTTACCATCCTGGAGAGATTTAAAAGACACATAGATGTGGTGCTTAGGCACATGGTTTAGAGGTGACCTAGCAGTGCTGGGTTATCGGTTAAACTTGATGACCTTAAAGATCCTTTCCAATCTAAACAGTTTCATGAATCTGTGAATTTCCTCCTCAACTTCATGTAGTTCTCTGCCATAGCTTCAGTGTTAATTTGCACTTAAAGTTTGTTTTCTCATCACATCCTAACAGAACAGTATTCATGTAGAAAATTCCATATTATGTAATTTCCTGAGAAAAGTGAACAGTGCCACAGTGCCATCCTAAACTTTATGGAAATAAATTGAAAGTTTTGGGTTGGCAAATGCATTTCTTGGCACTTCAAACTTGCCTTCCTTTCTCTCAAAGTACTGAAGCAGTATCAGAAGCTCAAGTTCAACATCTCACTACTCAATTGCTGCACCATCTGCTATGACAGCGAGTTTTGATTTATTAAACTTTAAGTCTATTAAGTTTATTTCATAGGCTTCAATAGTAAGTCAGATCACAATCTGAAAAATTCCCTTCTTGTCTCAGTATAATTATTAGCATCTTGATAATGAAGTATATGATCACTGAAAAGTAATTTTTCTAATATGGTCTTTATTTGTACCTAGCACATTTAAATATCCTCAGTACCAGAACATATGAGCTAGAATTTCTTTTCAGATTTGCTCTATTTTGCTAAAACTTCAATTATCTGCTTTTGTTTCACTCTTGCTTTTGCCAAGACTTCTTAGGGCTAGTTATGAGGAACAAACTCAGCACAAAAGTGAGATGACATCTTCTTTTGTGCCACAGGGGACTGAGGGATTAGAATGGTAGAAAGATCTTGTGGAATCTTGTGGAGAGATTTAGTGGCTGCAGGCAACCTGTGTCAGGATTAGAAACCAATAGTCCTCAGACTGCAGTGCTCCAGAGCTGTGACCTGTAACAAGTGTACATGGCCTAAATGCCAACCCCCCACTCCATTTAGTCATCTCTGATCTACTCAAAGGAGACAGTAAAATGCAGAAAGGAATAACCAAGTAGTTGCTGCCCTTTATCCATTTGGAGCACCTTATCTGGAACTGACACTGCCTTTGGATTTGTCAAGAACTTAGCTTTCACAGAAAAAGCATTTTATTACTCTCTGCTTTCTGTAATATGTGACATCACCAAACTGGAACTTTGGCATGAGTGCCATGAGTACTTCCCCCTCCCCCCCCATTTTTTTTTTAAATAGTTTTCCTCCACGTTTTTACTTGGACTCGAGAAATGGAAGAGAAGAGTGGAGAAAAAAAATATATACACACTCACGCATATATCAATTTTTTTGCTTTGATTATATTGGAAAATTAATCCAGGTTTGACAGTTGATAGTCACCCCTGTAAGTATCATTTCTTCCACAGGCATCCAGCAAGGAAAGCAGTAATTTGCAAAGAAAATGAGTGAGGAAGGAGATGAGTGCTTTCAGCTTCACAATGTTTATTCTTGTCTCATTTGAGATCTAACAATGTTAACAAACTTCACTGTAGGAAAAAAAAAGGCAATAATCATGTAGAATCATAGAATGGGCAGGTTGGAAGGGACCCTAAAGATCATCTAGCTCCAACCTCCCCGCACTGAGCAGGNTCACTGATAATGATTTACAATTTTTGGTGCTGTTTAAGGACTTGAGATGGTAGCCATTTAGTATTACAGAGGATAAAACAACAGATATTTCTGACTGGATCTCTTAAGATTGTTTTTTCCTAGTGCATGAAACAAATTTGCTCCCTACTGGAATTTACTTTTATTCATCATGGCTAGGCTTCGCGAACGAAGATCCAGGGAGGGCTCCACCCACGCTCCTCATCAGCGCCTTTTACAAGCAAGCTGATGACTGAATAGGCCAATGCGGGACAGACAAGAGCGGTTGCAAAAGGCACAGCAGAAGGACTCCCCGGGAGGTATAGCCTGCAAGACACGGTTCTTTCTATGCTGTCTTTTCTCCTCAAGAGTCATCCTGCGTGCCCTTTCAAAAACATCCGCGACATTAAAAATAGTGTGTCTCCAGACCTCCCGATTGGAGGCTAGAGTAGACCAGTTATGGTGATCAATATGACCAAGGCTGAGATATTGTTTCAGGGAGTCCTTGTATCTCCTTTTTGGGGCTCCTCTCTTGCTCTCCTCTCTTACTTTTATTAGACCATAGTTAATGAACAGGTACTTTAAACATCAAGCTTTTTGAAGTCCAAGCTTTTCGAAGTCCAAGCCTTTATAAGTCAATAATGCACAGATTGAGGAACCTGAATTAAGAATATCCATGTACCATTACTCTAGTCTAAACCAAGTACAACTGCACCATATGATTTGTAAGACTGAGCTATCTCTATAAAAAACAGCCTGTTAAATACCAAAGTATAAAATTTTACTGGCTGTGCTTATAAGGCTTTTTTCTGCAGAATTTAAAAGATACAGATGTACTTCATGTTGAGCAATATATAATAAAAAAAAGTACTTTGAGGAGAAATTACAGAGTTTTATTTCAAAGTGAATAAAGGATCTAAGATGCAATGAAAAGAAGCGTGGAAGTCTAAATCTGATTTCTCAAATGCAAGGCTGATAATGTAGTAATATTATTAATGTGGTATCAAGTGATTCACAGGAAATAAACAGCTGACTGGTAAAGAATTCCTACTCAACTTCCATGGGTTAATAATATTTATTATAAATGTTAGGTGTATTGTGCTATATAAAACAAATCCTCACATTGCAGTCTGTCTTGTATTTTGCATTGAATAGTATGAAAAGTGTATTATGTACAAAAGAGAAAAGATGAGCAGTGAGGCCTGCCGGGGTGGGGGAGGGGAAGCAGCATAGTATTGGATTTCAGAGATCTGGCTGAAAAGGAAAGTACTAAGAAGCAAAAAAGCCCTGTGTGCAAGGGGAAAAAAAAAAGACTCAAAGAGGCTGCAGCAGAAAGAAAGAGGGAACTAACTCCCATCCCCCCAATAAAAACATCTGATGGTGTCCAGGACTTTACTATGTAGCTGTATTTGTATGCCTCCATTTTTGATTCATGTTGAGAAACCAAGTTCTAAGTAGTGATTTCATCTAAGAAGTCAGGCCCTTCTCCAGCTACATCACAAAACTTTTGTTACTGTAGTAATTGAGCCAACATACATATAATTCAAATTCAAATTAATTTCTAATTTATTTGGAGAAAACACATGTGAAAAAAACCCAACACAGCCAACAGCCCAGCACCTTAATCAATGTAATTGCCACCATCATCTCCTACCTGTCCGAAAGATCTGATGAGAAACTGCAGCCCTAGTTAGGAAAATCAGTTTGAACCATCCAACTTTACACCTGTGCTCAGAGTTGGAAATTATGCAAGTTATAGCTGTGGGCTTTTTGCACCTCAGCATCAAACAGAGATTTCAGTAATTTTGTATACTTTGCAGGTTGTGAGGATGATGCTGAGTCATGTGTGGAAAAAAGTGCATGCTGGAGTCAGGCTGGGATAGAACTGAAAGGCTTTTAATGAAGTAACTTTTTCAATTGTAGAGAAACAGGATTTCAGGGAGATTCAGTGGCTCTATTCATAACTTGGGTGGTGGCTTTTAGGCAAAAATCTATCTTCATAATCTTATGAGGTGATTAAAGACAAAGCCTCAATTAATGAGGATTGTTATAATGTGATTTGAAGTGGATTATAGTATCATTTTACTTCCTGGGCTTTGATGATGGAAATAGCAGATCAGTGCAGATACAAGTAGGATCTTTTAATTTAGCAATAAAAGGAAAAGCTACAAGTCAAAATCGGGAAGAAAAAACAGAAAAGGAAGTGAGAAAGTTACTGACATGAGGTCTAGGCTTATGTTGCATACTGACCAGGGTAGGGATTTGGGAGCTACTGCTGAAAATTTACAAACTTGACTCCAATGCACTGCTGTCATGAAGAAAGGAAATGGAAATCAGAATTAAAGCACCAAAGAAACAGAAGTGGAATATGAATAAGAAAGAGAATTGGTAGTGTTGCCTATTTTATTGTTGACTACAGCAGTAGGATATAAATACAGAAATCCTGTTCGTCTCTGAAGGAGAAAATTGAGACAAGCAATGAGAAGAGCTTTACCCAGCAGTGACTGAGTAGCCTAACTAAATGCACATCATATTACTTAATACTAATCAAAATTAATTTTTAAAATATACTAAACTAAAAAATGAAAACGTGTCTCTGATATAAAAGATTAAAATGTGTAGCAAGAACAAGGAAATCTATGTAGTTCAGACAACCGAACATAAAATGATGTATTACCTGTTTCATTATGAAGCAGTAATGAAGCAAGTTAACTACACCAATTAATGTTATGCAGCAAATTCAAATTAATTGGCCTATTGGGATATTTTCTGTAAAGGTAGAATTCTTGTTTATCAGAAAAGCCATATTCTTAATCCAAAGCGAACGAAATTAATCTGCTTCATCACCAAATCCTGCTGGCATGTGGAGCATAAATCCCTAAGGGCTAATTCTTGTTCTTCTTGCAGACTGCTGAGGAGCATACAGACAAACTGGACTAGGAGTCCTCATTGTACATCATCTTGAACAATGACCAGTTAATAGAGATGTGTGTCCAAGTTTGCTTAGGCATAAATGCTTATTTGCTCTGCCTTGGGTGAAATGTGTGCTTCAGTGAGTACAAGAGATAGCCCAGAGGCTCAAACAGTACTGTGCCTTAGTTGAAACAGGCACTATATAAGTGAGAGATCTTCAGGCAACTACCATTAGTAAAGCCAGAGAAAGAAAGGTTGAGAAGAGAATCAGACACACTGATAAGAGGAGAGCAGATCAGTGCCATAAAGAGAAGCAGACTGCTAGTCTCTCTTCTAGATGATGCTGTATGTCCATCATGCTCAGAATACAATAGCTACATTTTAGGTTCATTTTTTTTTCTTTTTTTTACTGTCCCGATTACTGTTTTTTTTCCCTTGTCCTTTCAGACACTGGAAGGTGGCTAGACAACAGACTGGAGGCTCACTTTGCAGCTCTGCTGGAAAGTCATCCAAATATTTGAAAAGGATTGCATATAACCTGTCTATAAAATTAATCTCCCTCCCCCGAAAACACCCTTGCCACTCTAAAATACAAAATAAGTCTCTCCTGAATCCCCATAATAATGGAAGTGCTATAGCCCTTGTTATAAATAGATTTATGTGATCTCAGCTCACTTGTTGCATCACTCTATCAGATAATCTTGCTGTCACAAAGGGATTTTCAAAAATGACCTGAAAAATTATGTTAACCCACAACAGCTCCAGCATTGTTATAAAGACATCTTAAAGTAGTTATTTCTATTTGTAACCTGTATTCATAGAAGGAAAATCTGTACTTGGTGAAGTTCTTTTTCCTACTTTTCTTTCTCCAGATCTTATTCATCTTACAGAACAGGGATATTCCTAAAAACCTACAGGTATCACCTACAAAAAAAAATAAAATTGAAACATCATTAAACCCTTCTTTTCTATTTTTGGCTTTAAGATATCAGAAGTCAAGGTTAGCTCAAAGGAATTTTCTTCAACATATAACTGAATCCAAGTTCTTTACACAGTCACACTCCAATTAGTTTGTGATTGACAGCTGTCAGACTTGACCATAATCAGGATTCTGTATAACAGATATTTAAAGAGACTAAAGAAGAAAAGCCACAGAAAACTGGATTTCAGTAAGCCATTAGGCTACTGTTAGTTCATCCAGACTTTTTTGTTATTGCATATATATTGATGTCTAAGACAAGCAGACAAAGTAGACATCTTTTCCATACCTGAGATGTTCAGTGAAGTTTATAAATAAATTAAATCATTCAGGAATAAAAAATTAAATGAGTTCACTTAACAGAATTACTTACTTGAGAAGAAATCTATGAAATAGCTTCAAATACAGAACACAGCATATGCAAAGAATGCAAAGATAAGAAAATATGTAAAAGATATATAGTATAATTTTACAAACAATAGAAAGGGATCTTAATACTGGAAAGGAACACTTCTAAAATCGAGTGCCTTGCTCTGCCAGACTTAAAACAAAGTAATGTTTCATTGATTCAAACAAAAGAGGGTTAGCAGGAACGGCCACCTGTTCTTCCTGAATGCTTCATCCCTCAGATTATTCATTCTTCCCCTTATTATCATTCATACCATAACCAGAGCCCTTATGCATTGTACCAGGTACTGTACAAACATAGGCTAAAGATACCAGTGTGGTCTTACTGAGTTTTCAAGCCATAGTTTAAAACTAGTGCCAGCTGTTTGGACATAAAAAAGGCACTATATTTTTCAGGATCAAGGTAGCTGGAAATCACCAAATGCCTTTTCCACATCTTCTCTAGTTCCCTGCCTGCAATAACCAGTTCACTAGAACACACAGTAGTGTTTAAATTGCTGTATTTCAGAAATTGTGTGCTCTGAATTTAGCCACCAATGAGTAGTCTACAAGAACCAGCCCAGTCCTCAAAACAAAGAGAAAAGCTGTAACAATTACAGTTAAGATCATCTTGTTCTGGACTAAGAACAGTGACCATAACTATCACTACCTTTATTTAAAAATTACCTCTGTGTTAGCCTCCCTTTTCCATGTGTTCTCATGTGGTAAGAAAGGAAAAACTAGGTAGTCCAGAGGGTGACAACTAGACAAAGCTTGGGAATGGTCTTGTCTTACCTTGCTCATTTTGCCATGCTCCTAATTGCAGCATCAATAGTCATAATTAAAATGTCACCAAGAAATTAAAAATGTTCCTACTCAGCAACACAAATAAATCTCTGTTTATTCAACCAGGAGAAGAATTTTTGACACAAAATATCCTTCTCACACATATTTAATGAGCTCATTTTCTAGGGAGGATTAACTGATAGGATGTTTAGATGAAACTAATTATTCTTAGTGAGATAAAGTAACAAATTAGGGTAGACTGTGTGGATTAGTAAATAAGTAATTTATTTTGCTATAATTGAGAAATAACATAGAGCACCAAGTACAATAGATTGTGTTACCAAGAGACTGTAAGCTACATTTTCCCCCAGTATTCCTGAGTTCCAGCATGTTAGTTTATAACCTAGAATTTAAGGGCATTTAAGAAAGAAATTGAGAATACAAATAGAAAATGAGTGGGTAAAATTATGCTTTAAATTTTCATGATAAATATTTACATATGAAGCAGGTTTTCTGTTCAGATTTCAGAATTTTGAGCCACACAGGCCCAACTATTTTCAGAATCGTGAGAAGACAAAAATGACAGTCTTTTTTATCTTTTCCTTTGTTTCTGTTAATTTTAAAGATAAAAAGGTAAGTATAAAGTAGCTACATCTATATAATCACAGAAAGGTTTAACTCAGATTGCATAATTGTTCAAAGAAACTAGTAACACCTCAATAATTATGTATGATATTCGCTATCGCATTGCAAGGCTAGAAGCCACAGGCACAAATTCTGAGATTTTCCAGGCTTTTCTTGCTGAGATTTTTAACTCTGAAGTTTCATAATATGTGTCAGATCAATAAAAACTCGTTTTATCTAGATGACCCACATCCAGCTTGTTCTTAAGTTGCATATCTATGGCTTGGATATATAAACCATTGCATCAAGGGAAAAACGTTAATGAAAATTGGGTATTTTCAGTTCAGTTTCATTTGAACTGAAACAGGCCCATAGTTTAAAGCCTACTGCATAACATTAGGAGTTGTACACTTGAAGCTATTGAGCAATGCTCCAGCCATATCCTGGTTCTTTCAGAATTTAAAGCAAACAGGGAAAGCATCAACATCCAAAGAGGCTCTTGCTAGGAGCTGCCATCCAATTTTGCTCCTGCCAGGACCATGCAGCGCAGGCATGCCTATAGTCACTCAATAACCAAGTCCATATCCTCCTAAAAACTCACTTTGTGCTACTGTGTTAGCATTTACTTTTGTAATTAAGCTGTTTGCTGCCATTTCTGAAAACAAGTACATAAATAATGATTGATCAAGTAAATTAGAGCATCTTATAATTTGCACACACTCTCTAAATATATCGTAGTTTTCACTTTACCCATGGCAGGCAGGTGGAGAAGGTCAGGCTGTTCCCAGTGCCTTCTACTGTTAGAATCTGAGTAGCTGTAGTGCTGCTCCCCACCCTTTAACATGCAACAATAATGACTGCAGAAAGGATGTATTACTGCCTTTTGGCATTCAGGAAGACACTCAAAGTGTTTTCTTTAATTCTCAGTTATTGAACTTCAGGTAATTTCCTTTCTGGTATTTTTCTCAATAAACTCTACATTGCTGACAACTAGCCAACCAGCTGGGTCTGATGATTAACCTCCTGTGACACAGAAAGGCTCAAACAACCTTAGCCATCAACAGCTAAGGCAGACAACATATTTGACTTTTACCTTTTCCACTGAAGCTTCAATACTTAAATAAGCACATAATCTAGATGGTACTTCTTCTCTGATATTGTCAAACCTTGCTTCCCTGGGTTTAATCATGCTTGTTTGTTTTGGTCCCTACAAGCACACAAACTCCTGAAAACCATTACCTCATTTATTGGTCTGTTGGATTCTTTCAGGAGATGGCACATAGCTGGATGTCAGACAGGTCATGTCTGTGTTGGACAAACTACTGAGCAGTCAACAGCACAGTGGCAGAGAGGGATGCAAATGACTGACTTCAATCTGTTTGCACATTGCTACCTTTCTTTCTACAGGCAAATATAAATTAGCCTTACGTGTTATTAGTTCTTCAGCTTATATCAGTTTGCATATTCTGGTTATATTTGCCTGTATCCAACTGCAACAGTACTTTTTCTATACATATATTATTCCTTTTCTAAAAGACACAATCATTTATCTTATGGTGAGCTACAGCTCCCCTATGACAAAATTTCATTTCAACAACAGTTATTTTACAGTTGTCTGCTGCTGCTTTGCCTAAAGCTTCAATACTCTTTTCTGAGAGTTAACAGCAGCCACCCAAACAAGCCTAGTGTTTACACCCAGACACCTTGTTTTGTTACTAAAGCTTCATGCTTGCCAACACCAATGACAAATAAAGAGGTAGAGTACAATCCAGTCACCACAGGGAAGATACATTAAGGGGCCATACTGAGTTTTGGCTACCATATTACCCTATTCAGTTCATAGTCTACAAACCCTTAAAAGAGACAGTACTAATTCTTCTAGAATGTGACAAGTTTTATTTCTAGGCATGCAAACTAACCATAACAAAATGCTTATTGCTCCTTTGCAACCGTCACCTAAAAAATTCAGATTATTCCGTATTGGTGAACTTTCCTATCCTTTCTTTACTACCTTCTTTTTTGTATTCATATGCAAGTTCTGCTAGGTAATTATTTTATTTTTCTCATCTTGGATCACAGAAGTGTGTAAGTCTGTAAGGAATTACTGTAGGACCTCATTAAGAGCACATCTTTTCCATGATCTATATTTTATTTCCTAATTTTGCTTTGAAATTATGAATCTGTTATACACTACCTCATTTCAGAGAGAATCTTTGTCTGCAAGACCTAGAATGCAGGTCTAGGTTTTTCCCATAATACAGTTTATTTTGTGGACACTTCCTATTTTTTTCTTTCATTCCACTATTTTTTTTTTCTTTTTCATAAAACTCAAAGCTGTAAATTACCAGGTATGTAATGATGACATGCTAGCATTATAGACTTGCTTAGCAGATGATCATATAATGTCTTACCCTACAGAGAAGTGAACCAGCAGAGGTAAGTTGCAATGCAGTTTAGATTGCCTATGACAGCCTCCTTGTTTATATTAACTCCTTGCTATAGGTACAAGGTATGATCTCTGAGATAGAAAATCAGAATAAGCAAACACCAAATACAGAAGTAGAAAAGACAATTGATTAACTGAGGGTCTTTTTGTTAACACAAATACTCTAATTGAATATTGGGCAGAGTTACAGAATCAAACAGATGTGTCATTACACAGTCAGTGACCTAAAACTGATCAATCTGATTTCTCTGGCATTTTCAATATATACATATGGGGGAATCTATTGACTTAGTATAGAAACGATAATTTAGCAATTATTGCCTTGGCTGATCAGGTGTTTGAATCTTCCACTTTCACTTAGCTGCATGTCATGAATCAAAGTTATCATCAAGAAGTGAATCAAAATTAATGCAGTGCTTCAGCTTGCACTTCACTAAGGCCTCTGTATCCAGGAGCCAACATTGTACCCATTGAAGATTAAGTGGCTCAAAAGATTCACAAAACCATGGCTCAGAAATGAAAGACTACAAGGTCTGAGTAGGTGGAGGTCACAGTTACCAAAAGGTGACAAGGATGTGAAACCTGATCTAACCATTAACAGTGTTCCCTGCCACCTTGTTGAGAAAGGGTGATTTTAGGGCATGGAAGAAGGGAGGGAAAAAATTGTTTTACAAATGTGTTTGCCAGTGGTTAATAAAACACCTGAGCAGGTGTCCCTGTAAAGTTTGAACTCCCTATCAGAAGAAGAGAAAAATCCTATAAGATATGCCTGCAAATTTTGCTACTTTTACCACTCTCCAACCTGATATGGTCTTTTCCAAAATAGGTCTTCTTTTTTTTCTTTTTAAGCAATGATTTCATGTTGTGATACTACAGATACAGAGCAGAAAGCAGCTCACTGTGCGTTAATCCTAGCTCACTCTGCCACGTCCCTTGAACAGCCACATAATAGAAAAGAGATCCACCAGCTTGCCAATACTAAGAAATTCAGCAGCTTTTAAAAATCACCACCAAAATATCTTTTCAGTTTTAGTAATTTTGAAGAAATGTAGCTAGTTCATCATGTGACACAGCTTGACATTAAGAAAAGACCAAAGCAACCAGGACCCCAAATCATGCTGGGTTTGCTACTAGTATTTAAATTACGGCTAATACAACACAGTTTCTTTAGGAAAAAAAATATTACTTGGTAGTTCTAATCCCCTACACATAATTGAGGTGGGCTTGCCCTTATTCTCCCCATTTCACAGACTTTTTCAACTAGAAAAATCAAAAAGTGGAAAAATGTGATCTGACTGAAGTCAGTAACAAATTATCATTGACTTCGAGATGATTCTGGGCTTCAAAGGTGATTACATGCATACATGTGTAATGTTATTCCTGAATTTCCTGTATCTCTGTAAGAATAGGAAGTAAGTATAAACAGGTAGACTGATCTTTGTATTTCTCAAATGGTCCTTCTTCAAAGATTCTTGTATCTTTGAATTTTTAACTTTGAAGTGTTTAGTTGCAAGGAAGCAAATATGATTATTCTCTGAGAGACTAACCATCATAAGATTTTTTTTCAGAAGTGTTCTACTTATAGCAGTAGGCTAATTATATGCAATTAGAACATAGCAGAAGACTCAGAAAAAGAGAAGCTGATAGAAAGCTTCAAAATCTAAATAGAAAGAAAGTACAACTATATTTAAATACAGAGTTCCATCTTTCCACCTTGGTTTTTTAAACCCTGCATTGCATAAAACAATGAGATAATTTAACATTACCAAATGAATACAAATGGATATACATGTATATTTTAGCTTTACTAACTAAAAATTTGTGTTTGCTTTTCATGTGTACTCTAGCAAATAGCCTAACAGGAATTAAACTGCAGAAGTTGCAACACCAATATGAACATTATAGAACATTAATAAAATGTGATCATGAAAGCTGGGTCTTGTATATGAACATCCATTACAGAATCACAGAATCATTAATGTTGGAAGAGACCTCTAACATCATCAAGTCCAACCATCTACCTGTCTCCACCATGCTGTTAAACCACGTCCCTAAGTGTCACATCTATATGTTTTTGAACCTCCTCCAGGGCCAGTGACTGCACCACCTCCCTGGGCAGCATGGGCCAATGCTAACAACTCTTCCGGTGAAGAAATTTGTCCTAACATCCAATCTAAACCTCCCTGGTGCAGCTTGAGGCCATTTCCTCTTGTCTCCTCTCATTGTTAACCTGGGAGAAGAGACATACTCCTACTTTTTTTATTAAAATTGTCTTTCTGTTTTCCCTTTCCAAAGAGAAACACAGCTAGATCTAAGTGTTTGGGGTTAGATCAGTTAGAACAAAAAGTAAGTAGAGCTCAAGTGACTTCAGCATGTTTGCATCATTTTTTAGAAATCCACTATTCCTTTTTTCTACCAGTTTTATCTGAGCCCAACTAAGGTACTAGTAATGGGATACACACTGTGGGAGACTCAAATGACCTAGGTAAATGGCCAATAGTGAGATCCTGAAAAATCACCTAAGTGTATTAATCCAGAAATCAAATTGCAACCACTCACTTAAGCCCCAAACCCTCATGGTGTTTGCTGTGCAAATACACACATTATCTCCCTTCCTCAAAAAAATTATAAAATGCTTTAACAAAATACACCTAAGAAAAATTTCCCATGTGTGTAGTTTCACTGCTTTCCAAGGACCTAAACTCATTTACCCACTCAAGTCTCTACTGCACCACTGCATATCAAATAAGGGCAGGACTGGTACCAAAGAGAAAACAATAGCTTGGTAACACTCATTAGTTAGGCTGTATACGCCTGTCTTCAGCATTGCACTTACAACTAATACTATCCTTTAAAGTTTCTACAACATATATAATTATAGAAACACCATTTTTTCTATTACCATTAAGAAAGAACCTTGGGAAACAAAACAAAGACCCTGCTGTCAGCAGAGAATATCTGTGTTGCTCTTCACTCCTTGATGCAAAGGCTGGTATTGAAAAATGAAATCTGTAGCCTGGGGGCTGGGAACATCATCTGTCTTCATTAACCACCATCTCCAGTGCTATGGACTCAGAGATAGCCTGAGGGGAAACAAAGTGCCACAGAAAAATCTCTTCCAAATAAATCACATTTTTAAAGAAACAAGTCAAGCACTCAAACAAATGGCAGCCAGCTGCTAGCGTTAAAAAAAGAAATCCAGCCTTTACTTTATATGTGCACTTTTCAAAGCTTTTCAGCTTGTAATGGGAAATTACTGCCATTTGGAAGGAAAAAACAACCAGCAATAACAACTCTACTTGGCACCATCATATATTATGTCACAAATCAGAGTTCCTGGGAACAGGCATATAGTTTACTACTCTCCTGCTGGACCAGTCAAAAAATTCCAGATGTAATCATAAGTGTGTGTGATGAAAGGATTTTAGTACTGCACAGTTCAATGGCTGATTTCTCTTGATATGTGTTCCTAGTGCATTTAAATTATGATGTTTGGTTAGCAAATTATTCCTCTTAAAAATCCTTCATATTTTACTTGTAGGAAAGCTAAGTGAACAAACACTACTAGATGATTTCACAGAGTGCAATGGGACCACCATAACCTTCAACTCTGACTTTCTGTAAAATGTTAGCCAGGCTACCTTACTGAGGCATTTCAGCCTCAAACTTGTGATTTGTTTAGAAACACTGATTTTTCTTCAGAAACTTCAGGTATTGATTTCTGATTAAAAAAAACTCAGAAGCTGTAAGATATGCAGAATGACCTTGTCTTCCCAAGTTAGGCTATCTAGTCTTTTAAAATGTTATCCCTGATTTGATTTGCATCCTAGGTTTATGCAGTTACATTTTCCACATATTATAGTTCTGGTGCATTACTCCTCTAGTATTCAAATATTTTTAATACAGATGTTTATGCTATAACTCCTTTTAATTCTCTCAGGAAAAAATAAATCAATTATGCTTTTTAGTGTTTAAAAAAGAAATGCCCTCCAAATTTCTAATCAAGTGTTGAACAAGAATTAACAGTACAATAAATAATGAAAAAGTGTTTGAGGAGGCACTTTGTTGTGCACCTGTTCCCATAAAATACAAACAGCACCATTGTTTCTCTTGCATGGTTCTTTTTCATTCTGTTTGCTAAAAACCATTTCTAGCTGATGTAAATCTTGGTGCAGTGACTGTATTTTTGCCAGCTCAGTGTTAAGATGTCCAACCCCATTCAGTGCCAAATCAAATACTCAACACTTCTGTGTACTCATGACACAGAGTATCTTTAGGATTCCTTCAGATCAGTTCACTGAATCTTTCAGCTTCCAGCTTAAAGTGACTTTGCCATTTCCTCTCTTTGAGGAAGGCATGGTAAAGAGTAGAAAAGTACCCAAGTTGGAGCTCTCTCATTTTGATAGAGGTGCTGACATGTAGCTCCTGATGAAAAATTGTTATTCTTAGAACATGTTCTTCTCTAGCATCCACCAGAAATATGACTTGTCTCTAATAATAAACAGCTGTCATCTCATGGACTGAGAAGAATGTGAGTTGGGCTGAAAAACAAAAACCCAAAACCCTAATCATTACTAAGTTGGTTTTAGCTGATGTGATAGTCACCTCCATATGACTATGTTTCAGTGCTCTGCAGAGACACAGCTCCCGCTCCCACACCCAGCATGTGGCTGTGGAGATGACTGCCTGCTAGCTTAAACACTGCTTGTTGCAGAAATGTCCCTCAACATTTTCTAGTCTTAAAAAACACCCTCCACTCTACTGCAAATGGGCTAGTAACTGTCAGCATCTTCAGACACTCAGTAAAGACACATCATCCTTGCTGTACTCCTTATTTGTCATCCCAAAAGCATGCGAAACAGCAAAACTCACCAGTTTGTTTTGCTGAATGCAGTCTTGGAATTCATTTTCAATATAAGACTGGATAACCTCCCTTAGCTTAATGAAATTGAAGCAGGATCTGACAAAAACACAGAATTTGGCAGGAAGAGGCAGTTTTTACTTTGTTAAAAAAAAAAAAAATCTTTTCTGGTATTATGAAAAGCTGCCAGAAAACAGATAAGCTTCTAAAATACTAGTCTTTTAAAATCATATTCCCCCAAATCCCCAGATTAAACAAGGAATCTTACTGTGTGGCATTCCAGAAATAACTATTGCTATAGTCTGTCAAAGACTTTTCTGAAAAATACTTTTTGGTATGTACGTCTTGTTCTTTTGTAAGTTTGTGGATTCTAAACTAAGAAAGTTGGTTTGAGAAGGGGTAAATAAATAGAATTTGACCATAGCTGCATTTATTTCACAAACAGAAGTATCTGCCAACTCATGTGTGAGATGCAAACTGGTATAAGCAACAGGTTTGTCTTGATAAATGTCACTACACAGAGCTGTTAGAAGTGCCCAAGAATGAGGTCTAGACACAAATGAGTATGACTTGTTTCAAAATAACAGCATTTCTTATTTTAATCTAAGGTTCAGTTGTATTTAACGTAAAACCCTGCTTTGCAATTTATTTCTTCTTCTTCCTAATTAGATATTTAAAAAAAAATAATTCTTCCCAGTATCTAAAAAAAACCCAACCATGATTTAGTGAACTAGCCCTGAGCTTTGTGCATGGCACTGAGGAGCCTACAGTTTGCATTGCTTTGGCTGTACATGTTCTTCAAACACAAATTCCTACTGCACTTGTGAAAATTCGCAGCATCATAATTTATGTTCCCAGCCAAGTTGTAGGATGAGTACAGGACTAGATTTATGTCAGCTAACTCTCTGATGCTTGTTGGAGCCCTCAATATTCAGCAAAAAGGCTCAGCAAGCAAAAAAAGCCCAGTGTGCAATCAAAAGTGTAGAGCAGATATGCAGCCTGTCGTTAGAGGGTTGTAATTTCCCTGAGGACCTAAGAAAGGACTAACAGAACTTTTAACCAAGAAAGCCACCAGCAGTGGCTGAGTGTGTCTGGAAAATAAATAGTTAAGTCATAATAGATGGGAGTATGCAAAAAGATATACTATCTATGTGTTGTGCTTCACCCCAAGTTCTGTTCTAAAGTTTTATTCAGTACTCTGATAAAACTCAGTTTTGAAACCTACACACTTTTACAGTCATTCCAAGTTGCTCACTGCAAAAGATACCCCCCCCACACCCCCTCCCCAGCTCTGCCCAAATTGTGTCTTAGCACAGACACTTGGTCAATAAAACATGTAAATTCAGTATTGATAAAGATTTGTTCTATAGAATAACAGAGATACATGTCTGGAAACAAAGACAAGGCACGCCCATGAAAGCACACCACAAAATTTTAGAGAATAAATCAGCTCCTAAAAACTAGGGCAAACGAGAATGATGATGTGCTACTTGCTAGACCAACACAGTTAAACAGTTCCAGGTTTACACTAAGTGGAATCCAAGGGTAGTGTGTGAATAGGTGAACTGAAAACTGAGTGATCTGGACAGATCTCAGTTGATCAAGTGAAAAATGAGAATGTTGCCTTTCACAATATGGAAATAACCAACAACAAAACCAAGAACTCCAACAGGCTGACTCAAGCAATAAGTTGAGCTGTTTTTCAGCATGCTTTCAGTTCTCTGTTTCTGGCACAATCTGCTATGGACAGTAACAAAAATATTCAGCTTATGGTTACATCAAAAATTTCTATCCTCACATTCAGACACTTTGGGTGAAACAGGACTCCTTTAAAGGGGACTGGGGTGCAAGGGGGAGTCATCCACAAAAGTGGCAAAACTACGACAAAGAACCCCCACAAAATAAAAGTGCAAACCTAATCCCCCCAGGAACCCATGGTAAACTGCAGACTTGTGAAAAGACTTGTGATGCAGACAGTGTTAAAAGGTTCACTGCTTTTGTCAAGCTAATGGCACAATTATTTTAAGTAAAAGTTTCTATAGATACGAAACTTTCAATTTCATTAATCAGCTTATGCTATAGTAAATCAATCAGATAATGTGATCTTTGTTCATATGTCCAAAATGTAGCATTGCATTGCCCTTCACAAGCCAAGCCCACCTCACCTACCCCTGCAGATATTTCTACTAAATTATATGAGGAAGAAGTGAAGTTTATTAGAAATCACACTGCACAAAATGCTCTTTTGGCACAAGGTTTTGTCCAAAATACTAGGAGTCAAAGTTTGTAGCTTTATTTCCACCACATTGAAAACTGAAACAACCACCAGTCTGGTTCAGGCCACTATTTATAAAAATGACACAGCAGTGACATTTAGACCTTAAAGGTTGTTTATTGTCATGCAGGAAGTGATTATACAGCAAATACCTTGTCTTGACACTGCTTGTGGGATTTGGAAGATTTTGCTTGTCTCAGCTCCTTTCCAATTGAATTCTGTTCTCTATAGAACAGAAAAACCTAAAACCAGTCACTCTGCAGTCAGGATGCTCATCAAGGAAAACACCATTACCTACAGGGTGTTCTGGAAAGAAGAATATTTTATTTAGTGTTAACTGCTGTTGAAATAGTCATCAACAGCCATGTTTTCTTATGATTGTGTAGTTCTAAATGCAGAGTCTGGAGTCACATTTGTGGAAAAAAAAGACACTTTTCCCCCAAACTATGCTGCAAGGTTATGTGGATCAGTTGCACAAGTGCTTTGAAAATGGAGAGAAATAATTGATGCTTGGTGAAGAGGAAAGTGACAAAGGGAGAAAAACAACACACTATCAAACCAAAAAGGCAAACCAGGAAAAAGCCCTTTGCCCAAATGGAGAACAGAATAGAACAAAGGGAACTGTCCTAATAAGAAATTATTAAAAAAGAGTCCTTACTTTTCACGCTTCTCAGCAGAAGATACAAAGATTGTAATAGGGTGAACTGGTGAGGAGTACATGGTAATTAAGTATTGAAGCAAGTCTGTAATTAGTAGGTCCCACTCTACATGGTTAGTTTTAAAATCAAAGTCAATGACTGCTTCATTCTCAAATTGAAGTGAGCTATTTCAGTACTGAAATCAGTCAAGCTAATTGTTGCAAATATTAGTTTAATTCATTCTTTTAAATTAATAGATGAATTAATTGAACTTACATCTAAGCTATACAAATTTGCTCATTTTAAATTATTTAGCAAATGATTTATGTGCCATAATTACACTGAATAAAAGGTAAATGCTTAAGTTCACCCTGGACATATTGACTCTGTAAACAGAATGACACAAATGTACCCTAATTTTGTTGGAAGTGGCCACCTGCTAAAATGTCTAGAGAGGAAGCTTATGTGCTTTTGAAATTGAGATGATTAAAATTAAACAAATGAATACCACTGTAAGTCACTCCCTCCATGGACAGAGATTGAAGAATAGAGATCCTTTCACTTTGGGAGAACTAGCAAGTTGTAAGGCTTGAAACTCTGTATAAACAAACATTAAGGAAATTCATTAGTTTACTACATCCTTGTTCAGTGACAGAAGAATTATACTTCATGACTATTCTTTACTGCATTTCTGACTCAGATCATGAGGAATCTATTATTGGTACTTCCCAAAGCTGTAGTTGCTGAAAAAGCCATGTGCTGACAGAATGGTGTAATCTGCCTGGCCTGGATTTAGTTCTTTCACACCTTGTCCTCTGATATATTTATTCAAATATGAGACAATTAGTGTGCCAACCAGACCCCTCATACAGTGCTGTAGCTCAGAGCCTGTTCTCTGGATTTCAAAGAACATTGAAAATAGAATTGGGCCTTACTGTGTCTTAGCTGAAAATCACCAGCTGTCTTCAAACTGACATTAGCAACATATGCCATTTTTTATTTATCACATCCACTCTTACGGAATATGCAAAACACAAACATGCACACACATTTGGCCAGGGAGTTAAAAATACCCATGGAAAAAGTAAACAGATTTGGCTTGTGTTAAATCTGCTTTTTACCTTGCACAGCTCTCACTATGCAAATTAGTGATTATCTAAATAATGATATATATCACAGGATTCCAAAAGGGGTGGAGTGTCTCAGTACAAAGCCATACACACTTCTTTTGACAGCCTTCAGCACAGAGACATCAGGTATGAGCAGCTTTGTGATGATGTCCATCTGTTAAAATAGCCCCTCAGAGATTATCACAGCTGGATGTTGAACAGCAGTCCCCAGGGAGCTCTTATTTACACCTGTGATTGAAGTGCCCAGCAGAAACATTGTGATAGAAAACTGCTTTTGCCATAACTGCCATCTGTTTCTCTGCCAAGTGTAGTTCCACTGATTCAGACAGCCCCTAAAACTCACCATACTTCTTGAGTACAAAATAAGGAAGTCTTTAGTCACAGCTTGTAGAAATCACTTAATGATAATTCATTAGCTTACAATAACTATTTATTTTAACAAGCTGTGATTATTTCAGATTTGTTTCAAGGTGACTTTGCAGTGCATTAGAAAGAAAGAAAACAAAGAAATAGAATAAAAGCCTAACAGTCTCTCCCTATCAACCTTCACCAGGCTGCTGTAGCAAGTCAGCCCATTCTTTTATTGGCGACAGCTCGAATTAAAACATGTTCATCTGTTTGTTGAGAACATTTTGTCAGCTTAGATTAAGAAGCTGTTTTGTCATTCTTACCCAGACCAGTGAGTAGAGGCATGCATTCAGCTGGAGAGGTGAAATAGGACTGGGATCTATAGGACTGGAATCTATAAGACTTTATTATAAGCCAGATATTGAATTTAGCCCAGCGTCTTTTCACTGTGCAAATGCTCACTGCATACAGATTTGACACTGCAAGAAGTACAGCTTTGCACTCAAGTTACTGCATGCCAATGAGGTGATAAAGAGGATGCATTTGTGATCAGCTACCTATGTCACTCTGCTTTCCACCAAGACACCCACTCTGAGGAAAATTGCTCTAGCTTTTGCACACGTATGAGGAGTACTAGAACACTTTTTTCCAGGTATCCAACTATGGACTTCACTCTGTAAAATCATTTGCAGAAGAAATTTGTACTTTTCTCTGAGACATACCAAACCAAGTTCTTTCAGACTAATACGTAACAAAGGCTTAACAGCAACATGGTGAGATAATCCAAATTAGGGAATCGAGAGTTACAACACAGGGAAATTTCCCTGTTTCCACTTTCAACTTTTGGGGCTTTCTCTTCTATTTTTTTTTTCCTTTTCTTTCTGTCAGCTCCAGTAGGAGGAGCTCTTGCAGTATTTGGCTTAGATGCATTCTGGTTTATCTAGTAATACTCGAACTAATCATCACCCACTAGAAATGGACATACTCAGCTTTAAAACTCGGATGGAATACATTTCAAGAAGTGTGACTTCAACCATACAGCTTTCATTAATATGAACCACAGACAATAGTTTGACCAGCTAAAAGCAACACCCTACTATAACAAATAGTATGTTTCAGGGCAAATGCATGCCTTCAGACATTTCCACAACACTCCAGTCTTAAAGAAGAATTGTGTGTGTATATATATATATATATACAACACAGACAGGGGAACATAAGAAAATGCTAAATTGTGAAAAATAGGCAGAGTCACTCATAAGCCATACCTTTTCACTGTGGTCAAACAAAAGGTATCTTCACCACAAGGTAATGACAGATCCTAGCATTGCAACTAATACTGTAGTACTGCACAGTCCAGTTCCTAGTACACTTGCTAACTCTATCATATTCCTTGATGGCACTGAATTGGTAGATTTCAATGGACAACAACATAAAGATGATTCTCGAAGAAATGGAATTCATCCAACTCTTACCAAACAAAGCACAGGAACATATGTGCAGAGACTAATTCCTGCACACATCATAGGACATAGGATCACTACACAGTGGATGTAGCCATGAGAACATTCAGTCCCACACCAGATGACTTCAGTGCTATTGATTTCAGTAGACTTAAATTATTAAGTAATGGATACTGCTACCCAGCAGATCTTCCTCTACTTACATGACTGACACAAAAACTGATGCTTCATGAAAAAGGAAAAAAACCCCCAAAGATTAAGCTTCTGAGCATCTACTGCAACCTGCTTCAGATGCATAATTGAGTGTAAATCAAAGGACAAAAGCTGGAAACCTAAGTTCCTTTTACAGTCAACTGAGAGATATGCACATGTCAAAGCACATAATTTAGTGCTGTAAAATTTATTACCTAAGAAACGAACTGTGACCCTCCTCTTCAATCCAAACTGCACAATTTCTATATGCAGCAGCAGTTAAAAATTTAATGTTTTTAAAATAATTCTCATGAATATTTCAGCTTTGGCAGTAGTTATGTTCAGCCACATACTTATCTCCATGGTAGTTCTTTTTATGTAAACTCCACTTGACAGTCATGCACCATTAGCTTTCTTACTAAAATAACACTTACTATATTGTTTGGAGAAAAATAGGATACAGTGTATCATAAACACGTCCAGTCTGAGGAAAATGTCTAATAAGGTGACATTTCAGCTAGTGCTTGGGTTTTCAAAGTTTCTCATTTGAAAAGCCTTATATTTTAAGTTTTTCAGAATAAGGATCAATGGTAAGAAACAAGGGTGTGAGAAGACACATTTTTCAAGAGCTAGAAGCTGTTGTATAAATTTAACTTCCTGGGTGTTTTCTTATTAAGCTGATACTCTATCCAAACCCATAGAAAATTTTCAAGGTAATAGACAGTTTTTCAGTCTCAGGGCTGTGTTTCCACATCATAAATACTGAAACAAAGAGGGGCTAGATTAGAAGAATACTGAGTAAATGGGTGAAAATTGCAGGTAAAATTTGATTTAGCAGTTCAGTAGCCTTAACGATCATGCTTTCCATAAGTAATATCCAATTTGTTTGGACAATCTAACTTTTATTTCTAACTTTGGAGGAAAAATTTCTTGTATTACTGTTAATTTTCCCTAATTGCAATGGTCTAACTTGATATAGAAAGAGCTGACAACCTCTGAATGGAAAAATACCTAATAGCTATGTATTCTAGACATTTTGTTAAAAATTATTAGTTTACACATTGTACAATATGACCTTGGGACTTAGAAATCCTTCTTGGTGTGCAATGCAGCAAGGTCTACTGTCTGTTATTCTTGTCAACAGCCCTTCCACACCACCTAAATGTTGCCTTCCACTGTTTCTGGGAAAACATCTACAGGCTAAGATGGAGGAGGAAACGTTAAACCAAGTATCCCTCAGCACTTTTCACCCCCTTCAGCTCCTGCCATCTGCTAGGCTTGAAAAAATCCCCACAGATTTCACAAATATTAATTATTTAATCCAAACAAGAATGTGATAGTGGGCAAAATTTGTGTCAACAACTTGTCATAATCTCTGATGTTTTGGGTCGTCCCCCCCCCCCCAAGAGAACTATGGGTACATTGTGTATGTATTTTTTAAAATACATATATACTTTTTAAGATGTTTTAAGCATATTCCTTTATCTTCTACAGATGAAAGAGAAAATGACATTTACAGGAAGGAAATTCTAAAAACAAAGTCTGCAATACAGAAGGTCTAACTTTACTGACAAGAATGATCATGTTTTATCTGTTTTATATATAAACAATCCCACAGAATACACATGAAAAGTCTTCAAACCAGTAAAACTAAATGCTTTTTAAAGGATTTCAGTTATTAGACTAGCCAGGACAAATATGGAATAAGTTAGATTCTAGCCCTCCTACTGAATTCATTTACTCTTGTTGGTTCATAGCAAATGTTTAATGCAATTTTAACGTAAGAATTTTTGTCTAGTAGATATAAATAACAGCAATATTAATTACTTTCAGATGCCCCATTCGTTTTTGAAAACTCCAAATATATTGGCTAGACATAAATGATTTGTGTAATTCAATAATCTGAACATCACTTTTTACATAACAAGTTATGAATAATGAGAATTGCCTAGGTGTTATTTTTCTCCTTGATTCTGTATTATTCCTTTGAAAATCCAGGGTAATTTTATGCTTGATAATATTTTTCAGAGTCACCATTTTCATTTATTAAATAAATGTTTCACAGAGACAAGTCTAATGAGAGATCATATCTTGTGAGACAAGTTAAAAGAATATCCCAGTCACTTCAGTAATCTCTAATTAGATTTATATACAGTTTATGTAATGTCATTGTCAAACATCAAGTACTATGGAAATAAGAGGTCCAGTCATAGGAGCACTGGAACAATGATAATGTTTTGACTCATCAAAACCCTGCTAAAATAAAGAGGGCAGTGATACACTGCTGGTTCTTCACAAGTACAAGCTTTGGCCAGAATTTTGAAGTTCAGTATACCAAGAACCTGCACAGAAGCCTAGAATAAAACAGTTTAGCAACTTACTGGAAATATTAAGATAACACAGTGACTGTCTCAAAGAGCAAAGGTGAACACAGTTACAGATGATCTTTTAAAAATTAATTCAAAATAATACAGGCTAGGGGATGAGATGATGGAGAGCAGCCCTGCAGAAAAGGACTTGGGNGATGTCCCTGCCCAGTGCAGGGGGGTTGGACTAGATGACCTCCAGAGGTCCCTTCCAACCCAAACCATTCTATGATTCTATGATTCTATTCTAAGTATATGTAACAATGCTTCATATTTCATAGGTTCTGAGTCTGAAAACTTGAAGACAAACAGTGGGATATTACTACCTTGGTAGTTTATCACTAGTCACAGCATTTTAGGAAACCACCCTTAAAGCTAACCATTTTGTGATGTAAATTAAGGATATTTAACCATGACATATTGCTCTACAATAGTTCTGTACCTCAGAGTTGATTTGGTATAATGAAAAGATGAACATTTGACAGATAAAGCCATCTCCAAATGTGAAAGAATGTGATAAATTATGAAAATAGGTGTTTAGAGGCATGAGATCTTCCAAAGTGGTCTGCCTGAAGAAGTAATTACATAAATAAGATGACACTCAACAGAACAGTAGGAAGGTGACAGTAGAAAGGTGCCAGTGTTTTGAAGCCACTTCATAGTATTTATTGCTGAAAGATTGCTCCTCAAAGCCAATGATAACCATACAATAGAGCATTTTTTTCTTCCAACATGTAAATTAGAGGCTGTCATCACAGTGCAGGATGTGAAGATTGAGCTCTTGCTTCTGACTGATAGGCTGTGGAAAAAGGTGACTGGAATGTGAAAATAGAGACAAGTAGCTGTATTTGAGGAAGCAGGAAAGAAAAAGCAGCAAAAGAAATGTATATGGTAATGAAAGCTATATGTGAGCTGTAGCCTTTGAGAAAGGAGATAGCAAAATGGAAACTGTGTGTGTTTTTGCCTAGAGAGGAGATGGATTCATCTGTGAGGACAAGTCAGTAAAACATGTCATGATTTTGCAGTGAGCAGGTGGAATCATGTCATGCTGTCATTCTAGAGGTAGGTTGAAATGTTTATGCTTGCAAATAAGAACCTCCAGAAATATGGCAAAAAGCTTGAAAAATAAAACAGTAGAAGTTTAGGGACATATGAAAAAAATGCTAAGGAAATGAGAGAAGCTGCTCACAATTTTTTCGCAATTATTACTGAATGACACTAATTCCAAAACAGATGATCTAATTCCTGCAAAAATCTAATCAAAGGCTTTGACTTGTTCCCCTATGATGCCAAACATTTCATGCTGTTGTTTCATGATAAAACACATTCCCTGTAACTACCTTAGCATTTGGTAGAAAGGTTTCCATATCTTAGTGAGATACCTTCTCTCAATTAAGCTATACTTGAAAGTGAGTGCAAAAATAGGAATGGGAGCAGAAAGGGTGTTAATTTAACTGGAATTTTCATCCATGGTGTTTACATCAAGAGTGACAGCAAAATTACTAAGTGACTTCAACATTCATACATTTGAGTAGCTTCAGGGTAGTCAGTATAACAGAAACAGCACTTGTGCTAGACATTTTGTAAACAGACATTAGAGATCATGAGATTCCTAAATCAACAGCAAACCTATTTTTTTTTCTGTAATTATATTATTTCAGCAGAGGGAAATGGTTGTGTGGTATAATAATACATTTTACAAGAGTGTGGAAAGGTTGATAAGACTGCAAGTCACTATTTTAATGTACTCAGATTATATTTTGAACAAACCATGGTAAATCAATCACCTATGAAACTCAGAAGGAAAATTTTACTTATTTTTTGTTAAATTGTGCTGTTATAGCCTTGAAGTAGTATCACTAGTGTAATTTGCATTGCTTTGCATGATATTTTTCCATTTCCCATATATTTAGCAAATACCTTTGTCCATTCTATTTCCAAGCCATCAGCTACAGAATACTCCAAAAACATTTTTTAAGCATGCTTTGATTTACCATATATAATGGTAATGCTTGGCTGTTTCACATTTTTAACATTTATAATCAATAAGCTTAAAGAGAAAATTATTTAAACAGAATCTCAGAGGGAGTTGTTACCCATTGTATCCCACCTGGATATCCCTTGCTGAGCAAAGCTCTTGGTGTAAAAAAGTATCCTCAGCTTCAGTACTGAGAACCACATAGCCTATCCCCTGATTGTAATCTCTGTGTCTTTCTCACTACCCAAGTCAACACTAATTGGCAATACACTACTTTTCCCCAAGCTGAGCCTGCTTTGCCTGGAACAGTAACAGGGAAGCAGTCTCTCTGTATTTTGACCCATGAACACTCCCATCCTCTTCCATCCCCTAGCCAGCTGATGAGGAGAAGGAAGCAAGCAGTTGGGTGAACACACAACTGCTGGCCAAGGCAGCAAATCACACTTTCTACGGCACCTAAAAGCTCTGTCTGCACATGCTTGCCTGGCCACATGTTGTATTATTCAGTAACTGCACTATTTTTATTCAGCCCTTTTTAATTCTGTCAGTGAATGTAAACTACTGGTCACAATGAGGAATGCTTTCACTGTTACTGTAAGTTTAACAAACTATAAAGAGTGATTTTTAGTAGGTCCAAATAATTCCACTTGCTTGCTATAGATCAAAGAAGTAGCCTTCATTTGGCCCTTGTCTCACAAGAGGAAGGAGTGCTTACCTTCAGATACACTGAGTGTCCATGTATGAGGTCTGAGGAGCAAGAGAACTCATAACAGACACAACACAGAAATTTAAAAGATATTTGAAAGAGATTGTTTAGGCGAATTTTTCATGGCTCATCAGTAGATTAAACAAAGCTGGTTTAGCTTTCATATTAGATTAGGTTTCACCATGAAAAAATATGTAAGATATAAACAAAGATAAGCACAGAATTGCCTCTGAAAATAAGTAATGAAGTTATTTCATTGTGAAATGTGAGAATACACTTCTGACTTCTGTTATTCAGGGTTTTTTTCTGTAGTAGTAGTTTCAAGGAAATAATTTTACCATAATTTAACATTGACCATACAGTTTTGCTTTTCAAAATGGCAGGTATGACCTACATTCTGCATACTATATATACTTTAAAAAGAGAAAAACAAATAAAACCCTTTTGCCACAAAGAACAGAGAAAGCAGTTGTAAGACCTATACTTCACAGCTACAGTCAAACTTCTCATATATAACTCGTATAACTGATTGATTTCAACCATCTCTGTAAGGTTTTCCAACAAATACCTAACCTATAATGTCTCTGTTTTCTGAATACATGTGCCATCAGGCCTTTTAAAATTCAAGTCTACTGCTATGGTAATGACCAATTGTGTTCAACAGGCTGGCTACTGTTCAAGTAATTGGACCTGGGTAACCTCAGGTGCAAAGGAAAATGTTACTTGCTCACACTGTGCTAGTTTCTCAAAACAGCATTTTAAAAAGCTACCAGTACAGCACTTTGCAAACTAATGCCAAAGAAACAGTAATTCTGCTGCCAGTTTTTTTTTTCAGAGATAGGCTACTACTGAAGCTTCTTTCATCCACAAGTCAAAGAAAATTAAAACCATTTTTTTTTGAGAATCTAGTGAAGATTAACACACCACTTTGAATTAAGCTAGTCCATATCGAAAATATTAGCTGCACTCTGTATGAAGGAAGGGACTAGACCTGTATGCCACCTAAAAAATAATAATACACAAGTAAAACATGCCAACAAAAAACTTTTCACTGTAGGCTCTACTACCAACAAATATCACAGAATGACAACTGAAAGTTGAACATTTGCTTCCTTTTAATAGCCTCTAGCCAAGTTCCCCAAAGCCCCACACTTCATTTACAGCACTTACCTCTCTCTTTTTTGCAACTGAAGCCAGACATCCCTTTACTAACAAGTTTGTTCTGGTACCAGTCTTTTATAGACTCTGATGGTTTACCAAAGTGTCCACACCTGAGCACACTCTCTCTTGCCACCAATTACAACCAGTCACACACACATGGGTAGTGAGGCACAGCAACAGGTTGTGCAGAGAAGCTGTGGGTGCCCAATCCCAAGCACTGTTCAAGGACAGGTTGGATGGGGCTTTGAGCAACCTGATCAAGTGGAATTTGTCTCTGCCCATGACAGGAGGGTTGGAACTAGATGATCCTTAAGATGCCTTCCAACCCAAACTATTTTGTGATTGTCCCACAAGTATTTCTGAACATAGATATATGTTTAGTGCACTTTCCAAAGCACTTTTCCTGACCTGCTGCATCATCAGTTAAGTTGTCAGTGAAATCAAGGACTTATGTTTAGCTAAATGAAAACAGGTGATACTAATGAAAGGTCTTTTTCAAGACCTTAAAAGCAAAAAGAACTTGTAATTATTTTATATTGACCTTATAATTCAACAAGAAGGAACAGATATTCCCTGATCTGAGCAAATTCAACTTATGAGATATTGAAAGGAAAGTAGTAGTTACAGTATAAGTGAAAAGGTATCAATTTTTCCACTTCTCCTTTTGATGAATTCTATTCTTCTTCTCTATGTTTTGAATTTGAATGTCCCTATTCCATCTCATAATAGTTTGTCTAAGGAAATTGCCTTATTTTTCTCCTTCTTTAATCAAATCTACATTCTAGAAATTAACAAATATTTCAATTGGTCAAATGCAAGATAGCCTTAAATGTAGAAAAGAGTTCCAGTGATTTCATCTCTACTGATAGTTTTCTTGACTAATAGCACTTGGATCACAGAAATTTTTCAGGGTAAAGCACACATGGAGAAAGGCTATGTGAGCCACTGCCAAACTCAAAACCTCTGTCATCTCTGTTTTAAGAGAGTATAAGATGAGATGGCAGCTATAAACTTCTTCAGCGTCAGCAGCGTCATGGCATATGGCTGGAAACCTCCAGAACTAATCTAAGAAGTTAAACTTTCCACTGGTGAGAGAACATAAGGAGCAATCTAAGGACAGAGTTCATTCTGGTATTAAGTGAACACTGCCAGTGATGTTTCTTTACTGTTCCCACACTGGCACCAAAGAAATAAATAAATCGAAACTTTAAATAGAGTAAAACCTATGTACTTCTGAGGCAAATTAAGAAATAGCTTCCTGGGAAATATAAGGACAAATACTGATATAACTAAGAGCAAATAGTCAAACTTGCCTTGGCATAGACTCTTTAATAAATTTTACTTCAGCAGCTGATGGGCAAAACGAAAGTGGAAGGATTGAAAACTTACTGTCAGCAAAGCAGATCTGGGGCTGCATCTTCTTATTCATGTTATTTTTATTATAAGCCTTTCAGTGGACTCAGATACAGAAGAAAGTCCACTCTAAGATGAAAGTTATGCTCAATGTGTTTGTGGCCAGAGTAAGGTTTTGTTCTCTCTTCCATGTGACTAGCACAGCAATAATAACTAAACAATTTGTCCCGTATTGATCATGGCTGGAACTGACCATGAAGTGAAATTGTAGACTTTAAATAATGAATTTGCAAGATTAAATACTTTTTCCTGTAATACTTAGTCATTTATCCCTCCTTGAACTAATTTATTATTAAATGTTATTCCATAAATCAAATGCTTAACAATAAAAATACAATTCTTGAATGTTTCTCAGTCTTATTGAACTTTTTCCTGCCTTTAGATCATTTCCAGTTTAAGTGGCAGATAAAAGGTTTTTTTTCCCCAAGACTTCTGATTAAGTTCAGTGAATAATTTAACCCAAAGTACCCTAGAGGGGCACTTATGCAAGATGCCTTATAAATATGTACTATTTAGTTATTAATACTTGTATCTTTTGGTCTCTATATTACAAGAATTATATGAAAAAATAATAAAAATTCCAAAGCACAGGCAGTCACTGGATAAAAAACAATTCATCAGGAAGTGACCTTTAATATGTAGCGATAATTCCTCCCCAAAGGAAGCTAAACTTCAACTTAAAAGTTAAAGAAAAATGGATTAAAATTCATAGAATTGTCTCATTGCATGCATGGCTTTATTCTACCAAGACAAGCTTTGCCAAAGGAATGAATGAATCAGGCAGACACAGAAATCAAAATAATCTTTTGGACGTCTACTATTTAATAGTGTGGAATGTTCTCTCATCAAGGTCACCTAACTGTTGTATATCATTGCTGAAGGGGAACATTAATTAAAATCACTGATGATGAATACTGCATCTTTAGATGTTAATAAATGAAGCTAAATGCTTGTTAGATTTTCCAGAAGTCAATCACAGCTTTAAATTAAATATCACACTAAATATCCCAAACTGGCACACAGTGCTTTGCTAAGGCCAGGACTAGAATACAAATTCAACAGAATGGTATATTAATACATCATTCTGAGCAGATTTTTTTTAACTTTTTTTTCCTCTTCATTTGGATAACTATTTCCATTTTTTTCCTTTTATATGATAGATTCATTAGCATTATCAATGTTTCCCGTTAATCACATATCTAATGAATGGTATGTCCCTGTTACCCTTGGGCACAATACTGTCATGTGGGTTATAAAATTGCTGTGGAACAGTATACAGTTTCCATTTATGCCCCCTGCCCTTAGAAAAATTAATTCTAGAGCCAGTACAGTTTTTCCTCTTATCTCTTTTTATTAAAGTCAAGGTTGTAGAAGTCTTCTTCTGGTTACTTGTATTTCATTGCTAAGATATGAGACATTCAATGGAGTTCATCTAATTCAAATATTCCACTCTTCATTCAGTAGTCTATTGTGATAAGTGCAGGATTTAATTTTCTAGAGCACAAGCAGTACATCTCATCTACAGGCACAATTTATTAGAGTATTGGAGTCCCAGTAAATGTTGCATGTGGTTACTTTTCCATTTTTTAATTTTTCAGTGTTACTTTAGTATCTGGAACCAAATGTAAAATCATAATCCCAAGTCCAAAGCACTGAAATGTAGCGATGGACACTACAGTGAAAGAGTGTAACAAAAGAGAGATTCTGCCTTAACAGGGAGATATGATGCCCTGAAATGCTTTTATTAAGCTTTAAGTACCTTAAGTTCTTATATTTCCAAAGTAACTTCCAGTGCCTCACTTTGTTCATTGAATTTCTTATGGAATGAAATAAAAATATGATCTCTTCCCTAGCCCTAAGTATTGGCTCTAAATCAGTCAGGCTCACTTTTTTCATTAATGTGCCTTATCTCTTGGCTATTCAGCCTCCCTTCTTATTTTGTTAGTTATTTTTGTTTGGTTTATCCTGATGATGTCACTTCAGTCTTTTACTTTTTTCCCCTCTTCTCCTTCTTAATGGGAAAAGAAATGTCATTTACCTAGTGGTATCAAACAGTTAAGAGAAATTACTTGCAATTTAAAGAAGAGAGTAATGAATGACCTAACTATGTTAGCTTTCCTTGTACATCACCTCCCAGTTTGGAGCAAGATTGAAGATCATCAGACTGCAGTGCAGCTGGGCACGCACTCAGGCAAAGAGGCTGAGAGAGACAACAGCTAGATAGGATATGATCAAATTATGGCTGAGCACTGTGAAAATCATTTCTATTTCTGTTCAAAACACCTAGCTAAAGAAAAACCTCAGTAATACTCACTATTGTAGAGTGAGATTTTTAAAAAAAGTACTCAGGAGTAAAGTCTGAGGCAATTGAACTTGCTGAGTTTTGCCAGTTCCTTCCATGTCAAATCCTTTCATTTACTCACTTACTGCACAGGAAGAAAGATAGTAAGCCAAAAATACCTCAAATTGTTCATAAATAGAAATCTGATAGAAAGGCATTAATGTGATTTTCAATAAATTATCTAAGCCCTCAGATAAGTCACAGACCATCTGGCACTTGGCAACATAACTCATGAAACTACTTTGGTGAAGCTGTGGATTGAAATATAACATTCTCTCTTTTGCATTTAACTGACTCATAAAGCTGAACAGCTTACAAATTCCGTCACAACAAATGTAATAATGACTCCTATCCTCCTCACCTTCTTAAATTCATTTTTTATAGTACTTTTCAGCAATCTACAGTGACATGTTGTAGGTGGGCTAGTAGCTCAGAATAACTTCTACATACCTTCTGATTTCACGTAGCATTTGAAATAGAAGCCTGTAGGAGGGAAAACCCTTTGCTGATATATTATTTGCAGGTCATGCTGTATATGCCCCTATATAACTGCAAGATGACAATGTTAAGAGTGCTAAAATTAGGGATAACATTTAGAAAAAACCCCACCAAAACTGCATAAGAGATTTAGCAGTTTCAGCTTTCCAGAATATCATGTGCTTGGCAGTTGATACCAAGAATATAGCAGATAATTTTAAACATAATCTAAAACTGAATTTGAGCTACAAAAAGAACAATCAAGTAACACACTGCTGCAGATATTTGAACAATAATACTATGTTTGGGGCCAACAAAACAGAATTTTAAATACATATATATATTTCTCTAATTTTTAAAAGAACAGATGAAGTTAGATATTGACTAATCAGTTCTGAAGTCACAGACTTAGTAAAGCACTTAGAATTGACAGAAATTTTCTTTGATGAGTATGACAGTGCTTGTCATTTTGGAAATTGCTTCCATCATTTTTTGAGTTTTCCAATGGCTTATTTTATTAAAAATAAAATAAAATTGTCCTTAAGGATAAAAGCAACAACACTTGAGTAGGCAACACAAAACCAAACATATTGTAATTGAAATGCATAAACAGGAGTAAAGATATGCAGACTAAGATAATTTAAGATTATGTGATATAAAAGAAAAATCTCACTGATAACTAGAATGTACCATGTGTTTTCTTAAATTCAACAAACTTCATATATTTATAGCATTATACATTTCTTTTATTTCAATTTTTGTCAAAGTGGTGGTTGATAACTGCAAAAGAAACCAATTGAATCAGCATATTCACAATCCTTTTCTTCCCATTTTACTAGCAAAAATAATTATTCACAGATGTTGTCAGGATTTGCTGTGGGAGAAAAATAATTCCTCACTATCAACATGCAGAAAGATGTTTCCACAAGTGGTGGAAACATTTAAGAAGCAGGTAAAGAAGGAAGTGAAACTCCAGACCAATTTTCTGACACCTGGCATAGAGGTGCTAAATACAGAACTTCTGTCATTATGTCTTCATTTATATTCTCCACGAAAAACAGAAAATGACGTGCTTGTTGTGAATAACAGCTCATTTAATCATCAAGATTACTTGTGTCGCTTAATAATGCCACCAAACTTATAGAGGAAATGGGGATTTGATTAGAAGTGGTGAATCTGCATACAGTAACTCCTCTTGTGAGGTAACAGTTTTATTAAAAGGATCCAGCTTGATTTTGAGTTAAGAGAGCTACTGTGATGCTATGCACGAGGGAAATACAAATGGTTGACTAAGATTTCTCTAGCACTTAGAAGCCTAATTTGACTTAAATTCTTGCTCATAACTTTATCTGCATTACAATAGTGCACTCAGCTGAGAACAGAACTGGTACATGTAGGTCACATGTATATCAGGAACTGGTTATTTCTTACAACATACTTTGAAAAAATAAAGAAAAATATGCTTTTTAATTGTGTTTACAGACAGGGAAATGAGGTGTACAAAGTCTGTGCATTCAAACCCTTTAACCCATGATAAATATATTTCCAGCAGTATGATTTACCTTGAGTCAGTGCAAGCCTACAGGAAAAGAAAAAAGTAGTTGATTTGGCACCAGAGCTATTCCTGACTCTAGCAGCTTCTTGATGTACATCCACTAGCAAAGAGTTTGAAAAGTTTCCAGAAACACAGGAACAGAAAATACTCAGTACCAAAAACCTTCATGGCATACTTTTTACGTAGGTTTACTTCACCACTTTTTTTGTAATATCTGCTTAATCAAGGGAAAGAAAATCAGTTAAAATTAAAGAATAAAGTATATGGTTTATAAAATGTAAGACACTTCACAAAAGAACACTCGATATTATTTTTGTTTCATGATATGAATGGTCTACTACAACAAAGCACTCTTCTCAAAAAGCAAGATACAACTACAATAACTAACACAATTTCGACAGTTCCTATACGGGTGATAAATGATCATTTAAAGGCCCCTTTTCCTCTCAGACCCACTTCTAGGTTCAATAATGGTAGACTTTGCACCTTGTCTTGAGGCTTGTTTATTGTATTTCCACAAGAATTTCTCTCCCTCTGATAGGATTAATATACATTGTTGTTTCAGCAAAGCCTGCAAGAAGTTTAGGGGAACATTTCTATCAAAACTAGTTATATTTAACAGATAGTGTTATTTACAGTTAGTTCAAATGCTATGGGAAAATTATTGATTGACTCAACTTCCATTTTTGCTCTCTAGCACTAGCCTAGATAAAAATTATTTTGCAACAAAATAAAACTGCCCTCCCTGGAAATGAGTAATTCACATTATTGTGGCCTTCTAGGAGGTGAGCATCCAGACAGAAATAACAGCTGAATATTAATACTTGTCTTAATTATGATGTATTTCTCCTTCTAGTCTAATAGAACTATACAAAGGATAAAATAAAATAAATAAGGCACAAAGACTAATAAATCAGGTGAGATGTGAAAATACATTTAAGCCCTATACTAATTCACTATGGACAAATTTATTTATAGACTAAACTGGAATTTGATGAAATTTGATTGCTTATTTAGTGCACATACTTCTGGAATTTATGCAAGCATTTTTCAGCTAGGCTAAGACAAGTTAATAATCACATGGAAAACCAACATCACTTCCTTTAATCTACTCTGTGCCATCACTGATAAAGGAGGGCTATTTTAATGTTAAAGAGCACAGTATTGTTCAAGAAAGTGAGGATGAGCACAGAAAGAAAACTTTATAAAAGCTGCAGAGAGGGAAAAAAACCCCAAACTTTGGCTGAGCTGAACACAGCTCACTACAGGTTCATTTCATGAGGTCTTTCTTCCTATTATGCTTCTGATGCAACATAAATCACTCCAAACACATTAATGGTGTGCTTGATTTTATCAGGGTAGCTATTTTTTACAGATTCCTGCCTGGTCTTTAAACAACAGAATATTCACAGTAAGATTTAGGAAGAAATTTAGAATTCACTGCAGGAATATAATCCAGGGAGGCTAGAAAGCTGTTGAATGCATGTGAAAATATAGCTCTTAAATGGAATTTACCAGCAGTACTCTTTCAGCGAGTAGGCAAATAGGCCAACAAAATGTCTACAAGAAAGATTATGGAAACTGTGAAATATGTCTAAAAACTGCTTGAAAATCTGAAAAATCCTGCCATTAGTGTGGTATAGCTCACAAACACTAAAGGTTCAGCTGAAGTGAGGCTCTGACTGCAGACTTGTCTTCTGATCTGAGTATACAATAACTCTTTTATAATGTACTATATAAACATATATATATATAAAATGTACTTTATAATGTACTTTTAGTGTTTAATGTAGCTATTAAATGAACCAATGAACTGTACTTCATCTAGCTAGAATCCGTTATCTACGTTTTGCCTGAATCATGCTCTCATCAGTGTTTGTCTATGATTTGAAAGAAATATTGCTGGCATAAATTGAAGTAAATCCAGAGGAAATTAGTTTGGTTTTTTTGTTCTGGTTTGGTTTTGTTTTGTTCTGTTTTGCTTTCCTGGTATAGACAAAGCTTCTAAAAGTAGAGAGGCAGTTTCTTCAGGCAGCTAAATCTGTTAATGATAAGCCTCATTCACAGCATTTTTTAAAATCATGTTAAGAAATTAATCAATTATCCATTATGTATTCGAAAATACTTCTCTGAAGGTATACAATAAGAATATGATATTTAGTTTAATTACAAAACCAAAATATAAAATTACATCAATAAATCACTTATGCATTCACTCTCAGTGTGCAGGTGAGCATGACCCACTGCAGTTACTCACACAACTTTGATTCCTATGACATTTTGACTAGCATACTATAAATGGCACATTCTTTGAATGGCAAAGGCACCAAAAGGTAAAGGAAAATGGCAATTTATAATGTAGGAGAGCATTACTTTGTTCAAAGCTGTGAATATAATGAAACTATCTGATTTTCCATATGAAATAGGCACAGACATAAAGAGGCTTATAGTTATATTCTGAACAGCTGCTCAGGTCTTATCTAATTGGAAAAATGCATTGTAGCCAAACTAAGTGGCTCTGTGAAATATGTTTAAAACTTGTATCAAAAATTGCTTTAGACAGGAATAGAGAGATAGTATGTATTAAATTAATATGTAAGAAAAGTTTCTTAACTAATAAATTAGTCAAGAACATCTGACTTCACTACTAAATTTTACCATCTGAAGATGTAACTCATATTGTGTTTTGGGCCTTAGTGGACTCACTAAAATGCTCAATCTTTGGTATGCAAAGGCATATTTTAGAAACTCTCATTTTACTCTTTTTACATCATCTGTTCTTATTTATATTTTCAGTGTATTTGTCCAGACTCATAAAAGGATTCAAGGACCCTAAAGGGAACTTTCACGTTAGTTGTATGCACCTACATTTTGATATGTGAGTCTTGACACCAGTCATTCAGCTTCTGTGTGACCTTGATGGGGCACAGATACTGTCAGCAAGAGATTCCTGATGCTCCTGATTCTGCTTTTACCCCAAGTACCTATTCTGACCATGCTGATCAGTTCTGTACTTAGTCTTTCCAGACATCATCAGAAGTGGTGCACTTAATGTTCTGCTCCCAATCTAATCCTAGCTAATCAGGCTGGTAAATGTTTTTGGAGCATGTGTAATGAAGACTGTTTTGATGAATTTCAAATATGAGTGATTTCTCCTTTAAATGAGGCAGGCCTGCATATTTCATTTTAAAAAAATCAGCTTTAAAACATTAATTTCTGTTACAGGTTGAAGGTTCAGCCTAATCAAATCTACACTGCATACCTCCAAAAGAGCATGGCCTAACCAGTTGCCTAAAAGCTAAGTGCTTCAAATAACTTCAGTGTCTTGGATTGCAACTTTCTCAGGCATGATACAATGATTAGCCTATCTCCAGACCATTTTCAGAATCATAGCATCTCTCCTACTACTTCTTACATTTTAAATGTGACCTAGATTCTTAAATCTTATTGGCTGACTCTGTTTCAATATGATGCAGGTAACAAATTAAGAGTCACTGAAGGATCTCTCCAGTTTCCATTTTACAGAATGACACACAAAATTGCCTAGTCCCAGCCCCTATGTTGAATAACTATTCTCTGTATGGAATATGCAAGTGAGTCTACTCTGGTTTTTTTTTCACACTATTTATTTGCAATAAAATAAGAAGTGCTGCCTACATTCAGCTGGAAGTTTCTTGGCAATGTTACAAAATTTTGGGCAGTAACTGAGCTCCTAAATAAAGAGTTAGATGTTGGAGAAATCAAGCATGAAGTGCAGTAGACAGCTTCAAGCCAGAAACTAGAGACACCCCTCTCTTGTTTGGAGACACGCTGTGGCAGATTGTCTCTGATGAAAATTACTGCAAATTAGTCATGCAGATCTAGTCACAGAAAATAATAAATATTTCCTTTCAAATATATGCAAAAGTCTTAAAAAGTGACAAAGATCACATACCCATAATTACTGCAGGTACCCTTGCAATTCCAGTCTAACTAAGTAACCGGTTTCTTGTTGAAATTGGTGCTCTTTAACAGTGTGATTTCAGTTTTCATATCCATCCAAGGCAGAGAGAACAACTACCATTTATCAAGGCTATCTAGTTACTTATTACTGCCACTTATTAAGGCTAACTATTTATTTATTATGGTAGATGAGCTTGGATCAGAGTACCAACTGAATACTTCTACTATTAGGAAGTTTGCTATTTACCTTTTTAGTTTCCCTCCTACCACTTTATGTAATATAATATCTAAAAATGCTAACTTAGGCCATCTGTTCTTATTCCTATTTCCAGCACACTTTATATTTTTTTTCCTGTTTCATTCCCCTAGCTGAACTCATTTTAGCAGTACTGGAGCTCATTTGGTGACATTTTGCTACAGGGAATATCCATGTTTATTTCCATACAATTTAATAGACCAAATCAAACAATGAATATGCAAATTCTGGAAACAGCAACATTTTGAAAAAGAGAGCTGTGAAAAAAAGGAAAGCTGTTGACTTCTAAACACAGAACCAAACTGTTAGAGAGCAGCTGTAATGAATGGTACGACGCAGAACAAGAATTATAATTATCTTCTAGATACTACAAAGGAATATACGAAACACTGCACAGATCAACAAAGAGAATAAGGAAAATATGATCTCATTACACTAAAAAAATGAGTGGGGACAGTACTAGAACTCTGTGAAGTTCTACAGATTAATAGTTTGTTCACTGCCAAAGGGAGAGAAGAAGCAATGAGAAATATTTGCATAGATGTGTGTCACATCGAGAAAAAAGAAAACAAACAACAGAAAATTTTCTGTTTGATTACTATGTTTTCTGTGTTGATGAGAAGGACAAGAATAAGTGGCAAGATCCTGGCCTAAGCTTTGCTGGCACTAACTTTGGGATCCTGATGCCAAGCATTTCCCAACTGCTTAAGCAAATTTCTGTCCATGCTTTCAAGCAGTGCAAATGAACCATGGTTGGGAACATGCCCTGACAGAACACATCTGAACATTCAGGTAAACCATCCCTAAACAAAATGGAATAAATCACTAAGCAAACATGATGTTATGTATAAATAACTCTGGGTCCTTGTGCAGTCATTTGTCTGTTTAAAAGAGCCTAATTTATTTGTTTTCTCAGGATTTCCTTTCACAGATGCTGTACATAGATTTTTCTTCTCCTTTTTCTTTCTGCAGGATTGTGATGGCAATGTCCATTAGGGAGGATTATTTTGAGAGCAAGTGTCTGCATCTGTTATCTCTTTTAAACAGTGTTAAGTAGTATTTTTCCTTCCTGGAAAAACTGTCCACATATTCCATTACCACTGTGCAGCAGCAGCCTGGCATGAACACTTGGGAAGTGCAACTGAGTAGAGCAGTCTCAAAGAACAATGTTTGTTTAACTGAAAGCCAGAATGGTCTTACATTCAGTTAGAAAATTATAGTCATAAATCAAAGAGTGCATCTATTGATGCACTGTAACCTGTGGCTTAAATCTCTTCATATCTCAACAATGCACTCTGCCTGCAAGAAATGCCACTTTTTGTTCTCCTCTCTGCTGAAGCCTTAGTAGAGAAGAGTGGTGCTGGCAGCAGAGGAGCACAGCTGTGCTCTTTCTCACCCTTCAGGGAGAAATTGTCCAAGAAGCACTGGGGTAACTGCATGTTTCCCTGCCTGGGTACTTCAAAGCCAAACTCTAAGCAGTAGAGTGAGCTCATTTATTTTAGGAATGAAAATAAAGAAATCTGACATAAAAAACCTGTTCCAGTGCCAGTGGAATAATCAGCTATAAAACAAGTTAAACTTTCTGAATTTTTGATTTGCCAAATCTCCACTGAGGTCTGTGAAATTTCAGTTTTGCCTCCAAACTTGTGAGTTTTGCCACACCCCTCTCTGTTTCTCCTAGAATCTGTTTCATAGACCCTGATGAAAAATATATAAATAAGTAAATTTTTGGTGATGGTTATGCAAACATACTAACTTAGAGGCATATAAAGTTGGTTGTTGCTTCTGGTATTCCTTATACAAAACTTGGTTAAGAAGCATCTCTGAAAAAAACAACCATTTCATTTCCTTTTGAGTTCGAGTTTCAATAATGGTGCAGATGCCTACTGCTAAACATCCAGGTCTAAAAGCAGCAGGTTCACCTTTCTCCTGGACTGACTCTGACATCACTGTTTTTAACATCATCTGACAAAGATGAAAGTGTGGAGTCCATTAGTTTCTTGGCTTGTTCTTTGGGAAAAGTGTGAAAAAATTAAATCAATATTTGCTGAATGAAAAAGATCAAAAGTTTCAGGAAAATAGATCTTGATTTATAGCTTCTGAGACACTATTCTAAAGAAAGGGGAGTGTGTAACATTTAAACAATAAATAAGAAGTACTTGAAAGCCTCCTTCTAATGGTTCCTTGCAATATCAGTTCACTAGTGGGATCACCATTTTGTCACAGGACCCTACACTTTGTTTTCAAGTAGATAAATTTTTGGATTCTCCCAGTTCAATTTCTGCCTGGTTCTATGTATCTGACAGTTGCAGTAGACACAGAGATAATCAAAATGAAGCTTTCTTATAGTAGTTGATTTAATTCCATTTTTTTGTTTTACATTATTTTTATTAATACAGATATTAATATTAATTTCAGTCCAAGCTGCTGGAATAACAGCACACACATTTCAAGACCTTCAGATTTCAAACTAGGCATTGCTGCCTGTTCATGATTGTCACAATTGGTTTTAATAGTAGCACCATTGTTTTATAATTACGATCGCTAATAATAATCAGCATCCTAACCTGATGAGACATTACAGTGTTTTGTATGTTTAAATTTATTTGAACTCACACCTTTTTGTTCAGTTATTTTTGCTTTAAAATGCAGTTTAATTTACTGAAGTTCTAATGGGATTGTGCTGAAACATGAACTCATTAGTTGTAACAGTCCCTCTGACAATAAAGCCTTTACTATAAGAGAGCTGAGAAACAAAAGCAGCTTTCTTTGAAAATAAAGGCAGTTTACAGATTGAGTGATTGATTGATTTTATCATGACAAGCTGCACAAAGCATGTAGCATATAATGCAAGCACAAATATAAGTATATATAAGGAAATATACCCCTAGGAAGCTGCCAGTGATGGTATTTACTTTTTTTAACATAAAAGAAATATTATTATTATTTTCAGTCTGTTCTAGCTGACAGTTTTGCATTTAGAATTGTTAATAAAAAGTCTACACTAGAGGTGACAGGACACAGCACCATGGAGTCTCTGAACAACAGTGAACTGGGGCAGGCTGTCAATGTGCTTGTGGGCAGTGCTGCCGTTCAGAGAGGCTTGAATAGGCTGAAGGAATCGACCAGCAGAAACACCATAAAATTCAGTAAGACCAGGTACAAAGTATTGCCTATGGGATGCACTAATACCCCACCAAGGTAAGAGCTGGGGACTGTCTGTACTGAAAGCAAACAATAAGGAAATTGCCATTTACCTGTCCCACATCAGACCATATCTGGAGCATTGTGCCTTTTCTGAGGGCCACAATACAAGACAGTTATTGATAAACTTATTGAGTCTCCAGAGTGCCATGAAAGTGGCTGCACAGGGAGCAGCTCCCCAGGACCCCCAGGGAGGTGGCCCAAAAGACAATAGTAGAGAACAGGGTCATTTATCCAAGTAGGATAAAAAATAGTTCACTACGGGCGTAATTAAGGGTTGGAATACATTGCCCAGAGAAGTTGTGAAATCTCTATCCTTGAAGCTTTTCTAGAGCAGGGCAGACAAAGTTTGGTTCAAATTCAGTCAGTGGTGACACTGCTCTTGCACAGGAGGGTGGATGAGACACCTCATCCAGACCCTTCCTGCCTGCCTTCTGATTCGATCAGGACATCCCAACGATGCAGCCAGGCCTCAGGTTTCAGCCTGTGAGTTACATTCTTCTATGACAAGTTTTTAGAGAGATTTTGTGTTCTCGGTCCCAGTTCTGAGAGCTTTACAGTGCTGACAAGAGTCACATACTAAATTCCTACAATTTGTGTACATCTTGTCACTGTGTGGCCTCACAGCAGCTCCTGAAGCCTCATTTCATCAGAGAAAACAAACTGTAATAGCCAGTTAAGGACAAAGATGTGAGGATAAGCCTTCACAGCAGGGGAAATGTTTCTTTCAGTACACATGACTCACTAAGTGTTGTATGTGGATGATACACAGCTACATCATTTTCCCTTGATGAATCACTATTTAACATACATTAGGAAGCTTATATTTGGGGGGCATTAGGATTCTTGAAAACCTAAAACCAGAGAGAAACTCTGAAACAGGCACCTATCAACATAGACAAAAACTAGGATCTAGTCTGCAACTGAGATCATCACAGAATCTACATTTCAATGGAGAAAGGATGATTCGGATCTCTCAATATTATTTGTTATTATATGGTCCATGTCATAATAGGTGCAAAAGAGAATAATGATACTCTTTCAAGTTTATAAAACAAACACAGAAAAAAGACAAGCAGATAAACAAACAGGAAAGAGGAATAAAAGCCACAGAGATCTCATTCAGTCCCAGCAATTTGAAGAGATTTTCAATGCAGTTACAGTTCTGAGAATGTTGTAAGTAATACAAGACCAGATAACATGAAAAGTAATAAGGTTCAGGATTTTCTTAGGAATATTTTCCTGAAAGTCATTACTTAGCTGTGGACTTTCATGTCACAAAACTGAACTTGAGAGACAGAGATGAAAAGAGGCTGTAAACATTATATAACATCCTTGGAAATCACTTCTTTTCCTTTCTTTTTCCTTTGATCTTGTAAGAAACACTCCTAATTTTCCCTTACCTTTTCTCCATTTGCTTTTTTCTCCATTTGCCTGATTTCTCATTACCTTTCCTTTCACATTTTTTCCTACCTAAATAATGAAAGATGTGCCTTAGTATTTCATTTTTTTTTTTTTTACTAAATTAGCACAAGGAATTGCAACCTGAAACAGAAAGAACATCCAGATAAGATGTGATAGAACAAAACCAAAACCACCCTAATCTTTGTTGTTAATAACTTGGCAATACATTGACATTGTGTCCTTTTTTTTTATTTCATATGTCTTCTGTAATAATTTTATTTTTGCATTTGCTTTTCACATATATCTTCTGTGATCTTTGTTAATGTATGATGTAATATTTGATACATAAGAAAAACTGGTTCTAGAGTAGGGAAAAGCCATGTTTTCTTTGGACTTAAAGATACAGAAACCTAGGGAAATCAATGGGAGCTGAGAACGTTCTTGTAGATGGACAAGCTGTCTGCCAACATACAGTAAGATACTTCCATTAATATTTTTCTGGTCTGAAATAGAATGCATATTTTTGGAACAAACACTTCTGTGTTTTTAATTATTCTTCATAGGACATTTTTCCATAAAAAAATTGAAGTATCGTATTTGTGCCTCGGGGCAGATTACTCTGTGGGATTGGTTTGTCACACAACAGGTGTCAGGAAAACATTTCACACTAGGCAGTGTCCTCCTGTTAATGTATTATGATAGAATTCTAAAACATCAGTGTCTGATCTGAGCTTGTGGGCACAAAAAGCAGAACCCTATGCTTTACAGACAACATGTGTTCACATAAAACACAGTCTACTCAATTTTTTGTTTCTGTAGCAGTTATATCTGCTACAGATAAACAGTTTTTTTTCCCAGCAAAGCTTGTCATCATAACCAGAGATGATGATAATGAAATGCCTTGTGTGTAAAACCAGGGTTTGTTTTCCTTCAGGCCAAGGATGCAAAGAACTGCAAGGGCAATTTTGCATTTCAAATCACTTACAGCTAAAAATGCTATTGCTTGGTTATTGGTGGATAATTTTTATATATTATGGTCAAGTATTTTGATACTGAAATCATACTAGCTCTGATATCTACTACCTAGGATCACTGTATCAGAGGGTAAACACTCTAATTCCTACTACCTAAGTTGGTGCCTAAATGTCAGTTGCCCACATCTGAAAATAAATTAAAGTAGAAGCATCAGAGATGCACAAAATTTATCATAGTATGATGATGCAAGTTTTAACATGCAGAACAATCTACACAATCTTCAGTGCGTGCTTCTTCATCCTAACCCATTGATATCCAATTAACAATGTGAATAAAATGTACAGCTAATAAAATATCTACAGGAATAATATTATCAGTGGGCTCTGTCTCTGTACATCTTAATGAACTCTAAGCAATCAAGGATTAGCATTACAATGTCAAACTCCTTTTGACATACCTTCTATGTGATGGCAAGTCTGGAAAACATCCTTAAGGTTTGACACTATTGCAGATCCCTTGCCTTTTTCAACATGAATAATGAGCTGAACCTCTAGAGTGTAACTGCATAACAATTTTGTAGGAAGTCCAGGAACTATTTGCAGACAAGAAGGATGTGAAACATTTTGCTATGGGACAAATTTCAGTAAACAGAGCGTAGAGCTGATACTCCCTATGCTACAACAAACAGTTGTTGTAGCTAAGAAAACAACTATTTGCACAGTTCAAATTTACAGCTATCACAAATTTTGATGCTCTCATCAAAATATACACAGCATTGTTAACCTTCAAAGGAATGTTTTGGTAACTGAGAGAGATTACAACAATAAAATCACAATAGTGCCATGCTCACAGGTAAGGAAGTAAACCATGAGCAAATGTTGATATTTGAATATGCAATATATATATATATACATATGGACTGAGAGAGAAGGAGAGAGAAGGGGAGAACAATTTGAATAATTTACAGCTTTTTATCTCTGAAGTGGCTCGATTTCAGAAGCTGGTGAAGTGTCTTAATTACAAATAGGATCATTGACTGAAATATTAAGAAGCAGGTTCATAACTTGTTACTTTGGAGACACTGATAAAAACACAATGACAGTGTTAGTTATGTGCAGAACTATCCAGGGACCAACATGTAATCCATGTAATCCATTCTACTAATAAGTCTCAGATATCACTTATTGTTGTGGTTAAATATATCATGTTTGGAAATAAAAAAATCTATCTTGATGGCTATAGGCTGGATTTTTTTGAGAATCTGGGACAATAACTACTGGAACTATTTTTAATATTCTTCATTTGGACATTGGGAATTACCAGATTAGCCTGGGTATTGGCAGGTTTGAGCAGGGTCCAAGTGTCAAATTTGGTTCAGACTAGACTCAGTCTGGAGGGAAATTCTGATGCTTTTATTCTATTAGGAGCATTTCACTTTTTCTCCATTTAAGTGCTCGTTAGAAGAATTATTTCTTTATTTCTCCCTTGAGGAAAGATGGTCTCTGAATTGAAACAATGTCTGGTCACACATCCTAGTGCCTGCACACTAATCTCCCAGTTTATAAACAGCATTGGGGAGGCTTGATACTGTCTATATTTGCTTTAGCATTAGGTAAAAAAAGCTTGGGGAGATGAAAATTTATTATTTTAGGTCCATGGTCCAAGTACCTTTTTTAGATTGATGTGCTCTTACTTTGAGAAATCATGAGATTCCCTGAAATTTTACTTCCCTAGTAGCTGCTAAATTGCATTTTTGGGTAATAGAACTTGGAATTTTGGTTCCAAAATTTGGAAAGGTGCAGCACTCATAGACAACTAGTGTTTCCTCTCTAGGCAGGAAGCATTTCCCGTGTTTGTGTAGCCTAATTTTATTAGGGGGAGGGAGATAAAAACCTTGCATATTCCCCCTAATCCTATCACACAGGAAAGCACCTCATTCATGGTGACTCCACCAATGCTGCTTTCCCTATTTCCTGAGTTACTTAGCAACAACCATCCCTCCCTTTTCCACTCCCCCATCCATCCTTTCATTTTTTTTCCCCTTTGCAATCACAATTTCCAGGCTGTTTAGAAAAATGAGGATGCTCAGCAGCATAGGGCAAGCTTTTCCTTCCAACCTCCCTTTTTATGCCTGCCAAATCCTTCTCGCCTCCAAAATGAAAATCCAGGCTGCCTGCATATGTGTAATCAAAGGTTAAAAAGCACCCTGGCTGGCACCACGCATGTGTTAATCTGTGCTGCAGCAGAGTGCATCATTTCCACTTTGACCTCGGAGTTAATCTGCATTCAGGCAGAAGCTCCATTGCTTTTTTGTTGTTGTTGTGCTTTCCATCTCATTTACTCTTTCTATTGCTTTATCAGATTTTGTTGCAGGTGTGTGTGAGTGGTTCTGTAAATATGTGCATGTGTATGTGTTTCTTCTTTCCTTGACTGCTTTAATTCTGTGAGTGTCTGTGGTTTTGGATTTTTTTGTTGTTGTTGTTTTGTGGGTTTTTTTTCCTTTTCTCCCAATTATATTGTTCCCTTAGCTTTGGAAGCTGCTGCCTGCTGCCTGAGCTGACGTTTCCTGATTATATCTGCAAAGGGCTTGTGCAGATCTAATTTCTGTCCCCCTGCATATTAATTCCCACAGCTGGGCGCAATGTATCATCCTGCTGATGGGACCTGGTAGGGAGGGGGGGAGAACCACTACCAAAAAAAATTAAAGAAGGGGACGGATCCANTTTGCAAATTTGCAGAGCTGTGGTGAGAATGCCGGAGGTTTGGATAGTTGCATTACATTAATCCGTCTCCTAGCAGCTGAGTTCTTACAGTGTTTTATTTCTCTGAGAATTGTTGTGGCTCTGCAATGGCCAGGGAGGGTAAGCGGCGGGTGGGGATGATGGTGGTACGTGCCGAGCGGCTCCGAGAATTTGATGCCATATTAGTGAAGCCTTTTATCTCAGAGTTATTGTTTGCTGGGGTGTGTGGAGTTCTAACACAGCTGTGGTTTGTGGGCAGAATGTCAGTGCATTCCTGCTTGTTTTCACCTAGGCAGCGGCATCATGGCTGTGCCTGGCAATGCTCTCCGGAGCGCGGTACGACTGCTCCATCAGCACGGAGCCAGGGCCAGGGCTAGGAAAAAGGACAGGGATGCAGATCTCGGGCAGGCACTGCCCGGCTGCAGAAGGGCTTTTCCCGCTGCTGGACCGAACGCTGGGATGGAATAGTGCTCGCTGGGCAGATGAGGTGAATGTTTACAACAGCACTTCCCCCACCACCACTGACACACGTACTGCTTGGAGACAGCCTTTGCATGCTGCGTATCTGTACTGTACACATCAAGGTAAAGAGGTAAAACTCTCAACAGCAGAGGAAAAATGAGGTTGTATGTGGATGAGTAGAAAGTGGAGGGAGGGAAGGAAGGAAGGAAGGAAGGAGTATTGCCGCAGTGCCAAGCATTACGCTGAACCAGACACTCTTGCAAAGATGTGTGGACTGTGCATTTAACAGGTTAGATGAGGAAGCAGCAGTGCATTGCAAAGTACCTGGCCCTTCAAGTGGGACTAGACTTTTCCTCACAGCTGCATAAACCATGTTATCATTGATACATTAGGCAAGTTGGTGCCCATTCTCTTTTCTACTATTAATGCTGTATTCATACAGGCTCCTCACTCAAATTCACCTTCTTTCTCCTCCTTTTACCTGCACACTATCATACTAACACCTAGGTTCTTACTGTTTGGTTTTTTTGTTTGTATGTTTAGGAAAAATCAGATCTTGTGGGTGCAGTGGTAGGATTTTAGTTCTAAGCAAATTAAAAGGCCAAAATATTTGGTAAGGGAAATTAAAAGTTTCTGGGGTTTAGAGTAACTTTTTTCACACTAAAATGACTTTGTGAAGAATTCCTGTGAAGTAGAAAGTGAACTAAAACTTCGTGAGCCTACCATGAGGGATACTTTCTTAAGGGGAGTAAAACAGGTGTAAGATAACTCTTACAGAATCATTTATGATTTGTGTGTGACTACAGCAATGGAAAATGAGCTTTCACAGGATTTCATAAACACAGGGTCTCAGATTATTTTGACATGAAACTTCCACTAAAATAACCCCAGATACTTATTTTAACACAGTTCCTTCTTTTCACTTATCTTTCAGAATAACATAGCCTGAGAAGAATTTTGCTAAAATTATTTCATAAACTTTAAAAGATACTCTTTATAATGCAAATTAATGTTTTCTCAGCAAAAGGTTCTGTTTTCTGTTATAGCCATCTGATCGCCAAGACAGTTTCACAACCTTCTGACCTTATAATTTTAAAGAATAAATGATAGACAGAGAAGCAATATTAAGAAGCTACAAGCAAAGGGGGAAATTATCCTTAGTGTTTCATAAAAATATTTTAATTGAGCCAACATGCAAATATAATTTTAATTATAATAATCAGGACACTTTTCTCCTTCTGTTATAGAAGAAACATTGCTATTAGTTTTGGAAACTCATGGAGTTTCAGAGTTACAAACGTTGACCTTAGATACCATTTATTTAGAGTCAGGAAGAAAGTTTTTCTTTATTAAAAGCTCATCTAACACTTCCAAGGTGGGGCAATATCATTATATTACGTGTCAATTGTCTTGGACACTGAAATTCTGAAAGGCCAAAGCAAATGACTCCCAGTGTATGTGCTTCATGTTATACATGTGAATAAATGTGTTCACATTAGTCAGAAGATACATGAAAGTCAACTATTTGCAGAATCTGATCAAAGTAATTGAACACATAAAAAACTGATTACCAATACTGTGCAGAAGTTTTTCCCCTATTAAAAAAATTAATTGTTGTACAATTGTTGGTATTTAGAAGATCAGAGAAAGAAGAGTAAAGTTAAAGCATCATTCAGACATTAATGGAAGTAGCTAAAATTCTGGCATAGGCTTCAGCAAATCATGATTTGTATGAATATAGAATAAATGTCATATTACAGCAGTGCAGTGTTTTACCTTTACAATAACCTTATATATTAGTTCAATTACATGCACAGAGTATATCCTTCCAACTGTGCACACTGAAGTTTTGGGAAGTGCTTCCTTCCAATTTGTCTCTTGACATTCATAAGTGAACTGCAAACTTCCTGCATAAAGCTCCCCCAGCATCTCCTCCCTCAGGCTGCTGTAACAGCACTCTGGAGCCACTAAATACTTCTAGTTTTCCATTTGGTAGTGCTCAAGCAGAGTCATGGCAATGTTTCTATGCTACAGCTACATATCTAAAACTGAAAATTGTCAGAAATGATCCGAAAAAGCATAAATAAAGCAACTATTTTAACACCAAACCAGTTCAGTGCATATGTGAGGATATGTACTTTTACTAGTTAATTACTTGAGCATGGGAGTAAATAATACTGTTTTATTCTTGTAAAGCACTAGCAGTGTCAGCTGGGTTCTTGTGTGATAAGTGATATGATAACAGTGATTAAAAAGGGCATGAATATCCCTGAGCTGAACAGTCATTTAGGATTACTGTAAAGGTTGCTGACATCAGTTTGGTATTAATCCTGCAGCTGTAGTTATTCATACACTAGCTTACACACTTTCACAGGGTGCATAGCACTAATATTAAGTCAGAGGTCCCATTGAAGTCACTTGGAGCATTATTGGAGACAATTTCTCAACTAAATAGAATGGTCTCTTCTAAAGAAAAGTGCCATGACAAGAGATGTGATTCTAGGTGCTCTTAAATGATTACTTTATCCTTGTCTGTAGTACAATGAAATTGAGCATTTAGTGTTGACTGGCCTAGATACTACAGTGTTTCTTTCAGCAGAGCTGAGGCTGTATGGACACATGACCTTCACTCCACTTGAACATTCAAGGGTAGCAAAGAGGGTGAGACTGCCTTTGAGTTCTGCATAGCCATGCTTCAACTCCTTACTGCTACCAGCTGTAATGTTGGGATACAAACTTAGAATAACTATTACTGTAATAAAAAGGCTACCAAAACCACTAAAGCAGAATTGAACAATTAAGTAAAATTCTCACTATCTCATTATTTATAACTTGATGGGGCAAAAAAGATTACAAACACTGTTTCCCTACTTGCAAGTGTATATTGGTGTGGATGTGGGTTAAGCCCTTTAAGTAAGTGCTTTAGTGACTATACCACCTAAACATAACATGCATGCCAAAATTTCTGTGTTCCAAAATACATAATTAACATGCAAATTGATGTTAGGAAGTCTTCCAGAAAGTCTGAACACTTGAAAATGTGAGAAATGCTTTACAGACCATTGTACCTGCAGCCCCACACTCACAGTCATACAGAAAAAGAGTTAGATTGTGTGAGAAAATCAGTGAAGAACACAATGCTACCTGGGGGCTTGCTTAATATGCATTCAGGCTCAGAAAATATACATGTTAAAAAAATGACTGACATAGGGATGATAGAACCAAAGGGGGCTTTCATTTTCATGCTTCATAGCTTATCAAGTGTTATACTTTTTTAATGAACATTTATTCCAGTATAAATTCCCTTTAACACGGATGGTAAGGTTTGACTGTCCATTTTCCCAGCTATATCTTCTAAGAAATCAGCACCCTCTCCTATACTTAATGCTGGAAACCTGAGCAGTTTAAGGAATCTCCTAACATAATGGGCCTGGTTTTATCCTCTCAGTAATCCCTCACCCACTCTATGTCACTTTGTTGCTGAGGGAAAAGCCAGGACTTTTACAGTATGAATTCTTACTTACATGTTCATAAGTAAGAGCTGGGAAATTACCCAAAATTAAATTATAACTCAGTAAGAATCTTTAAGAAGTTTTTCTTACACTGCATAATGCTTGTACTTTTTTTCAGAAAGCTCTCACCCTACATTTCAGCTAACTGATTTACAATACCTTAAACACTTCTTTCTTTATGCTTTCTTTTTTATTCTGTGTAGAAGATCAGCTTAAACTTTAAACTCCACTTCAGCCCACAGACTGCAATGTAAATTGATCTGAAGTGGCACATAGGTCTTATCCTGGCCCTCTGGACATAAGTGAATTTCTCCATTCAAGAACAGAGGTTGTTTACTGTGAATAAAAGTTCTGAACAAGAACTAGTGAGACTTTGTGGCAATGAGAGAGACCTTTTAGAAAAGATATAACAACTGATGACAGAAATAGACATCTAGTTAACTTTACTGAAGTAGAGGTATGGATCTGGACTTAATTGTGGAGGCTGTTTACTTAGAACAATATGATGAATAAAAAGACTGCAGGAAGTACCAGGAAAGAACTACAAATTGCAGGGGAAAAAAATCATCACCATAGTCAGGTACTTATAAATAATTATTAGGTAAAGAAAAGCCTATTTCATAGAATGAGACTAAAACCAAACTTATTGAGCCATAATGAAATTAAGGACTACAATTGCTTCTAGTGAATATATCCAAAGCACAAAAAACAAGGTGGAGAGCTGTTTTAGCTTATGGAGAGATGAGAAAGGAACAGCATAAAGTGTCCATTCTAAATGCAGTGATATTTTTATGCTTTAGACTCAATATGATGAGTAACTTTTGATGACTTAAAACTGTATGCTTCCTTTGGATTCTGGGATATAGTCCCAAATTTTCATTATGGTAATAAAAAGCATACAATATTCTGAATTCACTTAGTGTGTCCATCTAGAGAGGTGTATTGTCTTTACAGGCATTTTATTTAGGTGAGGTCCTGGCTGCAAGTTTTGCAGTTGTTTGAATTGTTTCCTATTTTGTCTAGAAGTAACCTGCTTGTTTGATTCTTCCAATTAAGAAGAAATTCATCTTTGCGCTAAGCAATAAAGTGGAGAAACAACATTTAATTTTGTCTTTGGAAACAAGAAAATAATATTACTTGCTTTTAAATTTGTCATATGTGGTTAGGAATTCATTTCTATCAGAATGTGTAACCATCTTCAATGTGAGAAATTTACAAAAAGCTATCTTTTCAGGTTTTTTTTTCCATCCATGTGAAAAAAGAGTGGGAAGAGGGAGGGAGTGGGTACATATTTTCCCAAGTCCCAGTACCAGCCAACTGGCTGAGACAAACTGAGGTAAAAGAGGGGCGAAGGTGGTAAGTTGAAGAGGATTACATCTGGTATGATTCTGGGCTATTTGTACAGTTGAGACAGGCAGTTAATATTGGCTCTTGTCAGACTAACTATTGGGTATTCAGGCTGACACACATTGATATCCTCTTATTTATATAACTGGGTAATATTTTTAACACAACTACTCTCAAAAAAAAGGAGGCTTTAATGCTGCTGAAAACCACCAGTGACTGCATAAGCAGAAGAGAAATGTAGCAAACACCTTCCCATGTAAATGACTACCCCAGCTGCATAATGTTTTTTTCAAGTGATGTCCTAAGCAATGTGGAAAAAGTTGGCTACAGAAGCATTCCTTGTTTTCTCTTATATAAAGGGCATAGAGCACTCAATGAAATTATCATCAGCTGCCTGAAAACTTATCAAAATAGTTTTCTTTCCAATCAGTGAGGTAGTGCAGAGCCCAAAGAATTTTTTCTTCCAAAAGAAAAAAAAAATACTTCCAAGTCCATTAATCTCAGTGGTAACATTTTGTTACAGGAAATCTCTAGCTGCATGTTTCTGGAAGTAGAGATTTTACAAGGGAAGCATCATTATATTCTTGCTCTGATCTTTTGCTCTTATCTTCTGCTATTGGCATCTGCCAGATGCACGATACATGACAAAATATATAGCTGGTGTGACCCAGAACAATCATTACATTATGATTACTGCAAAGTGATAGCAGGTAATAGAAGTTCAGTAATTTATACAAGAATCTCAATGCAACAAATGATTATCATTAAGTAATAAAATCACTAATCTGTAAATCAGATTTTCTTATCTACAAGATCAGTTCAATTTTGTTCAGATTTAGTGGAAGGACATTTTCACACATGTTCAGTGAAGTACAACACAACGCGTAGGCCTAGCTGTGAAATTTGGCCATTGTAAATGAAACTAAATATTATTCTTACAAGACAGAACTTTCATCTGTTTGCACACAGCCAGCAAAACATCAAAGAAACAGCATTTTTACAAAGCCTAAGCCAACATATACAGTTTCTTACCAGAAATGAAACATCAATATAGGAGAAAAGTCCTATTTAAAAAAAATGATGGATAATAACGAACATGTGGCAAGAATGGAACAAGAAGATATCTACTTTTTATGCTTGCATTGGCTCTTTACAAATGATGCAGGTAAATCATGCATGAAACTGTATTTTTTACTGAATGTCATCTTGGACTTTGGTGTGAACCATTGAGTGAAAGGCTAGCTCTTTCTCTGAGAAATTCAGCATTGTAAGCTTTTTAAATGCTCCATGTTCTACTGAAAAATACCTATGGTTCAATACATTGATGGGAAATGCATACCCAAAATAACCTTCTGACAGAATTCCCTGGAAAATAGTGGGTGATATGCAATATTATATTGTATAACACAAACAGCATGTTCTGGTCATATGAAGCTTTTGTTAATCAGTAGTAAGACATCTTCAGATCTAAACAGAAATCTGCCTGCTGCAACAGATTGAGGATTATCTACTGAATTCCACTTCCATTTAATTCCCTTAGATTATTTTTCAAAAGAGAGAAAAAGAGATAGAAGGAGAAAGAATAAAAACAATAAAAAGCAATATTAATGAGATAATGCTAGAAAACCTTTATTATTAAGTGATAATGAACTTCTGGGACCTCCTAATGCATGCATATGTTGATATGTCACCAAACCATGATGAGTTGTACTTATGATGGTCAGACAAAGAGATCAGTCATCTCTTAGCCATTTTGTGTACATCCCATGAAAGGGTGGTATAGGATGTATTCTGCTTTTCCTCTCCAAAACCTGATAAAGGCATGAAAGACTTTATACCTCAGACTAATACTAAAAAGGCTTCAATCAGGTGTACAGCAGATACTAACGTAGCCAAAGGAGAACAGTTCATCAAAGTATCTTCTGTCATCTTTTCCCTTCTGCTATCCTGAATGTCATCTCTGATTTCTACTTCTATAGGACTAAGAAATATTCTTCCAAAATTTAGGCATTCAAACTGCCTTTGTGTGCAAAAAAGCAATCACCTGACTCCCCAAAATCGATATTATAATTCTTTAAGCAGATCATTAGCTCATGCTTTTTTGTGGTAACCGTCAATATTTTCAAAACCATTGCCAAACCACTGCCCAAATAGACACCACACCACAGACAAACAAGCACACAAATGTCAGTGAATGAAGAATGACACCAAATAATTGATAAATAATTAAAATTACAGTCAGCTTGACCTTCTACAGATGAATCACTGATAGCTCTTAGAGTTCCTTAAAAGTATGGACTTTAGCTATGAGCCCAGAAAGGCAGTATAGTTACTGTGAAGAGGAGGTAGAAATTAAAGACATATGGAAGTGAATTATGAAGGCTGGAATAATACAGCATTTTTAACATAATGACAATAAGCCTGCTATTACCTCCAATAGAGAACCAGTGCAGGGATTCAGAAAGACAGGTTATCACCAAATTAACAGAGATGACAAATGCAGGGCAAACTTTTGCATGAAGTGAATGTAGCCTGTGTATGTTTTGGAAGTTGGAGGCTGGGGAAATGCTACACTGACAAAAGAACACAAGTAAGAAAGCTGGTAGTAGCTCTCAGTATGCTGTAAAAGGAGAGAGAAGCAAAGGAAGTAACTCACTACAATAAGTAACTGGTTTAGAGGAGTGATCATAGTGTAAGAGGGCTTGGAAAAGAAGGTGAGTCAGTAAACACTGACAAGAATTGTCTTACTACCCAAACTTGAAGACTGAAAAAACATCTTTTAGCTTCTGTATACAAAACTGAAATGATGCATTTTGCTCTTACAGCCTTTGAGGGCTGGAAACCCAAATATATTTCAGTATTACAACTTAGTTTTGTAATGTAGTAAAGAAATCACTATTTTCTTGGAAGGTGGAGAAGGTTACCAGTGGTAGACTACTTGAAGGACCTTAGAATATAATCACAGATATTGCTGCTTTTTTATTGCCTCAAAATAATTAACTGGTATCTAGTATTGCATTGTATTGAATAAACATATTGGATATTTGTAAACTCTTTGGACAAGGACAATTAACATTATATTAATAATGGTTTCTTAAATTTTATTTCCCTGGTTTCTAAAGGAAGTAGTAAAAAAACCTCACTAAGCTGCTTTAAAGACTTAAAGTACGCACTTAAAATGACTTAAAACCTTAATAAAGCTCTAACACAGCACATGAGATTAAACTCGCCACAAATCTTTAGGGCCAAATCCTTAACTTCAAGTACAGGATAACTAATGAAGCTCTGAATATGATACCTAAGAGGCAAGAGTGAACAACTGGAAAATACTATTTTCTGTCATTGGTTATTGTCATAGAGATCCACATCTCTCCCTCACTTGATGTCAAAATGTAAAACTAAGATATCTCTGTTTCTCCCAGGTAAGGACATCATTTCTTTCCTCTCACAACATGCCACCACTGCCACTAGACAGAGTTCATTCCTCAGAAATTAAACAATTCCAAAGTATTTGCTATTAATATCTAATTACACTTGACCACTTTTACACCCACTTAAAACAGTTAACCACTTATTGTCCAATAATTTTACTCAAGGTATACCTCTTAATAGGATTCCTTCTGTATTGAGTTCCAGAATTTACTATTCAGTCATCTAGGCATTTTATGTGTGAAAACAAACCCTAAATAGATTCAATTTTAAAAGGGAATAGGAATAATTTTAGCTTTATAGATTTGAAAAAGTGGATTTTATTTTAAGCTTGGAAATAAAATTAATCTTTGGCCAGAAGCCAAGAATTTCAGCTCACATGGTAAATTTGAAAGGCTTTTAGAGAGTATTAGAAAAGAAAATTTTATATTTGCAAAATCAATTCTTCTGTTTTGGTCCCCAAAGCACTATCTCTCTTAATCTCTCTGTAGTAGATCAATAGCAGAGGTGACTAAATTCAATGCAATGTATATTCAGATTAAAAAATGAGAAACCTCTGTTATCTGTCATTGTTACCTGCATATGCAGTGTTCTGAGCTCCTCACTAAAACAGTAATGAAAGGATCTAAAGAAAAACCCAGAAGCTTAATAGTCAAATTATGTCCATTCATAAATAGGATATATTTTTAATAGGACTTCTCATTTTAGTTTACCTGCAAAAATTCCAAACAGTATATGAAGAATATATTTATTTTACAAAGACATCATGTCTGTAGTGACACCTTGGAAAACTATCTGAGGCAGCTAAGCTGGGGTTCAATTCTGCAAGGTTTTAAGCATTCAAGCCTTCATCCAGGAAAACACCTTCATTTGTGTTAAATGTTTACCAACATGGTTTTCTACAGCAGGCTCAGAATACTGAGCAGTTGGCAGTATGAAAAGCATAATCCTGGGAAAACTGACAGATATAAGCTAAAAATGCCAACATTGTCAGCAAGCATATTTCAGTTATATCCTCTCTTCTAAACTATTTAATTGGTAATGTATCCTGGAACACTGTAGGGTTTGGTATAGCACCTGTTCTTTATCTAAAAAATTATTTGAGGCAGTTTGCCAAATTCCTCAGGGATTCAGGAGGGTAAATTTCTTGTGGAAGCTTTGCTTCAGTGGCTTCAGTGAAATTTCTTCTCATCAATACTCTGCCAGTTATTCTGCATGAGTCTGTAGCTCATAAAAAGCTGCTGGAGATGTAGCAAGGGAAACTGAAGAGGAATTTACCCATGTAGGAAATATGCTATGATTAGTAAAACATCTTTATCCTTCCTTATCTTCCACTCATGTTCCATTAATTTCAGGGGGTTGTCCTCTTCACGAGTTTTCAGGTCTCCATCCTCACATGATGGTCAGATCTGACACCTGCTCAAGTCATGAAAAGACTCCTCCTGTTTTCTAAAAAGTTCCTGATTATCCTGTTTGAATAAGGTCCACAAAGAACCAAGAAAAACTATGTAGCATCGTGGAGCTTTCTCTGTACCCACAGAATATGGGGTCTGAAACCATCTGCATTGTGCCAATTAGCTTATTCTTAGATGCCATGAAGCTTTGTGTGGCTAACCTAAATATCTTCATGGGTCTTGCTTCAGTGGTCACGAATGACACAACATGTAGCTGGTGCTTTTATCTCTTAAATGGAGTCCCCACAGCTGGGAAATGACTAGTTCAAGATGTAATGTCAGGTGACAGCAGCTGCCTATCACTGCTTGGTCTTGTATCAATTCACCTTTAAAGTTTATTGCTGTCATGCCATGGTGGATGCTCCACAGAGCTCTGAGAAAGGGCTAAGGAAACCTGCTGGGGATGTGGGCATCATGGCCTGAACATATGGACATTTTGGTTTACATCTGAAACAGTGTCCACAGCAGATTTAGTGGATCCTTTGATGTAGCCACAGTATAGAGCCGCAGTGAAGATGAGGATGAAAGAAAACTCTCTTACATAATCTTTCAAACTGAAGGAGACATTTTCACCTCTGTATGTCTCTCTGCACTTTGTACCATTCCCTGTATTATTTTCTGCACTTTGTGTTATCTCGTTGCTAAACATATTTGGAAACTCCAGTTGTGTGAACCTACATCTCCTAGACATTAATGTGGTTTCTCTCCTCCAGGAATTCAGAAATAAGTCAGTAGTAGCTGTACCTTATAAACTTGCTTCCCAGTGCAGTTTTTCAAAATAATGGTTCTGGAACATGTTTACCTATTGCTATTTCTGACCCCTGTAGCCAGTTCCACATATTAATCAAACCTTCTCTTAGCTTCTGCTTGTATTTGGTCATTGTTCTGGTTCCTGCTCTCTTTTTGAGTTATGAGGCACCCATCTTTCTCTACCTCTGAATATCATCTACTTAAAAGTTTCTAGTAGCTTTCTCTTTAAAAGTTTCATTCCTTTTACAAAGACAAACTTTGATCAGAATTAGAACAATGACAATTTATAAAATACAGTTCTACTATCTTGATGAGAGATAGTCAGAAAAGATACACCGATATATTTCCGGAGTGAAAAAAAGTCTGCAAGGTATATGTTTGTGTGTGAAACAGAAAATGCTTTTTTTTCTCCTGGTGTTTTGACTAGCCTTAATAGTCACATTTAGATATAAGGGATAGGAAGATAGGCTTTGAAGTACTCATTATACCGAAACCCACTCAAATGTCAAAAATTTTAGAGCTAGGTAGAATATGCGTGTTATGTGCCTTACATTTTTCATTTTTGTTACTGGAGACTGACAGGAAGGCCAAAAAGAGAAATAAGACACTAAGAAATAAGACACTCATACACTGTTTTCTTATTAAAATAAAGTAAGAGTCACTGTATTATTTATTAGTTAATACTATTAAAACAATGTACCATTTTTCAGAAAACTGTTTTAAGTTCTTCCATAGAAAGCTGATTTTCTTTCTATGGAAAAGATATCAAAATGTGTGTTTGACACCTGTTCTGAGCCCCAGCATTTCCTTTTGAAATCATGGTCCAAAACATTTATTGTAGTGAGGCATAAATAGGAAAGGAAGAAGTAGCAGCTTTGCATCAATATTAACCTTGGAATAAACATTTATGGACTGTAGGATATAGCCCTGCAATATATTGCCATTGCTGATCACAGTCCATAATCTTTATACTGAACTTGCAAGGCCTCAGGACAGAAGCTTGTGAGGTCAGCTGGCTCTGACCTTTTCTTGACCTGCCTATAGCTTTGTTTTACTTGGTTGAGCTGCCACAGCAATTTCACTAATTGACCATCCATCTGTGGCTAATTTGTTTGACTTTGTATGGTCCAACCATAGTTTTACACAGACAATAGTAACAAACAGTTCCTCTAAGAAGAATGAGTTACCTACACAGACAAGGAAGAAATTGCAGAGAAATACAAGCCTAGTACCACAGCAGAGGCCTTGAGAAGAGGACATGGGATGCAGCATAGAGGGGTACAAGCATGGAGTAACACTGATATTGAATAACCCTGCCTGGGTGAATATTACAGCAACCCATATCCAGAAGCTAGGATGTCCATGTGTCCCACATCAAGCCATCCTGAAAGTATCAACCACCAAGGACAGTCCATCAGAACTCCACAAAACAACTGACACAGATCATTTCATCAAAATACATAAATTCCATAGGGGAAATTCAGGTACACTTGTTGACAACTTTCCTGCTCAGCTGACATAGAGACATTAGCTTGCCACTTAGAGTCTTAATGTATCACACATCTACCCTGCTATCAGAACTAAATTCCACATCCACCCCTGCACAGTCTGTTTAATGAGCATGAGTGCAAACAGCGTCTTGCATGATATAAGTTGGTTTATGTGGGAACACATGGGTTACTATTGGTTACCATGCATTAAAAATGAAGTTAAATCAGATGCATTGTTTAGGAAAAAAACAACAAAAACCCCAACAAAAAACTGTTTAATTTTCACCATTTGTTTACACTCATTTTGTGAATGAGTTTGCTTCATGATGAAATAAGATGTGTATCAAGCAGATATTTTCAGTTCATTCAGCTCGCTCTTCAAGATATGTTTCTATCTAATAAACATTTCAGTAATGATATTTCCATGATCTAAAAGAAGCAAGAATTAAGAGTATACTAAGAATAAACCTATACTGGTTTTAAATTTATTTTTGACTGTTTCCCTCATCATTCAGGGTTTATCTGACCCACTTGGTTTACCAAAGATATGGGCTGTAATGTCGCTGATAAGTGTGATGGAAGTGTGATCCCAGCAATGTAATGTCATTTCCTAAGGCATGGCTAGTGATTGTTCCTTCCTCCATAATGAGATGGTTTACATTCATGCTGAGTCTTCACCAAACACAAATAAAATTTATGTGCCTATTTATGTTGTAAAAATGGTTTAGGCTTACATGCAGAGATGATATAACTTGGCTTATTGTAGCAAGTAGAAGGACAGTGGTCCTTTAACTGGGCTAAGCTTTTAATGTTCCTGACTCCCAGCCCAACACTGGGAACACCACATTATAGCTCTTTGCTGTGTACTGAGATATAGAAGATGAGACTGAAAACATTCCCTGACAGGTTTAGTTCTAATGAGGGTTTATATTCAGTTGAACTTGAATTTCAAAGATCACATCCGTAGGAAAAAAAAAAAACCAACACTAAAAAATTCTAAATCTCAAGAAAATGCTCAGAAAGGTTACTTAATAAGCAAAACTGCTGACATTTCTAGCAACTCACATGTTTGTTTTTAAACACTGACAGATAGTGATGTGAAGATGCCTATGTCATGAATTACTGATTCTAGAAATGACTTCCCTCTGGGTGAAATTATCATGCTGACAAAATATAGAAAAAGTTGTGCAAGTACTCTGAAAAGCCATGAAAATGAGTACCTCTTAGGGTATTACAGAACAAGAATATTCTTTCATTTTTCAAATCTAATTGAGCAATAGGACTTTTTGAGCTAATGTTGTTTAAATAGATGGCTGGAGGGCATCCATGTTTTCCTAATCTTACACACTGAGAACAGAATTAAGCTTTTTGCTCATCTTGTTAATTTATAGTGAGATTAGACCAATCTTTTCTAAAAGCAATATACCTTATTGGGAAAGGGAAATTACATACAATAGTAACAGATGATGATTATATGCAAGAAAATACAGCCAGAAAAACATGAAGAGAGCACACACTAAAAAAGACTTAGTCTGATCATATTTCAGCAAGGCCATTAACTTGACTCATTCTTTTGAGCTCTCCCAGCTATAGCAGAAATCTGCAGGAGCTCAATAGTAGCAACAGGGAAAAAAATGCCCCAAATGCCTTAAATTTCACATGCAGAGATGCATAGAAGAGTTTTAAAAGAAATGAAAAATGAGGATGGAAGGGGATGAGAGAGAAGCAGCGAGAAGAAGGTAAATGAAAAAATAAACGTTCTGAGATTCACATAATTCCAAAGTTACATCTTTTACAATTAGATATAGCTAGATAATTTCAACTAAGCAGATCAACTCAAGAAAATTCTATGATGCAGAAGAATATCTGAACCTATTTCTCCCTTTTCTGTTTATTTCTAATGCTTTCCCTCGCTTACCACCAAAATGAGTAGCAGTAACTGCAGTAAATAAGAGATATGCAAGTACACTATATAGCCTCAAGTAAATAAAATATAAGAAAACATATTTGTACAAAATTCCAGCTCAAAAAAAAAATTGAAATAATCATGTTAAGATATAGAGGGCTATTGACTGCTTTGCTCAAAATAGCTGACAAGTACTAGTGAGGATATTGTGAGTTGCTGGATGACTAGAAGGCAGCCTGTAAAATCCACAGCATGATACTTTGGTGCTGTGTTGCCAGGTATCATCTCGCTCAGTGAAAAACAGTGTAACTGTTCACAGAAATCTGGCCAGCCTTTAAACCTCAGTGTAGGCATAGTTTTCAGAAATCACTGTATAATTGCTGGCAATCTAGGGCCTTCAATACTGTAAAGATGACTGAAAAGTCATCTGCTGAAAGTACTCATCTGTGCTCTTGTAGTGATTTCTAGGTCCTGAATCCCCATTTCACTGTTTCAATACTGCTACAGGTCTTCCTTGTGAACTTCCTTAGCCTTCCCTCTACACAAGTACATCAAGTGGCCAAAATACAGCTAAAACTCCCAAGTGGCCAACTCTGAAACAAGCTTTTCTGGAAATTGTGAATCTAGTACCAGGTACAAAACTACAGTCTCACCAGCACCAGAGCTCTAAATGGAGGGAGCAGTACAACAAGACATTTTCTCTGTGATTTCTTAGCTCAAATCTCTCAACAGAGTCTCCATTTACTTTTGTGGAACTTCTGATCACTGAGTAGATCTCTTTTCCTCTCTAAGCAAAACATTACTCTAAGTTTCTGTCTCTGATGTGTGACAAGATTAATCTTCACATTACGTGATTCCTGAGAAAAGGGAGGGTTGGGTGTTGTGATGAACATTTAGTAGTAAAAGAGAAAATAAGTGCCATTTTGATGGTAAAGATAGGAGCAAGATCCTGGGGATATCCTTAGGATTTAAACAATACAAATGGACAGAAGATAAACCTGAGCAGAGACAGAATTCAGATATGCTTTGTGAAACCATTTTCTATTTCAGCTGAGAGAGCTTTATTTAACATAGGATTATCAAGAGAGAATATAGGTGCAGTTAGATTTCCACACACACTGTAATCTCCTACAACTATGCTATTGTTTACATACTCATGCGTTGTAATTGCATACAGCACCTCTGTATCCACAGTGGGAAATGTGGAATACATCCTTCCCTCACAGTGACCATATTATCATCATGAATAGTGTGTGACCTATAAAACAGGGTCAATGAATGAATTTAGCTTGACTTTTCATTATGTTAAACAATGTTGCTAGGTAAGATAGCAAGCCCTGTTTCAGTCCTTAACTGAGAGGTAGAAAACATTCATTCTTCATATGGAAAACTGACTGCATGTGTGTGTAGTTTATTAAATCTTTGCTGTAGGCCCTGTATTTTCTACAGCCTACATGGTATAAAAGATGAAATTTGACAGATTTTTTTGACAAATAAGTTTTTTGTTGGAGTTAAACTAACAGTTGGCTATTCAGTGCTGCTACAGGTCATTCTTTAAGCACTTTGTGGCTGCTAAAGTTCTGCTTGTAAACAGCAATGCAATAAATAGCAGGCAGATTCCAGCATGGATAATTGAATCTTGTGTGAAGTTTCATAATAGAAAAGTTCACTTGGAAACAGTTAAAATTCATTTTCTATACTTAGAAAAGTTAAAGGACAGAGCAACAGCAGGTACAAATAGTCACTGGAATTCTAAGACATTTTGACCAGTTAAATATATGCCCTCACATCTGAATATTGAAAGACTGAGCAGTCATGGTAGGGTTTCGTGTCAGAGGAGAGTATCAGTTCCCTTCTACTAGATGTAACAAGTTGTCATATCCCTGTGGATTAGGAAGTATTTACCTTATTTCAAAGGGATATCCATTGTGAGTTACTGCTCACTAATGAAATAAGACGTGCCCAATCTGTTCTCTGTTTAGACTGAAAAATTATTGCTGCTGTCTGTGATTTTAAATAATGTATAGTGTATCTCTGCAAAGATATCGTAGTGTCTTTCCAAGAAATGTTATGTATGATTCTTCTGGAAATTACATTAGAGTGTCTTGGCTATAGAGATGTCATGGAAAAGCAGAGCTCATAAAAAGTTATAATGCTGACTTTAGGTTAGCAATTAACTAAAACACAGTAGTTTTGAAATAGATAATCCACCCTTTATTTTGAGTTTTGAAGTAAATATAATTTCAGCCAAGGGGCTTGAAAGGATAATAATATAAGACAGCTAAATACCATTAATATAATTATTTGTTAAAATTTACTAAATTGATTATTATTTTTGTATAGATATTAATTTTACTTCCATGGAAATGAAAGCAAAGAAGAAAATATTACATACTGAATCTATTATTACACTGTAATCTGCAAACAGGCAAATATGTGTTTCTTTACAAACCTGTATTACTAGACTTGAAAACTTATAGCAGTCATGAAAGTAAAAACAGATTCCAATATGCATTTACATATAATGGCTCTGCCAAATTTGGTCTGGACATTAAAAGCACTTGCAAAATTTAGTCATATAATCAGAAGGACTGATTTGAAAGCCTTAAGGAGATGAAAAGGGTTTTGTCGTTATAACTTTCATTAGTATTAATGGTATTGCACAACTAAAGCCCTGCTCTCATCTGGATAGAGATGCAACTCTGTTCTCACTGATGTACACTTTTACACAGACAGACATTTAGACAATTGGGTACCATGCTAACCTGTGATCCACTTGGAATTCAGACAAAAGCTGGAACTCAATGGCCTTTTTCCCTAGTTACATCATTTATGTTTCCTCTCCTCTCTCTGCCAGTAACCTTATAAATCATTTTCTGGTTTTTGATATTTGGAGTGTCAAAATTGCTTGAAATGGCTGATGAGTAAACTATTTCTTGCCTACAAATAATTACCAAGAGGAAATGGAAGTTTCAGTAACTGTGGGCTGCTGGTCAATAAGGTTGTTCTAGATTTGACACAAGTCCTAGAAAAACATACCTTTTCATCTTCTAATCTTGTGCTGTCCAGTACACCAGAGTCTGCTAACTAGCTGTTTGATTTTTGAAGTTGTCTTACATTAATATCCAGGAACATTTAGCCTTCGTGAAAGAATGCATTTTATTTACTACTTCTTTTCCATTCAGAAAAACTCTTCAGAGAATGGATGTTTAAATGGTTATAAAACAGGAGTATGGCTTTTTATACATAAAGTTAAGTTTGCACAGACTGAAAACACGTAATCTAGTGCCTTCTTTTTAGAAAGAGTTTATTTAGAAGGATTTCCTTTCCTAAGAATCTTGCTTCAGTTATGTTCCTTTGAATTACAATTAGAGTTTTGAACTCCAGAAGCTGAATAAACGAATTTCTCCCTCTATTTGATTATCCTGGCCTGTTTCTCAATACGAGTAGAATACTATGTAGCATGTTGTCAAAACTCCACTTTTGGTTGCCAGTAAAACAATACAGGTTAAGGCCTGTGTAGCCAGAGGGAGGAGGTTGGGTTGCCTACTCTTGATTTGGGAAGATGAAGCTCCAAGATGCACATCACAGGTGCAGGTGGTGCCTAGAGGCTGCAGGCACTCAGGACATGTGATGAAGGTATAGATTAATCTAGCTTCCCTAGCAGATTCCAAGATCAATTCAATGCCATGCAAGACTGGCTCTTTCACACGTGCTATGCATGCCTAGCTGCTACAGCCCTATGTATTTTCTCAGGCTACTTCAAATTTCGCTGAACAGTCAGCACCTCCTGGGAAGCAAAGAGGTGTAGATGTGCTATGGCTCTTTCCTGTTAGGCTGTGCCTGTGGGGAAGAAAGAAGCTAAAGCCTCTTCTGTAGTTAAGTTTTATTTGTGCAATTGGCTTACAGCTCCCAAATGCCCAACACAGGAAAGCCTTCAGGCCATCCGCGCTGGGTGGGTATAAGCAGCATAGCACTGTAGGGAGAAGTAGGCAAGACCTCAGCTGAGTGAAGATCTGTGTTAACACACTCTCTGATACTGTGGGACTAGTCATCCCTTCACTAATGCACCCAGGAGCATGGTCAGCTACATCTGCTTGCAATCCTGTGTGCCAAGCACGAGTTTCAGCCCTCTGTGCTCTTTTCCACTTCTGTACAGATTCTGGCTGAAACAGGAAAACAATTAAATTTTCTGCTTTTGACCCATTCATATCCAAACTGCACCCACTGGCTTAAGACATTTGTAGTATTTCTAAGAGTTTTCCCATCTAGCAGTGTTCAAACTTTGTCACAGAAGCAGATCAGGAAAGGCAGGCAATGGCATATTATGCAAGAAACTTAGTTTCCTAGCACCGTTCAGCTGATTAGCACTGACTCCAAAACGAAAATATCTGATGATGTCATACTCTAAAGTAGTTTCTATGTTCTCCTCTAGAACTGGAGGCACAGATTTTAAGAAAACAAGACATTCATGAAGGCTACTCTACACATTTCTGATTTCTAACTTGCCCTTTTTACTATGCTAAGCAGGCTGAATTATGCTAAACTTGCTTTCATATTGCTCAGTAGCAGAAAAAAAAAACCACTGGACAGTTTTTACCCTCTCTGGATTCTGGTTAGTGAAAGTAAAAAAGAAAACCACTAGCAAAAATTTGTGCTGAACTTCCCAAATGCACAATAAGCTCAAGTTCATGAGAATGGAGAAAAGCTGTGTGACTGTTTGAATGAACCTAATTATTGGTCTTGTCAGTAATGTGTTGCATCAAATCGTTCTCTCTAAAAGCAATGTAACAACTCTGTGTACAGTCTAAGTGACATCTTGGAGAGTTGCATAAGCTAAATGACAATTAGATTTGATCCATAACAGGTCTTACCTGAGTCAGTGAGAGGAAAAATAGACATGCAAAAGGCGATAAGCACTGATGTTTCTTTGAATAGACAGAATAGGATTTCAACTGTACTAAAAGGAAATGTTACTAAAATGAACTGTAATCTCAGCTGTTATGTGAATCTTTTCTGTGGGTCTCCTTTCATAAAGCAGGCATTTTTTACCATTAAAACTTGAATTCTGTGTGCATTGTCTCCAAAGAGGTTGCCTACAAATTCATATTTTTCAAAGCTTTCCATTTCTTCATTTTTATTTCTTTAACAGTTCCACTCAAAAGGGAGATGATGATTATGAAGATTACACTTCAAATAAGACCTGGGTTTTGACTCCCAAAGTCCATGAGAGTGATGTCACTCTTATTTTAAATGGCTTGCTGGAAGGATATGACAACAAGTTGAGACCTGACATAGGAGGTATGTTGGTTTTCTTTTCAGACCACTTTCAATTAAGTGCCGAAGAGAAAGAATCCTTGTACCATATGCTACACAGGAAGGAGAATCCATTCAAAGTAGATACAAAATCAAAGTACAATATAGTAAAACATCAGCGGCACAAAATGTAGTCACAATTTTGGAAGTTCACAGAAATTAAGATTGCTAAATCTATCCTAAGATGTCTAATAAAACTGTTGTGATTTGCTGTATCAAGCTGCTTGTAATGATGCATCTACATAGGAAGTCTGGAATTTAACTTTTGAGGAATTAAAAAGCAAGGTTTTGTGTTCTTCATATATCTAAATAAGAGTATTAGAGAAGACCAAAATGAGGAAAATGCAGCCTGATCCTTGCACGATGAGATGGACAGAGAACCTTTGACAGTGGCAGGTCTGCATCAACTGATGCAGCACAGGCCCTTACTTGCCCAGCAAGGTAAGAAGAGGCTGGGGAATGGGGCACAGAGGAAGAGATTCACCAAAGAGAACTGCAGTCAAGACTAACCTCCCTAGATTTCCCTCACAGCCAATATAAGGACTCATACAAGAACTCTTATTTGACCGAATCAACTTTTGCAGGAATCTTTCTCTCCACTGATTATTGAGGGAGCTGGAAGAGATAAATCTCAAGTTGCTGCAAATCAGTTTGAGAAGGCCCCATGGGTGCACAGAACAAGCAGACAATACCTCTGTAGAAGAGGATACAGCAGTAATAAGATTATAGAAAAATGCAAAAAGAATTCATGGATGAGGCAGGAACAGGAAAGCAGAGAGCTGCAAGGTTAATGAGGAAGCAGTTTCTAACAAGTTTATAGAGGCTTATAAACTAAGAAATTTTTCACAGTGAGGGATAACATGAGTATTTAACCTTCAATGTATGTATATAGTGAAAATTAGAAGAGGAATTTGTCTTATTCTCCCAATCCAAGACTTTGGAGAACAGAAAGGAATTAAGCATTCATAAAGCATCTGGGAAAAAACAACCATGTTTTAGTCAAGGTGTGTAAGAAAGATAAAGCTACAACAGAATACTTTCAAAATAATTTTATCTAACAACTCTTCTTCATTCCTCATCTAGAGCCTTCAGTATTATTTTTGCTTTGGGGTCATGAAATTACTTGCCTATAGCCATCTCTGCAGGCAACAGCAGTCATGTTGCATTTGGCATTATAATGTAAAACATGTGATTCAAGATATCACAAGAAGAATAAGTTTGCTTTCATTGATAGCATTTTGTCAGATTGGTTGTTGTGACCTGACACAAAATATACATACTCTCAGGCAGATATGACTCAAAGGTAATGACACTGGTTTCAGTATTTGTTCTCATAGCAAAATTGAATTTGTTCTGATAGAATAAATGGTATAAAAGAATTTACCTCAAGTGTCTCCAACTAATTTCAAACTGTAGACATCACTGCCAGTTTGTATTTATTGTATATGCACATTTAAATGTAAGGTAACCATAGTCCTTCAAGAGAGGTACTGTAATAATTTTTTGCTTATGTTTGACTTTCATGTAGTTGATTTTGACCTTTACTCATGTTACTGATTCTTGTTTCTCTTACAGTTAAACCAACAATAATTCACACTGACATGTATGTAAATAGCATTGGGCCTGTGAATGCTATCAATATGGTAGGTAAATGATACCTGATTTTGCTATAAAGCCTCCATAATTTTTAACATTACAAAAATTAGTTTCCATTAGTTTTAATGTTGTGCTATGTCTATATTATTTTTAAAATATCATTATTGTTATTATGCATATGAGGACTAGATGAGCTGTGAATCTCCAAGACAGGGAAACTGAGCTCTATGCTGGGAAAATATTATATTATTATTATACTTCCATGTGCTCTTCTTTCAAGTGCTTTGTGATACTTTTAACTGTAAAGCTGAGCTTCCAGATTGCTACCAAATCAGGAAAATCATTCACCAGTGATATTACCACTTTTGCCACCAAGAGATATAAGAAAAAAACCCATAGATCTCTCTCCTTTCAATTCAATTACATCTTTGTACAGGTGAGGGAAAGTGGTTTAACCTTAGCACAATGTCTACTTCATCATAATTTTCATGTGTAGAACGAAATCTGAGATTTCTCTTTTCTGTTCTGCAATCCCCTTTGCAGCTTCTGGCTGCCCAGTTGTGCCAGGGAAAGTGAGGCTTCTCCATTTCTGATATTAACTGCAGTGCACAGGCAATTCAGGCAGCCAAGTCAGCTCAAATTTTTCCTGTCCTAGATCCAAGGGAAAAAATAATTGTTCTCTGACCTGATCAGGCATGGGTAGAGGTGTGGGGACACAAAACTAGAAAGGTGTGTATAACAGTCAATTGCATCTTAGTTTCACCTGTTAGTGGGAAAAGAACAGAATAACTTGGTTCTAGACAATAATCTTTGGTCAAACATGCCCTGAAAAACTGACCAAAAAATTGGTTTTATTAGTTCTAATATACTCTTCTGTAGCTCACTTTTTTCATATGAAATTAAGGAAAGCATATCAGGAGTTATGTGAAATGCTGAGTGCTATGTTTTCATCAGTATTTCTGGTTAACACAACAGGAATATACAATTGATATATTTTTCGCCCAAACGTGGTATGACAGACGTCTGAAGTTCAACAGCACTATAAAAGTGCTCAGATTAAACAGCAACATGGTTGGGAAGATCTGGATACCTGATACATTCTTCCGAAATTCCAAGAAAGCTGATGCTCATTGGATAACAACTCCTAACAGGATGCTCAGGATCTGGAATGATGGCAGAGTGTTGTACACATTGAGGTATTTATACATCAATTTAATTTTAGTTTCTCTAGGGAAAGCCAAAGAGAAAAATGTCCTCTGAATTCAGGTCATTCAACATTAACCTGAAGGAAAAAATACTAATTTTTTTCCTCTTTACTTATGCATACAGCCCTGAAAATGGAAAATATTTAGAAGATATTACTTGCAAGCAATTCATTTTATATTTGTATTACAGCAAATTTTAATTTCTTCCTATAAATTGTACTGGTTTGCTCCACAATAGTCATTAAGCATTGTTTTAGTAATTAAATTTCATTTTCAGATATGTTTTATTGTTTGCCACTGACTTGGTCCATATTGCCTTTTACTTTTTTATTAGGTAAAACTGATGAATTAAAAATATTCCTGAATTAAGTGGCCAGTATAAAAGGGGATATTATTTACATCTTATTCTGAATTGATCACAATTTAGCCAGATGAAACTCCACCCTGCAAAACCATTTCATTCATCAACTATCTTATGAAAATACAGATTATCATTTCAGCTTTGGTCACTTAAGATTTAATCCAAAACCTACAGATATACTCTATTCCACTAATGTTTTCATGAATCTGAACTTGATATGCTCATCTCTAGATTTGTTAATCAGTGTATAGCTTTTCTTTTGACACAGATTACCTTCAAAAACTGTTTTCAATAATTAACTTATATTTGTGCCTACATTTAACTGTAACATATGCCAAATGTAAGAAATATCAATTCTAAGTAACTGTAAGATACTTCTTAAAAGTGAAAATCCTAAGTGCATGTTTTTTTACTTTTGCTTACATGTGATAAAATATCTGGTTCTATGTAAAATATACAGTATTGTTCAAGAGAACTCATAATTTAAAATGAGAGTACAGAATCAAAGATGTTAGACATAAGACCATAGGAATTTTTAAACTGCATTTTTTAAGTGTTTTTCTGCTTTTGTGTTATTGGGCACAAAAAAAGTTTTGAAGAAAATACACTCATTATACTATTTTAATGAATAGATCTAAAGCTTTGGTGAAGACAACCTTTTAATGTTGCAACTGTCTGAATTACAAAAAGGAGTTTTATTTCATAGTTATTTTACACTCACTGCACATTGCATTGTCAGAAGAGATAAGATAATGATTGGATTGAAATTCAGTGCAAATTAAAGTTAGTGTGATAAAGATCCTAGGTCCACTTTTAAAATGTTGAATTTGAACTTAGCCACAGTACTGTCTCTTTGGATTTTGTTACCTTTCTCTTCACACCCCTCACTTTCTCTCATTAGTAAGAGATACATGTGATAAACTTAGAAACAGTTATCCATTATTAACACATACTTAGTTGTTTGAGTGATTCTCAGCAAGCACCACTAAGGATTCAACCTGGATTAATCCAGAAGTGCAGCATGACAGTATCATCACAGATCTGGGATTCTATCCTGAAGTGAACAGTGCTCCAGAAGAGCTGGATGATTTTCTCAGTCACCTTCCCCCAAGCTCAAGATCCATTCTGACCAGCAGGAGGAAAGGAAACAAAGTGGGCAGGTAGTCAGCATGGATCAACATAAAGCTCCTTACAAAACTCAAACATGAAAAGAAAATGTACTAGAGGTGGAAGCAGGGACAGGTGAATCTGGAGATGCTGTCTGAGCACTCAGAGACAAGGTTAGAAAAGCCAAAGTTCATCTGGAGTTCAATCTGACTAGACAGATGAAAGCAGGAAGGGTTTCTACGCACACATCCTCTGCAAAAGGAGGACTAGGGAAAATGTGTGTGCACTGCTGAAAAGGAATGGTGACCTTGTCACAAAGAACACTGAGAAAGCCAAAGTACACAATGCTGCCTTTGCCTCAAGTCTGCTGGTAAAACCATGCCTTCAACAATCCCAGGTCCCTGAGAGCAGCAGTAAAGTGGAGCAAGGAAGATTTACCTTTAGTTAAGGATGATCAGGTATGAGCTAAGTAAGTGGACACTGAGGTGGATTGGATATTCCTGAGCTGCCAGGCTCAAAGGGTTGGGAACAGTGGTACGATGACCAACTGGAAGACAGTCACTAGTTGCATACTTAATGGTTTTGTACTACTCCAGTAGAGTTTACATATTCACATCTTCATCAATGGGACAGAGTGCACCCTTAGCATGTCTGCAGATAAAATAAAACTGGAAGAAGTGATTAGCATGTCACAGGGTTGTGCTACTACTCACAGGGAATGCAACATGCTGGGCCAAGAGGAATCTCATGCAGTTCAACAAAGGAAGATGCCTTGAGTCAGGGGAGGAACAACCCCATGCAGTAGTACATGGTGGTGGCTGACCAGATGAAAAGCAGAAAAAGACTTGGGGATCCTGGTGGACATTCACCATGAGCCAGCAAAGTGCCCTTGAAGAAAAGACAAATAGGATCCCAGACTGCATTAGGAAGACCATTGCAGCAGGTTGATGGAGATGATCCTTCTCCTCTGCCTAGTGCTACTGAGACAGTTCTGGAGTGCTGGGTCTAGTGCTAGGCTCCTTAGTCCAAGAAGGATATGAGCTTACTGGAGCAAGTGCAGTGAAAGGCCACTAAGATGCTGAAGGGCTGGGAGCATCTGAGGGAGCTGGGACTGTCCAGCACAGAGAAGGGAAGGCTTGGAGGATCTTATCACTGTGTGAAATGTGTTATTCATATGCAGCACCTACATGCAGGAACCAGCAGACAAACCCAGCTCACAGGGTTGCTGATTAGGACCCCTAGGAATCAGCAAAGACCAGAAACCTACAGTTTTCCTAGAGTTTTCCTTTTCCTTTTTCCCCTCTCATTCCATCTCCTCTTTCCAAAGTTCATGCAGCTCATGGCAGGGCTCTGAGATAGGTATAAGCCAGCAACTATTAAGGGACTGAATGAAAAATGGTAGCGTTTTTAGCGGGCACACTAGGGGAAAAAGCCCATCTAATTTGGATTTCTAAAAGTACACGTCTCCACTTCATCTATGAAACCAAGACCACCTGAGTTATCATGGAGACTCTCCTGATGTTCCGTAGATAGAAACACCTTTCGATACATTCTTCCGATTTAATTTAAATGTCTTATTTTGGAGTGAAATTAAGTATATCCTCAGGGCACCTTTCCAGTAACTCTGAAGGTAGTCTAGATAGCTGTCCTGGATGCAGATGTCTAAATTTGGACTTCCATCCATCATTTCTGAAATAGACTTTTTGTCACGTAAAATACATTTCCCTAGTGCATTATGGCATGTTGTGACACAGAGATTTGTCACTGCTCATGAGATGACCTATATATCTACTTACAGATTTGTCAGTCATGAGTAATGATGCCATTTCAGATGTACAGCAACAGAACCTTAAAATTCTTCTATTGCATAGTTCAGAAAGTAGATGATCTGGGCCTATGTAGCCAAGAAAGAAACACACACTGCTTATCAGTAACCATGATATCTTCCTATGCTTGGGATATCTAAATGAACACATACACAGCTATAGTTTTCTTTTGCTTTCCAGACATATATGTTATATATTTGTGTATTTCATAGTCAGGTTCCACACTAGTAAGAATCTCATTTTGCTTGCCGTGATGTAGCTTTCAGGACAAAGTTCTCAATTGTGTTCTGTATATCCTTGTCTCTTTCTCCTCAGGCTGACAATTGATGCTGAGTGTCAGCTACAGTTACACAACTTCCCAATGGACGTCCATTCCTGCCCCTTGGAATTTTCAAGCTGTAAGTAATATGCTTAGAAATATCCCTTTTCTGGTCGATGCTGAACCACTTCTTGTAAACTTATATTCACATATTTAGAGTCAGGGTTATGTTCTTAACTACACACAGTCTAATGGTTTTTCTTTTGACCTTATTTTCAAGTACATGACCTATATACATTCACAAATACAACTGAGGAATGTTGTGTAAAAAAATATAAAATTTCTGGGACCTATGTGATTAATTTATGCTTATGTCTTAGTGTAAGAGTAGAAAATTTCACTTTCAACATCAAGGTCACATGGCCTGGTACTTTCTCTCTGCACATGGGTGTTTTACTATTGCAATACTTGGGAGTCAAGTGTTTGACATTTTGCAGTCAGGTCAAGGTTTGAATGCCTGGTCCAGTTGCAGACTGTTGGCCATGACTGAAGGAGGGGCAAAATCACATACTATTAGATCCACAAAAGTGGAAAACTCATTTTTGAAAAATGTATCTCAAGTACTGTTTAAATTTAAAATAAAATGTGGCATTAAGTACAAGAAACTGCTAAATCATTTGAGAAAAGCATATCCATAATTTACTTGCAATATGCTTCTTCAGTTTTTTCCAGAAATAGGAAATAGTATTTTTACTCCCTAAAGTACATTAAAATCCTAGCAATGACTATGAAACAAAACATTCTGTATTTTCTATTGCCACTAGATGGTTACCCAAGAGAAGAGATCATTTACCAATGGAAGCGGAGCTCAGTGGAAGTGGGGGACACTAGGTCCTGGAGGCTTTACCAGTTTGCCTTTACAGGATTAAGAAATACAACAGAGGTGGTGAAGACTACTTCAGGTAAGGCAACTGATCTGTTTACCTTCAGATTTATTTAGACTTTTAACAACAGAAAGCAAAAAAAAAGGAAAGACATCTCTGTTTAGTACTTAGCTTCAGCACTACACTGAACAACTGCAGCCTTTTAAATACCTATGGAACCATCCAGGCTTTAGCATTACTGAAGATCTCACAGGGAGAAACATAATTTGTTGTCTACTGTCCATCCTTGTCATCTATGGAATATGTAGAACTGTAGGGAGAAAGCCACTACTACAAGGAGTGGGTGGGCAAGGGAACTTCCTCTCTGCTTATTGTAGACTACAGCACAGCTGAGCCACTAAGTGATGATCTGATACTGATTTGAATGTTTTACAATCCCTTTCCATCTTCCAGAAGAAGAAACTAGGCATGCACAGAAATGAAATTCAAAGTCCCAGCCTCTTTACTACAGCAGCTCCAAGGTTTTTTTTGTTCCTCAAAACAGGGCATATTCAGCTCTCATTAAAGAGAACAGCCTTACAAATCAGTCTCAGATGATTTTCCTGCATATTTCTGTCTCCTTGGAAACAAGTAGTGGCATTTAAAATGATAAATGAGGAAGTACTCAACATTTAATAAAAATAGCAATTTTAACACTACTAACTAAGCAGGAAAATACATTATTCTAGACAGATATATATTGTTTTATTTCTCAATGGAAAGAAAATCAGTGAATATGAGAATGGATATAAAGAAGAATTGGATATTAATATTCTTGTATATGCATGATATCCCTTCTCCTTGATTTCTCACTTTCAAAAAACAGTGACATAAAAGCAGTTTTCCTTTTAAGGTTGCTTTTGATTTTTACCTTGTTTTATTGTTCTGACAAATACATTGATTTCAATTCAGACATCTGTGTCAATTCTGACCAGAAATATCCCCATCCATTTTACTTCTAAAAGGTCAGCATTGCTGTTATACTCAAAAGGAGAGTGAGATAGGCTAAAGTTCAGAGGAGCCTGCTGTGCATTACACTGGAAAGCAAACAAAGAGGTTGAAAGCTAATTCAAATTCCAACTCCTGAATTACTGGGTATTAAGCATGAATGACATGTTTACTTCTATAAACAGGGCAAAAATGGAATTAAGCCTCTCAGCTGTAGCCACGTTTACGTTATGGCATCTTCTGCCATTTTAGCCAAGGAAGATACTTAGATACTCAAGAAAGTATTTGACCTTTCTAATTTTCCCAGGAAAATAAAGATGCAAAAGAAGACAAGAGAGCAGCATGTGTGCCAGCCATAGCTGCTAATAACCACCATTACACATGACATGGTGTAATTCCTCTCACAGAAAAAATACAAACAATATATCTCACCTCAGTCTGCCCCTACAGCAGGCAAAGTACAAAAGGCAGAATTGTACCCAAATGTGGACTAAGGTGCCTCATCCTACTCAGGTTTATTTTGCCTTAATTCAATTTTCTTTTACTTGCTTCTTTTCTTTCCTTTTCTACTTGGGCCATTCTGTAATAACTTTTTTTTTTTTTTTGGCCAGAGACAGAAATTAATAAAATCTTAACATGCTACAAGCTTCAGATTCACTGATTCAGCACATCTTGAGATGGTGAATCAAAAGCACTCTGTAATGTTTTGTTAATGTGAAGAAAGTGCATACTGAGAAACAAAAAGTAAAACATAGAATGCAAACTATTACTTTCCCCCTTGAGAGGGAATAGCCATCCGAGCTTGTAGTAGTCACCTGGAGTACTAGTACAATGCTGCATCAGTAATTTTTAATATGATGACACAAACCAGCCCTTTTAATTTCATAGAATCAAGTAATTAGCAGCTAGCATGTACTTTAAAGACTCCCTCTTGTCATCACTCAGTTCCTAAGAAGAAATGCTCATGGAAGTTACTCAGCCTGCTGAGCTGCTTTCAAAGATGTGCTGAGTATAAAAACTTGAAAAAATGTCCTGTGTGTGTATTTCTTCTGCTGCAGTTATCTTACACTTGATTTTTCTTGCTCCTCTTGTATTTATGACCACAGATATGCAAGAAAAACAGATTTGATATTGATCTAGGTGAAGTATTTAAATAATTACAAGGTGGAAAAGAAACCCAAACAATAAAATAAGGATCTTCATAAATCTGGTCTATCTCCTACAACTATCTCACTAAAGATAGCAGAGCCTAGAGTGTTCATTGCTTACCTAGTTGTCTAATTAGCATGCTGGGAGCTACATTAAGTTCAATATTACTTAGACAGAACCATACCCTACCTATAATTACTTTCTTACCTGTACACATTTGCAATAGAATTCTCCAAAAAGAAAGGACAAGAAAAGTATTCCAAGCTTATAGATTTATTAGCAACCTGAGTACCCAAGTTAAATGTTTCAATGCCCATATAGCCAAAATAAGTCTTGAAGCTTTATGCTACTACTTACACTGCTGTGTATAACAGAATTTAGGTACCAACTACTAACAGTAATCCTGCCAATGCTTTGGTGGAGATATGAGCTGAGGTGAAGTGAAGGAGGCAACAGAAATATTAATGAGATGTTGGAAAGAGAACTTTACTATACTTCCAAGGACTTTTCCCCAAAACTAAATTTAGACAACAGAAACTAGAGAGACCTGAACACAGGAAGGGGGAATTAGAGAATATGAGCTTGAACACTTACAGAATAGAAGGAGCCTGGGAGTAGTGTTAAGCCATTTTTAAATCAAAGCCTTGTTTCCAGCTTCATGCCTCCCAGTGACTAACACATTCTAGTCCTTGAGAGTTATGCTTGCTTTGTGACTGTAGCAGAGAAGAGAATCAGAAAGGATGGCTGAGACTTGGTCATTACAAATGCCATTACTTCTCTTTCTGTCATGCCATAGCTGAATGTTTGAGATCTGGGCTGAGTTATGGGCAGAAAAGGACAAGGATTGTTTGAGCATAAGCTTCATAAGGTCTGACAGGCTTGCTGAAGTGACTGCGTTTATCTGCTGCTCTTCCTTTGCGTGTGCTGCAGAAATGTAAGATTAACTGAAAGGGCCAGATGTTGGAATTCTGTTCATGATCAGTTAGCAAATCCTGGTAACAGCAGAAAAAAGCAACTGGAATATTACAAACCATCCTGTCTGCTTCTCTTATCTGAAGTGAGTCATCCTGAACCGTCAGCTTGTTTCTCTCCAAACTGAACATTCACAAGTGACTCTAATTTTCCTCGAAAGTCACACACCAAGCAACGAGAAATGACTTAGCTAATGGAATCTACTGTCCATTAAGAGCAGAGACTCTTAAGAAAAATTATGTCTCAGCCTTCTGCCCTATGAAGATTTTATTAGAATGACTAAATAGGCTGTATATTTAATCATATATTACCTGTATATATTTTTCACTTTTTCACTGCAACCTATGATGTGTGAACAGCACTGGTTTACTTCAGATTATTTGCAGTAAAGTGCATGTTAAGACATAATATCATCTGCGTTATATAAACTATTACAGATGACCTCACACACTCAAAGGCAAGTTTAAGATTTATTGTATTATTAAAAAAAAAAGCTCACTTTAAGTGTAATTTTTAAAGAAAGAGGAGTGTATGAGACTGTAATAAGGGAAGGGTTTAGAAAACATATCCTATGGAATTATTTGGAATTATGGAACTAGTCTGGAAGCAAACATAATTGGTGATCAAAGGAGTAAACCAAACATACTGGTTTTAAGCCATAACATAATCAGCACAGGCACATACTATTTAGGAAAACTGCAGAAACCCCAAAATCAGAGGTTTTGTGGAATCACGCCTTGCTCAGAAGGAAAGGACAAGGTTATATCTTGAAATTCTTTCCATCAATAAGTTTCTCTGTATTTCATAAAATTATTAGATAAACTGCAGTTCTACTTACTATTCCAGTGGTTTTGAATGTACAAAATACTGTATTAATCCAAAGAGTTTGTGAATGTGTAATTATTCAAGACAGATGGAGATTTTGGTATTCCCAGTTGAGTTCTGGACCGAGTAGTTCCTTTTTTAGACCAGACACTGTCTATTAATTGTTCACAGAGCCTGTCCTGATTTTTTTAATTAGATACAAAGACATTGTAAGACTAATCAATAAATAGCAATTCAACAAGCTGCACAGGATCCACAAGACTGGTGAGCCAATATCTGTAAATTCTTTCATATTTTCTTCCTGTTCTGTGCTTTGCAGAACTAATTGGAGCTATGCAGTAGAGACAGTGTATTGCTCATAATTGATAAACAGTGTCAAATTGGTAATTAAATATTTATCTTGCTATGCATTTATTAAGTCAAATAAATTTGGGTCTGGTTTTTGTTTTGTCAGGAAAATGTGGTCAAGGCTACTTATTTGTGGAAGATGATATATTTGAAGACTTTTCTATTTTATTTTAATACTGTATCATAGGAATTGAACTGCTGGCAGGCATGCAGTCCCTAGAGTTTTCATAATGCTCAGAAAACCCAAGAGCCTTCTCCCTATTCTTCTGTATTAATTCAAAATATGATATGACAGGTGTATATCATACTTGAAGATCTGTGTTGGGAAATATGTCTGACATTAAAAATGGCCACAGGTAGATTGCCACTGTGCCTAGAAATCCCTGACAGCCCCATACAAAGCTTTAGGGTCTAGTATTGGTTGATTATAGTATATGGCATTGTCAGGGAGATCCCTAAAATATCAGCTATCAGATAACTCTAAAATATCTTAATAGCTATACCTTAAGATTTTGCTCCTAAGAGAAATATTCTTGTCACCTATCCATAAGGAAAGAACCTTACAACATTTTGACATTGTTGTTAGAATGAAAAGTCTAAGGTAACTATTCCTGTTTTGGGTGGGGGGTTTTTTGAAGCATAAGTAACAATCATCTATCATATACGAATAGCAAACTTCTCTCAAATACTCCAGATAGTCATATCTGTTCAGTCATTCATCAAACCATAGCAATTAATGAATGTTTGCTAAAGTTACAACTGCTGAAAAGGTTTTTCATTGAAAACATTCTGCCTTTCAGCATGGTGTCTTTGAAGAATATAGTACAATTCCCTCTTTCCCATACCTGCCATACACTCCACATTTCTCATCCAAGTTGGTTAATTGTGTGGCAAATGAGTATTTAAAGATGAATTCACATGACTGCATAAATGAACTAATTCAGTAAGCAGGCTTTTTTGTTCCTGCATGTCATGCTAACATCCAAGATCTATGTGTGTACACCTTTTCAGAACTGCAAGATCAGGACACCTTAGGACTATTTCATCTTACATAATCCCTGTGAGACAGACAAGACAACAGGGACAATCTGAAGGCTTCTTGGGAAACTGGACAATTAGTTGCAGATGGAAGAGAGAGAGGCCTCTCCTTAGCATACCTAGGAAGGACTTGAGTCAACTGCCCTCAGGTCTCTTCTCTACTAGCTGCTCCAGCCCTTGGCAGGATCCCAAAAGACCTGAGGAAAAAATTTGCCTTCTCATTTTCTTTATTCACCCAAACACATCCCTGTTCATCATCTGGTCTGCAGTTGGGTTTGACATCACTATGGACCATCCCTGTGACAGCAGGGCAATAGGAAATATCCTTGCCACCTTAACTGTACAGGCTGAGGAGCAGGGAATTTAACACAAATGACATATCCAACAAGAAAGCCTGTGGATCTGATACATATAATAAAGAGCTAGCTTTGGCCTGCTTTTCTGCCCACTTATGACCACAAAAAAACCCCAACCAAACAAAAAACAACCCAAAAGGATCTTTCCAGGTTAGGTGGGGAGTGCACTTGTGAAAGTTGCACTCATGTGAAGTTGCACCCCTTAACTTTGCTACCTCTTTCACAGTGATGGGCTAGATCTTTGTGGTTTAATAGGCAGGGAAAAAACCACTGTTCCTGAGGAATCAATACACTGAAAGTTCTTAACGATTAAAAGAACATGACTTTCCATTCAGGTTTGTGTCTGTAGAGCTTCAGGTTTAAGCCTGCAAGTTCCCCTGCTTCTAACTAATCATGTCAAGAGTTGAAAGGCTCTTTGATGATTATTTTTTATCTTTTGAGAGAGGTTAAAGGCTTTTTATCACTCCAGTGACAGTAATTCAGTGCTGTTTTACTCTCAGTTTTTCCCAGACTCAGTATCAAGTGAGTCATCCCAGCAAAGTGAAATCATGACTGTCCCTGTAGAAAAGGGCTGGGGGGGCCTGAAACTTCTTTCAACCCATTCCAGTATAACTTCCCAACTGAAAAAATAATTTTGAGGGTCAAGTTTATTTTTCCAAGTTTGTCTTCCCTGAGCTTTGCCATATCATGGCTTGCTACTGTTCAAACTGAGCTTTAGAAAGGTTAGGTAAGGATAAAAAGGATTAATATACAAGCAACCAAAGAAAAAGGGATAATATGGAATCTTATAAACACTTCCACTGAACCTAAGGCAGGATAATTGCAAAAGCACAGATGTTAAAGGTAAGACTGATTTTGTAATAAATATAGTTTTGTGTATATAACAGAATAGTGGCTTTAAGAAATAGTTTGTTCATTTAATAGCAAGAAAATAATTAAATCTTTTAGGAAATTTAAATTATGTAAAGAAAAAACATATTTGTGAATGTTTTTATTTTTATGAAATCACAACATTAACAACATTGTTTTATGTCTTAAAGCCTTTCCTGCAAATAACTAAGCATACACATTTTTGTGATGCCTCTAATGACTCTATGAATATCTTTTCATAAATACTGATGACTCTAAGAACAAAAGCACAGTAACATCTCAACTTCCTTTTTTAATTCCATCTTCGTAGTGAAGTCGTCATTTCCCATCCACAGATTGACTTTTACAGAATCTGTTGCAGTATCACAAGAAAAAAATCACTGTCATTCCAATTTTGCAACTGGAGCTAGATCTAATTATAATGAATTGTGGTGAGAAGTATTTGGTTCAAAAGAATTAGACACAATGGCTTAGTAGTTAAAGAACAATGCACATTCACAACTCTTTTAGCATTAAAATAGATCTGAATACTAAGGATTTTTAGAAGTTTTCTTCACCGTGAATAAGTATGTTTAAATTGTTGATTTAAATATTTTATTGTGCTGTTTAAATAATTAAATTTCAAGTAATCCTAGAGGCTTTCAGCTGTAGAGTCACCAGGTGATTTCATAACCTGTAAACTGATCAGCAGAGCATTGATGGTCGATTTTCCTCACTGATATTTCACTTCTAGACTTTTTTTTGTGTTCAAAAAATATGTTTGTAGTACAATGGCTTGAAGATTTTAAGATAATTACTTTCAGGGTTTGTTGGGTTTTTTCCCGTTGGTCTTAAACTTACTCATCATCTTCCTGCTCTTTCAGTGGAGAAGAATAAATTCATTAAAGATGTTTGAACCTGATGACAGCTTAACGTTCATGATGTGTATAGTGTAGACATAGTTCATTTGAAGTAAGTTTCGATTTGCCTGGGGCACATATATGTCCTAAATAATAAACATATGTCACTAAAGCTGTTCTTACACAGTTAAATCCCTTCCATTTGCAAGTGCAATTTCTGGCTTCTGAATTTCATGTCATTACATAGCATTTTTAGTAACCTACTTATCTAAGATGCTGTTTTGTTGGGGGGGATTGGCACTGTATTTGAATAGATGTAATTAAAAGGCTGAGTGGAAGTAAGATGTGCAAGTCTGCATAACAAGAGTATCCAAGTCAGGAGGCATTGATGGGAGACTGTAATACTCAAATCAAGCCAAATATCCCACGTAAAAAAGCAAGTGAAACTAATTCAATGCCACTGAGTTTAAATAGACCTTCCCAGTGAGCTTTGATTCTTATTTTTTTTTGTATTAAAGAAATCAGAAGAAACAGGGTGCTAAATGAAAATGTGTACAGTATGTACAAACTTCTAAAGCTCTCTGCAGTACCTTGTGATTATAAAATGTTCTACTTACAGTTTTAGATACGTTATCTACAATTCCATAAAACCCTCCTGTAATGTTGGCAACACATTCTCACAGAAGAATATAGTAGCATAATGTTAATCATGGCAGTATTCTTCAAATATTTATCATTATCGTTTTGTTCCACAAACATTAACTACCTTTTATTGTTAAAGTAAATTCTTAATTGTAAACAGCATGCATTTTAAAATTGCCTTTTTAAACAAGGCATAACTGTCCTCATTTTGATGTACGTTATAGGAGCTATAAATATGCCACTTATCTGAAAAAGTGATACAGTCTATTAAGTGAGTTCTTTGCTGCTCTCAAGAAGACTGCATAATTAAGGCTAAAGAGCTGCAGGATAAAATTTATATAATAATACTTTCTTGTATCATGCCCTACATAAGAGAATTTAAAATATTTTTCAAGAATTAATGCTTAAAGTACCATAACACCCTTTGTGTGTCTTAATGTTAGGGTCTAGAAATGATCATGAAACTAGACAACAAATTGGTACTTGTTCTTTCTTCTATATAGGTTTAAGTGTTGAGAAAATGATCAAAAAACTTGACTGCTAATAATGTTTTCTTCAGTTTTAGTCTTGAAAACGTGAGTTAGAGGAGGAAGTAGAGTTGAACTGTGTAGGTACCAAGCAGTCATACAAGGTTGCTTCTGTTCTGGGACTGTATAGGTCAAAAAAAACCCCCAAATAACTCTACTCTCTTGATCACCTCCAAAAGCTTTACAATGAGTTCACATCCTGTCGTTCTTGATATAACTTCTCTAGTTATACAAATTACAAAATATACAGTTAATAAAGAACTGGTAGTGATTTCTTTGATAATTTTCTGCTTTTATCCAGTAACATTTATTTTAAAACAAAACAAAAGTTAGAATACTTCTAATCACCCTTGTAGTTCACCAAAATTTCTTTTCTTATTTCACTGTAGCAAACTACAGGTCTAGGACAGAGCAATTAGATTGCTGTAGTTGCAAAACCATAAAGTGAAACAGCAATATCTTGGATGATCATATTTTAACTTCTGTTGTACAAGTGCAATAGCAATAACCCAGACAATTCATGACAGCATACTGTCACTATGGCTATGTTTGCTCCAGTGCTAAGGATTTGAGCTAGAAATAAGAGTTGTCTAATAACTCTCACCATTTATAGTCATTGTGGGCAAAATCAAGAATATTATTGAATATGAAAAAAAGAATTTACTTTTCTTCTATTACTTTTCTAAAAAATTATTTGAAAAATACATAATTGCCAAAATCTGCATGACTAGATTTAGCAATATTGCAGGAAAAAACCCTTTCAAGAACAGGTATAGGAAATCTATCATATCCTTCTGCGAGTGACAGCATGTCTCTGTTGACAAGAAAAGCAAACAATTTCAGCAGGAGAATTTATTACTTGTGAATAGTGCAAATATTAAGAACTCATTATGGCTCTATAAGTCAGAGAAGAAAAATGAAAGAGGAAAAGATCAACCCTCTGAATACTGGAATATGGAAGCATGACTTTTCTCTGAAGTCATGAGATGGTTCATTTTATGTGCTGAGAGCAAACCCCCACCCGTGCCCCACAGAGAAAAGGTACCACAGCATCCTCCCACACAGGGTATGGCAGCTTGTGGCAGCCCTGTTGGTCCTGACAGCATTATTTCGGGGCTTTGTTACAACTAAGACTGTTGATTTTTAACTTCCTACCAGCCAGCCAGCCTAACCAAGCTGGCCTGCCATTACATGTGGTAGTGCCTCTCCTATACAGGGAGATGAACCATTTCATATTTACAGTAGTTACCACGGATCAGGGTTGCCAGCTCACAGTAATACACAACTAAACTAGAAAATTGTTTCTTGTTGAAATCTGCTTGGAGAACTTTGTTTACCTCTGTGTTCATATTTTCAAATATTCCCTTTGCTTAAAAAGGTGTTCACATAGAGTTGTTAGGATCAAGAAGAAAGGAGGGAACTTTATCAGTAAAACATGTGTTTTCTAAAAAGTACCATCAATCATCTTCTTTTGAACTATACTACTTTTAGGAATTATAAAATGTTTAAAATTCATCTGACTGGGAACTGTTGGGATGCAGTTTGAGAACATTGCTGTCGTTGCTATCATAAAAACTGAAAGTCATGACAAAAAAACCAAACCTCCAACTTCTCTTTCTCACTCTACTGAAGTATTTCCAATGCTTTCCTGGCTCTGGCTAGTCTTTCTCTCCCACCTGCCGTATGTGCATATGAATAGCTAAGTGCTTGCTAGGGAATGGGGCCAGCAGAGCTGAAGCAGAAGGAAAGGAAGGCCTGCTGCTGGGCACAGCGCTCTGGAGGAGGAGTGCCTGGTGGGAATGTTGCTTTCTTGAAGGAAACAGGTTAGGATTTTCATATGCACATCCTTTGCAGGAAACTCAGGAGTCCCTCCAAAGCAAAGATTGATTTGTTGGGTGTCAGCAGTTATTCCTTGCAATTTTGTTGCTTTGTCTCTTGAGTTTTGAGTATCCTCTCTTACTGCTTCTGAGGTACCATCATGACTGACTTTGTCTCAGAGAGTATTTCCACAACAAGCTACATCTGAAGATCTGAAGAACCAGTGCCTCATTTCTGCATCCAGCCTATCAGTCCAACCCTCAAGTCTTTTGTGATGGCAATCTCCGCAGAAGGAGAAATGCAAAAAAGCATTGGATGACTCTTCTGAGTATACTAACCTTTTCTCATACCTAGCACCAGTTGCAGCCTTATCTCTCTGTGGAATTACAAACACATCAGCTGAACATCTGAAAAAACAATGTAGGAGACCTTATAGAGATGTAATGTGCAGTGACTATTACATCACTGATGTGTAGGGTATGCTTTAGCCTACATGGTAAAGCTCAAGCCACAGCTCCCTCACCACAGTCCTGTGGGGTTCCAAATGTATCCTTCTCTGTATGCCACACTGTTTCAGATCCAGCATTGCCAGTTCATTTTTAAAAGCTTTCCAGGACATAACATTTTCAAATGTTAAGAGAGGAAAGTCTTAAAAAGACATAAACCCATGGGATTCACAGTGTCATAACCTCACTTTTAAGAAAAGATTAAGAGGTTCTGCTTCCTGGCATGAAAACATACAATGTGATGGCTCTCTCTCCCTGTGACACAGAAAGGAGACAGGAGAACCTCTTTTTCAGTAGCTAAGAATGTTATCCTGAATACGTCTATTTGAGAAAGAATCTCAAGGTCTCCTCTTGCAAAGGGCAAGCCATTTAGATACCTTGTAGGATTTGGACTAGGGTGATTACTTATGTCTAGAAGCTCTACCTTTATTGCTGTGAAGGTGGTAACTGAAAATTCAAGATGGTGTCTGTAGTCTTTAAAGACTTTTTTTACATCTTGGGTTTGATCTGTTTGACTTCAAATGGCAATACTGGTTATAAATTATTCATGATTCATAGCTGTCTCTTCCAAGACATGATCTTCAAACTAAGTATCCTCTTCATCTCTGTTCTTCCCTTGGGGCCTGCTGCATGCAGGCCTGTGGCCTCTCTTGCTCTTGGCAGTAAGTATCATTTTAGAATATCATCCCATCATTTGACTTTTTTCTTTTTTTTCCTCTCTTTTTCTTTCTCACTACCCCCAACACCTTCTGCTTTAACTGTACTTTTATTTACAGTTTTAACTGTAACCTAGTTCCTTCTGCTTCACTGCCTTTGTTTCTTCTTTTTATCTGATTTTAAAAATCACCTCCCCTCTTCTAATAGCTATAGAGATTCTGGATTTCATAGCTGCTGTTCCTTTCCCCTACCAATCTTACTTTCTACCTGATGTCACTAATATCCTCCTAGAAAGCTCAAGAGGTTACAAATCCACCCAAACACATTTGTCATCTCCTTTCTTAGCATATAAATAACTGTTCTGTTAGAGTTAGCTTCTTCCATTTCATTTCCTCACCAATCACACCCTAGACTATTTTGCAACACCTACTTCTGCCAGCAGATGTTTCTGCTGTTACCTCTTAGCTCTGAATAAGAGTAATTTGCACTTTGTTGAAGGTTTGCACCTGGCTTCTACAAGACAGAATGGTTAAGAAACCAGAAGTAATTTGGAATCTGCACATGGAGTAGGCATTTTCCTTAGGCACACTGAGATCAGGAGAATGAGGATACATACTGTTTACCTCTCAAATATTAGTCCACAATAACCGTTTCTAGAGGAGTGTCTCAAGTTGGAAAACAAATTAATTTGTGATATTTTTATTGAAATGGTCCTAAGTAGTTACAAAAACCCACAAATACGATTTTGTTTTTAATAGACATAGATGTGAACTCTGGAGCACTCTTTTCCATGTAATTGGGCAATCTCTTACAACAATATAACGGATTTATCTACTTAAGAATATGGAACAAAATGTCTCTAAAATCCATCCACATTTCTCATTGGAAAAATACAGGTATTAGAGGTAAATAGCTTGCCTAGATGTTGTTATTTTAAATTATGGTTACAATAATTTTTAAATGTTTACAAAATGTTGTCAATAAAAACGTTACTCTCAAACAAGTAAGCCTAAAGACAGGTGCAGATTCCTCTCATTAAAATCATTCTAAGCTTTTGTGTGTAGGATATAGGATATTTGGAAAGCTTTCTAAAAGCCATGAATGTATGGCCATATGTAATAGAGTAATGTATGTAACACACAAAACTTCACCCCATGTATATTACATAAATAAATGATCTTTTCTTTAGCTCAGTTAATGACAAACTTTAGATGTATAAATCCTAGCAGTCATCAAGTATTTTGAGGCAGATGCAAACCTTTCTGAAACATGCATTAACAGGAGTAACCTGCTCCAATATAGCCATTTGCTCATACAGCAGGAGAAAAGTACAGCTCATGTGGGAGTGAATGTACTTGTGTGAGACAGCATGTACTGCTCAGAAGGTAAGTAGGCAACAGAAACAGATTCACTGAGACAGAAAAGACTGTTCTTCCTATGCCTTGAACAGACCATGCAGGATAATGCAAAAACAATGTATACCTCTGTCACAGCCAAACACAGGACATTTTTTAAGGATTTCAGATCAGGAAACTGATTTCTTTTGAGTCACACTCATTCTTTAAGGTCAAAAGGTACTGTTTCATCCAGTCCAAACAGGGCTTACTCTGCGTCTTACTAGCTAAAGTTCTGGTTAAAATGTATGAAACCAGCTTAAATACATATATGTAGACTTGCATAAATTGGCAAAGTAGAATATCTGTTCTCCAGAAGAAGTAAACTGTGCATGGAGTAACCATGAGTTATTTTAACTGCTAGTTTTATTTTTGAGAGTTAAATGCAACTGAAGGGAAGTTCTCTTGTACTTGAAAGTCTAAGAAATCAGTATTTACGACAGTTAACTAAAAGTCATTCTACCAGTGCCTGTGTCTCAAAGAAAGTAATGACTCCATTTGGGAACAGTAACATGCTATTAGCTCATAAATGAGCAGAGTGATGCTGTGAACCCTGACAGCAGCTACATTTGGCTGCATGTTCAGAGAAGTGTCATAGGGCAGCAGTAGAAGGAGCACAGGGCTCACTTCCCTGCTATACAAACAGACCATACTGCTACATACAGATAGTGATAGGATACACACTGGAATTTCTACACAAGTACCAATAAATCTTAACAAGAAATTACCATTAGAACTCAATCTTACAAGGTGTATGAACATCCTTGCTTCTACCTGTGTATCTGGATAAACAAAAGGATTCTGAAGTACTTAATACAACAAGACGTAGCAATGAAAAGCTGATTGGGACAATTCCCTGCAGAATTCTGCAAGCTTTTCAACACTGAAAGCCTTTATGATAATATCATGAATTTTTAAGCAACAGAATTATCTTTTGCTATGTAATTTCATTTTAAGTCACGATTCTACAAAGGCAAATAATGGAACTTTTAAATGCACTTATGTATTGCTGCCAGCTGTGTCTGTGATTGATAAAAGAAACAGAAAATTGTGGCCTGTCTTTCTGAATAGCATAATCACTACCTGGTTTATGCACTTTCTTAGATTTTAATGAACTACTAAATTAATGATTCGGTTATCCTTCAACTACATAGATGTATCCTGTAAGAATCAGGAGTATTAGGAACTGCAGAATTACCACAGTCATTCAAGAACCTACATCATTTAGTGGTTAGCCAGATTCAGAATATGGACAAGCTTTTCAGTGGAAGGTGCAAGGATCTAATCCCAGGTGACAATGAAATAATCTTAACTCTCATGCATGTGTCACCTTAGTATTCTGATTTTTTGTAAGCCGTAGTGCAGGAGAGTTTTTATTCTTTTCCAAAATTCTGTTTTCTGAATTTTCTTATCATCTCTAGGTGTCACCTTGTTTCAGGTTGTATACAAAACCTCTTCAAATCATACAGCCTACTTTTCTCTAGCAATCCAGAAACATGACATGACATGAACATGACAAAACTGAATGAAGTTTGAGGGTGTTTTGTATTTTAAGAAAAAATTGTTTGGAAAAATGCAGAAAGTTTCAGAGCAATCATTATAGCACTAATTATAGGAATATTTGTGGATTTATTTTATTTTGTTTCTTTGCATGACTATGCCTATTCCTACATTGGTAGTTTTTAGTATTATCAGAAACAGACTAATAATAATCAAACATTTTTGAATTTTCTTTTGTGTGAGGCTAAAGAAAAATTATATAAGTATAAATATAAATCATAAATACTATATAATTACTTTAAAACATATTTCTTCTTTTTCAAGCACTCCTATTAAATATTTCTGTGCAAGTTTAGAACAGAATTTGCCACATGTTGTTGAAGCACATAGTGTGCACAGGCTCCAAAGAACCTTCACAGAAGGAAAGATGGGTTGAGATAAGAGAAATAGCTGTCCTACAGTTCTACAGCTGTTCAGTGAGAGAGCTGGGACCAGACCTGTGATAGACCTGCTGCTTCAGTGTCCTACTCTATAATCCACATTGCTCTTTTGAGATATATTTAGGCTATGTTGTTTTCCAACAAGCCAATTTACTTTTTACTCTCTATCTTTTATTACTGAGCTGCCCTAACTCTCAGAAGCCTGTGACATTTGGTAGATAATCACACCAAGCTCTCAAGAAAGTTGGGTTTGATCCATACTAGCTTTGCTCCCTGGTGTTTTGCCTTCCAGGATCTCATTACTTAGATTGATTTTCTAGGGGCTTAAAACTAAACATTAACTGATGAAATATTCCAATATATTTAAAGAAAGCCAAAATTAAATGGAATTTAAGTCCTAAAAAAAAAATAATAGTGCTGGAAGTTGAGTAATAAAGAATGTTGCATTCCTCCCAGCACCCCTTGGGCTCTTTGCTTATAGTACTGTCTTTTTAGTAATCTCTCTGTGCATTCAGTGGAAGCAAGATGCTGGGGTTTGAGTGGTACTTGCTTGTATAAGTATTTCTTCTGCTGAGAGGTTTAGACAGAATGAATCTGTGAAATCTGTATCTTCCTGGCAGAACATTGCCCTCCATACAATCCTGCCTTCTCTCCGCTGGAGAGGAAGTAGAAGAAAACATCAAGTTTTATTGCAGCCTCAGGTTATGTAATACTGCCTCCTGGCTCTGAAAATAACTCAAAATATAAAGATCAAAGATTCAATGTACTGTATCCTCAAATTCCTCTTCTCTCAGAATGAAAGGCTTTCACAAGACTTCCAGAATGACCTTTGCCTTGCAAGAGGATTTATATAGATGTAAAAGCAAATCTGAGAAGTAGTGTGTTAGGAACTGCATTAGTCCTGTGCAGTCATTTCAGCAATCACAACATGCACAAAGCTTGTTAAACAGTACTAACTTCAAGGAAGTTTTCTAACGTGTCTGTAAGTCTGTTGTTATTTACACCAAAAGATATGAAACACTTTCTTTTCTTCTATTGTGGCATCCAACAAATAGGCCTCTCTAAGTTTCAACCACTTCCAAAACCTTAGGGAGCCTACAGCAGAGCACATAGGTGACATGTGGGTCTCTTGTTCAGCCAGTATGTGAGCAGTTCTGTCCACAAACTCATCCACTGGCTACAAACAGAGCCCTGATGTCTAATAACTGATTAACTGAGATAACATCATGAAAGAATTGGTCCGAATAATATCTCACTCCCTTTGGGAGTTTTCTGTCCCTTTTGACTGACCATTTGCTTTTGTTATTTCACGTACTTAACGTCAGCAGTTTTTCACCTAGGCCTCAACGTGCCACCTTTAACTTCATCCCCATTTTTACACCTTACATTTATCTTCTTAGCCCTGAGTTGCCCACACTCCCTTTTCACACAAATCCTTTGTACAACTCTCTAGGAAGTCCAAATATTAGACCCATAAGAAAGTATAAACTTTATGCTTTACAATCCCTGTAAAACAAAAACAAACAAAAAGCCCCTACTATTTTGTGCTTGATGCAAACTGCCTGAAATTTCAATGTGATAAAATTTACATAGCTTTGACAATTCTAATTTCATGCTGTTTCATAATCCTGATAGTGTCTTTGATCTGATGTATCAGGGATGTGGTGTATTTCATGCTTTCACGTATGGAATCAAACCAGTTATTTCCAATTCTCAATGTATGTAAGAGCAGGCAGGGCCAGGGAGTATCCCATGTGGACACCTTGAAATAAATGAAATATAGTAAAACATATTTCTTATTGGCTCAAGTTGGTCATTTCAGTGTATCTCAAAACCTTAATTATCATAATGACAATAGGTCCATTATTCAATTAAATCAAGTAATAGCTTTAAACATGCATGGAGTCCTTAGCTATAGGTCCGTAGTTTTTTTGAAGGAGTCAGCTTTTCCTTAGGTATTCAGATAATAAGTAGATATCCAAAAGAGCCAAGAACATAGGATGCCTGATTGTGTCAGGCACAATAAGATTTCTAAGAGAAAAGCACCCCAGCTGTGTAGTCTGGAAGTTGTGGCTCTCTACCTGAAATTTCTCTCATCCTCACATACTCTCAACTCTGTTCAATTTCTAATCATAGTAAGCCAAACAGGTTACTTAGAAAGATAAGCACTCCTAGCCATTCAGAGATGAGAGGCTAAGCTTTCATCCTGGGTTGATACTTCCTAAGTGGGAGGGGAGTGGGAAAGGGAGCAGAAGGTTCTATAATTTGCAGATTATTTACACATTGGAGCATAATAGTTCACTCACAGCAGTTGCAACCTATTACATTGTGCTGCTGCCACATCTGAACGCTAATCCTGCAGACTAAATATCCCTCTGTTTGCTAATGCTAATGTAGTAGCTTAGCTGCCTTCAAAAAAACAAACAGAAAATCACTTGTTCATAAATATGTCCCAAGACTAGAAAAACATATAGGATCAGTAATGTTAATTTTCCCTTTGAACTTCTAATATTCACAGAGGGAACCTTGAAAACAAATACACCTAAGTTTACTTTCACTCCTTCAATACATTTCCACATACTGACATTTTTCAGCCACAAAATAGTCTTAGGGTAAATCTTGTCTCTATGAATTCAGAGAGAAGGTAGGAACAACAGTAATAGATTTTAATTACTGTCTTGTGTCATTACATTCTTTCCTCCTATAATTAGAAACTAATGAGAAGTGCAACACTTTCTGTCAAATGAGCTGAGAAAACAGCTCTTCAAGTGGAATGAGTGGCCAAGGACCAAATAAAATCCAGAACTGTCAGGCAGAGTCATGTCATACATAGAGAAATTTCATTTGTCTGGATGGCTGTAATGATCCATCCTCTTCTGAGGGAGTTTCATCAGCTGGGGTTGGCATTTCACACAAAACAGAAACTAATTCCAATTCTTTTCTCCCTTCTCCCATAGAAAAGCAAGGTGTTTGATGTCAGACATAGTCACTCACAGACATGCACGTTACTGTAAAAACACGGGAAAAAAAGGGAAAATCTCCTCCCATCTTCCCCTGCCCTGCTGTGCAATGTCGTTAGGATTCATCCTTTGGAATGTAAATTGAAAACCAGTCTGCCAGCTATCTGAATCCCAGAGATAATCTTATATAAATGGACTACAGTGCAAGCTTTGTCAAAGTCTTAATATTGTTTTACCTCATTACATAATCAAGCCATAATCGTGGCTTAGAAATGGATATTTAGAATTAGGGGAAAATCACTGTGTACATTGCTGTGCTGTATCAGCAAGGACCAGGAATCACCTCATTCTTTATGTAATGCCCAGACAGAGTGAGTGCCAACAGTCAGGTAGAGACTGGCATCGTTTCCAAGTGCTTCAAGTCCATTTTAAGCAAATATCTACAACACCATGGCAGATTTTGTTTCTTTCTTTGCCCTAAAGACTAAACATTCACTATATTTGATTTCACGTCATGAATTCCCTGTGACACAACAGTGGCATTTTGCTGCTAAACCTCAGAGGGAAAGAGATTGCCAAGCATTTTTGAAAAGGAAGAGACTTAATTATTTTTTGAAACTGTCTGGGCCTCATACAGTGTGAAAATAAGTCAAAGAGCAAAAATTGTGAAGGACAGAAACAATATTTTTGGCAAAGGATGAGACAATGAGATGGTCTCATGGTCAGATATCTAGGGGACAACACTGGTTTTCTGATTTTGCCTTTTCCCAGGTATTTAATTTATGGCTGTGGACACCAATAAATCACAAATATCAGCTTATGATCAGCCCTGTGATCAAATGTCTGTCCTATCTTTACATGCCCAGGGATCAAATACTTCAGGTGAAATTATTTTCCTGTAATGTGTAAAAGCATACTGCACTGGAGGAGCTGATATCATCTCTTCATCTGATAGATGACCAATTTTAGACGTTCTGTTTTGTTAGTACTTAACTAGACAGAATTAAGAACTTCCTGATCTGCTGCAAGAAGAAAAAGAATAGGTCGCTTCAGGTGTTATACTGGGGAATAATTTCAATAGGTTAAATCTGCATCCTCATAGAAAATTGTGGGTTTAGAAAAAAAAATATTTTCCTCAAACCGCTGCAACAGTTCAAGACACCTCACTGAACCACTTTTTAGGCTGACTCAGTACCATTACCAAGTAGTAAATGCCAGCAGAATTCCAAATATAGACCCTGTCAGAGCAGGAAAAGAGATAGGGACAAAAGCCAAATGAAGATGCATCAGTACAAATGTACCAATCTTAAACCATTCACATGCTTTTTCATCCTAGATTAGAGATACACTGTACAATGTAGTGCACAGTCTGACACTGGCCTAATTTGGGAGGGAGAGGTCGGACTCCAGCCTCTCACTCTTCCCTTTTCTTGCCTTTCCTGGGGGCAGTAATCTGCATTCAGCCACTGCTGAGCAGAGTGTACACCAGACTTCAATACCATCACCTGTTTTGACTGGAAAAAAAGGCTCTGTCCATATCTTACCTTTTTTTTTTTTTTAAATATCTTTTCCATTTTATTTCTCCACTTGTAGCAGCGTTTGGGTATCCCTGCTACTCTCCAGTGTGGCACAAGTTTATTATTATAGATTATCTGCATAAAAATGGCACCAAGACTGACTCTTTCTTTTAAAGAAGAAAGATGTATTTAGGATCCTTTTTGCCCAATTTGCTATTATTTTTATAGTCAGCACCAGTCCAATAATTTGGCATTTTAAAAGCTGGGGAGAATTAAAAAACTCCTCTGGATTTGGTATGATTTGGGTGCCTAGCTCCAGCTCAGAAAGGTGGAGCACTGAACAAATACACAGCAAGATACAATAATGCTGGCCATACAAAAGTGACAGAGGTTTTAGCATGTTTTAGAAATCTGAATATTGTTGAATTAGTCAATAAACCCTTTGGGTCTGGGATAATTTTATATGCAGGTACAACATGAAACAAATGGGTCAACAATAATTAAAGCTTTTTGAGTTCTGTCGAAATATTTTATACATTTTTAAGAACTTTTCTTTTTCCCAAATCATCACATGTGTTTTTGGTTTTTTTTTGAAATATGATAAATTGAAAGTGAGACTTCACTTAGAGTACTGACAAAAAGGAACTTAAAACAAAGCCCCTACCTTACAGGAGGTTTTTACAGAAATCATATGTTACTATTTGATGATATTTCCATGTACCATGACTAACACCAAGAAAACACATAATTTCCATTAAACTATTATTTACCTGTTCATTCTTTAAAAAACCTCAACAACCAAACAGTGCTAGCTGTGATCTCTGCCTAACAGAAAATGAGACTGTTAACCATGTTAACAGTGAAAGAGAGAGAGAACACCGATGTATCTATTAGTTATTTATGAGGAAAAGAAGATAAATTCTGCTGCCACAGTTGTTCTTCATTAACAATTTATGCAGTTTATACTCATTACTTGTAGCACAAAGGTGATGTTATTTCAGTAATATTTCTATCATACAAGAGTCAGTTTAGTTCTTACAAGTGCTCCTCTATTAACAAAGCCATACAAGACAGTTATGCCATTGGAGTGTTTGTATAAACACTCAATGGGGAGAATAATTAGAAATTGTTAAGAATCAGTTTTCCACTGGCAGATTTGCAATCATTTCTCATTTCTAATCTGAGGTGACAGTGCCCTCCTGTGGCACTATTTTTTTAATATGCTTTTTCCCCTATATACTCCATCCAGAAATATGAACTGGATGGGGTTTCTCATCTAGAAACAAGTCATTTATACACTCGTTTATATGAGTTGATTTTGAGAAAAGGTTCCATTTCTATCTATATTTTCATGCAGTTCCCTTAAATCTATTAAAATTTCTTGCTCTTATATGTATGGTTTCTGTGTAAAATTAGGAGAGAAAAATCCATTGGAAATCTGGACAGCTGGTGCATGTCTGGGTCTGCATGAACCATGTGGTTGTTATTGGCTGTGCTAACAGAACTGTGCCTATTAGCTACCACATAAACAGTGACCTACATTAACCCTAGTTCCTAGTCATTTGATCATTCCTTAAAGAACAAAAGATGGCCTAGAACTCTGGGAGAATTTGGCTCACACAATAATCTTTTTTTTTTTTTTCCTCAGCAGTTGCACAAATCCATTCAGTACAGGAAAACTTCATGTTTTAAAAAGACATGAAAAAGATACTTGATAGCATTTTTCTGCCAATTATTGACTCATCATCAATATTTTTCTATATAGTATATTATCTGCACAGATTTTTACATTTTGCTATGCCCTTCAGAGTGGTGTGTAGCTTTGTAAGAAACAGAGATAGCATGGGGCTAGTCAGAATCAAGCCTTCTTATAAACTCTCAAAAAACTTTTTATGTCTATGGACACATGTCTATGCACACATTGTTTGCTATCAAAATCGTTTAGCTTAGCCATGAAAAATTTTCCCAGAAAAGCCAACAGGTCCCAAGGCCAGCCCTTCACCTAATGGAATCTCCTGTGCAAAACTCCATATAATTAACACAAGTGAGACACTGGATTTTCTCCACTCCAAAACTATCTATAAGAATGAACTGAAATGACATACATGAATAATTTGACCAAGTGGCCAACAATCTTTGAAGCTCTTCTGCAGCTCTTTTAATAATTTAAACTCAGCATTTTTTTAAACAACAGAAATCAGAATCTTATAATAGTAAGTATGAGACAATCTAAGTGTTGCTACCATTAAGACACCAATTTCCTATGATGTTAGAAAGATAATTCTTTTTCTCCAGCATTTGTACTAGCTTCCAAATCACTTCTGAGTACAAATTAGAGGCTTGTTTCCCCAATACCTTACACTTTGCACAGTCACTTAAACATGCATAAAGAGAGTACTAATGGGTATAATTTCCCATTCACTTCACACAGGTACAAATGATTCCACAACCAGGAAGCAATGAAGGATCACACCCACTGAGCTGATTAGATCAGTTAAGTGCAGTGTACATTCCCCTGGCTATGCTCCCTGGCACAACTAATTCCTTCTATTGCACCTTTGGGACTTAGGCCACGACTTATGCACAGATGGTTCCTCAGATCAGGAATTCACTTCCTCTACTGTCTAACAGAGCCTGAATTCTGGCGTTCAAATTACTACAGAAGTGTAAGGTAGGAGGAGCTTCCCAATTTCCAAAGTCCACAAAGCCTGCTTTGAGTCTGTGTAAATCAGGATAGCGTAGGACTGATAGAAATAAAACCTAAGGTCATGATCATAGGTACTGATGGTATGCATTTCCTTCTCAAAATATCTCCTACTCTAGAAGAGACTTAAGGCCCAGGCACTTTGTCTGCATGCAGAAAGCATTTTTGTTACCAAGCGAAATCTTCAACTTCCCATTCCGAGCAGCAGTATGAAGTTCTGTGGCTCAAGTCAGAACCCTGCCCTGTGATCTTGCAAAAAATAATTGGCAGGAATATGTATTTAGTAGAAAGCATGATATGACTATACATGAGGATAAACCTGACTTGGATAGCATTTTCCCAAGGAACTGCATTCTGGTTTAAAAATACATCACTGAAGAAACTGATTAACTGGTTATTATATCTTCAGATGAAGACGACTATCTACCTCTATGTATATTAACATAGATGAATACAGAGGAATAGGAGAAACATATTCAGAGAGAGAGAGATGAGGTCTAAATTTATTAAGGATGACTTCTTACGCTCTTCAATGTAATAAGATTATTTTTTTCCATGGAAATTTTAAATTTCTTTAAAAACTGAAAATTATCTAGGTATTATTTCTAGACATATGTAATAGTTGTATGTACACCTTAGAATGGGTGGCAGGACTATGAGGTCTCTGGTGAAAGGCTCAGTAATTCAAAATCTTCATTAGGGTGACAAATGTTAAGTACTTATGTATGTTGTCTTACAAAGATACTGCCAGGTTGCATTATCAGTCATTTCTAAAAAAATCCAAAAGTATATTAGCCCTCCAAACAGCAATCTGGCAGTCCAAGAAGCTTTCTTGCTGCAGTAGACAATACTGCATAAACAAGAGCCAGAGCTCAGGGAAAGAGAATGAAGTAAAAATGAAAAGATCATTAATTTGCAAAGCGAGGAATAACAAATGACACCATGCTAAGGACAAAGTCTGGCCCATTTTTTACTAAAATGTCTTAGTTAGACAGCTTCATGCAGACATCACACCAGGAGTGAAAAATCACCTCAGGCACAGACATAATCTGTAAAAACAGAGAATATTTAGGATGGTCCCAGCTGAAGAGCAGAGAAGTCCGTGTGGATAAAAGCTGGGCTGGGGCAAGATTCCATTATGAAATGTGTGATTAAAGCAAAGCATGGGCAAGTCCATCTTCCACAAAGGACTTAAAGCACTTTACATTCTGGTTGTACATGTTAGCACAACCAGTACTAGGTCCTAAATTGCACATCTCTGCTCCTGCATTAATTTGTATGCTCAGAGTAGTTTTCTTACTGAGTATCTCAGAAGGCCTGTTCTTACAGTCTTCCAGCATCACTTACGTAAACTACACAACACAGGCAAGATGCTTCTCTGGAGCATCCCACCTCTTAGTCTTGTTCTCCTTAATGCCTTATTCACAATTGTTCATACTGCTTAAAGGCTAGAAGAGATACTCAATACATTACAGACTTACTGGCTTGCTTGTCTTGGCATTTCCTAACTTATATTTGTTATTCTCACTCTTACCCTGAAAAAAAAATTATCAGTACATCCCACTTTCCCAAGCAAGGGAAGAAATAAAAAAAACACCTCTGTGTGACATTAAAGTTATTCCTTTCTTTAGTAAGATTCTCCAAAATAGTGGAATTTACCCCACAGTGCAACAATGTCTGAAACACCAGCAGGCTTTCAGAGCAACCTGTGATTTAGAAGAATTTATGCATCTTTGAATGATTCTTTGGACTAGTCAGCTGCACACTGCCTGCCAAGTTATAGTTGACATATAAGTTTTACTTCCTCTAATTTAATTTCTCCGTTAGTAGAAACACTTTTAAGCCCATATAAAGTATATATGGTCTCCTATTTCCTTGAGCTTTCAGTAAAATATTTACAATTCTACAAAGCATGAAAAATAAAGTCTGTCAGAATAATTCTGTGAAATTTTTCTATAAATATGAGGAGCTGATACAGTGTTTCCTATAGATAGCCTTCTGGACTCTTCTGGAATTTTTTACATATATCCATAAAGAAAGGAAGTCTTTGCATAAAGGAAGATGCAACAACATATGTCAGGTTTGAATAAGATCTGGAACAATTACACCACTTTTTAACATTTTAGAATGTGTTAGCAGAGATTTGCTATTTCTGAACATAATTGGTCAAGACCACCAGTATTTAAAAACAACAAACAAACAAGAAAAAACAAACCAAGAGGGAGTTGCATTCATTTAGGTATAAACCATTTGCCCCTGGAATGTCTCCACTTTGTGTAGCAAATGCTGTGACAGGACACTACTGCTGCTCTATGGAAATGGATTGTCCTCTGAAGAGCATCTCTGAGATGACAGAGAAGTCAAAGAAATATTTCATTGCTGCCAAATAGACCAAGGCTTTTACATGCCCCAAACTGACAGATTAGTAATTTCTCAGGAGGTTAATACATGATCCAGAGAGATAAAGAATTGAGCAAACTGTAATTTTATGGCTGTGGTTTTACAGTGTTCCTGATGAGTTGTGGGGTTTAGTTTGGGTTTTTTTTTGGTATATGAAGGACGTACACATAATGGAAACTTATCTGTGAATTAAGGGCATAACCAGATTGTAGTTATTAAAATTGTTGGTTTATATTCAGCTATATCTCCTTGTAAACCACAAATATATAAGTAGGGGAATTTTGAAGTTTTTGGTTTAATTAAACCATAATATAATTAAATATAATTAAATTAAAACCAGTTAATTCTCTGGATACAGGCATTCACACTGAAAAAAATAATGTAACAAAGAAACACCAGCTGAACTCTGAAGTTTCTTCTGTGACCAGGTTCAAAGGGATTATTCTGGGGGAAATTAAAATTTTAATTATGCCTGAAAACAGAGAACTCAATGTTAACTAAAGGTACTGATGTAAGCAGAATACACATTAGCCACAGAGTCTCTTTGATAACACTGAAAAACTATCTCACTCTGAAATTGCAAATCCTGTCCTGTTTCAGTTTGAGACTTCCTGGACTACATTTCACTGAATTGCAATGATGTCTTTTGTAGCCTGGGGTTCTGTAGTTCTTTTGCAATCAAGATTTCTCAGGAGTGCTGTAATCTGAAGTAAAGATGAGAAGTAGGGGTTTTAGTTCAGCAAAAAGCACAGCAAAAACTGAAGCTTTGCTGTATTCCTGAATCCATATGGAATTTACTTCAATTTGAGATGGGAAAAACTCTGGGAAAAGAATCACAAGACTATTGAATGTGAACGATGCGTTATGCACACCAGAGTAACATTTATTCCGGCTTTTGGGGGCACTTAGGAGATGTGGGTTCAAATCCTTTCAGAGGAGATAATACAACAAAAGATCTGCAGGCAAATAAAAAATTAATTATTGACACGGCCTAGCCCTGAAGAATAGTTGAGAATATGAATAATTTATAAAGTACATCTGAAAGCATCCATTATTTGAGAGCAGAGCTGAGAGCATGCTGAGAGGGACATCATGGTGACTGGAGGTGTGCTGGATCACCACCACTCAGTTCTGAGTGAGAGATGACTTTCAGAAGAAGCCTGCTATGCTATGCAGGAGGTTATCCTTGAAATCTTAAAGTACAAGTTACCTAAGTGAACCTGTAAGACTATTTACTTTCATGGTGTGGAATATATGCCAGTTCTTGAGCTGTATCAGTGTTGAAGAAGTATGCATGTATTTCTATCAGTATAACTGAAGAATTAGTTTAAAATCTGTACCCCATACACAGAATAGGAAATCCCTCATTCTATAGAAATATGTTTGGTTTTTAACATATTGTTCTATCTCAATATGCTTTTATTTTACAGGAGACTATGTAGTCATGTCTGTTTACTTTAATCTGAGCAGGAGAATGGGTTATTTCACTATTCAGACCTACATTCCCTGCACACTTATTGTTGTGTTGTCCTGGGTCTCTTTCTGGATTAATAAGGATGCAGTTCCAGCCAGAACATCACTAGGTGAGTTGGTTTTTATTCATGCTTTTTTCCAAGTGTTATGATGTTTAACTAACACCTCTAAGGAAATGCAAGAGGAGAGACAATTTCACCTGAGTTCTCCCCTTGTTTAGAGGGATGCAGTCTTTTTCAAGAAATAACACAGTCTAAGTCATATTTGCATCTCTTCCTTTTTACTATGTCAGATACTAATTCTGAGTGCTGTAGATTGCCAACAACAAAAAGTTTTGCACCTTTTCTGATGACAGAAGTATTTCTGATAAACGTCATGAAGATGGGGAACATTGCAGGATTAGCAGCAGGGACATATTTGTTTTATTTGATCTACTTCCATATCACAGTGACTAGCAATACAAATGAAAGAAATACCCAGAAGGTATTTTCGGCCGTCTGTGTGCCGTATGTGGTAAAAAAAAGGGGAGAATGTATTTCCCTGACTTCTGCTTTAGGGACCAGCAATCAAATGTAGTCTTCAGGCCACAAAATCAACTGAATTTGGTGGTATGTAAAGTCCTAGATATGAAAAGCTGACATGTGAATTAATCAGAACTACCAATTATTACACAGTTAATAACTGTTCCACAAACTAGAAGAGAGACAAAATTAACCTTATAGCTGCAAGAATTACTAAAGTAGAAACTTTCAAATAGAGAAAGTTAAACACATTTTCTACTTTGCATTAAATACACACAAGTGAGAGTCATTTTAGTTTTTCTTCCTGCATTTTCATTTCTCCACAAAACTACAGCACAGAGCATGAGTGTGCAAAATGAGATACAGCATTTTAATTCCAGATCTCTCTTGAAAAAAAAAACCACAGGACTAGAGGACCAGTGGCTCCCATGACAGTTTTAAGTGTTTTGTTGGCTTTTTTCATGTCCTCTCTAAACAGAGGTTATAAAATCTACTTTAGAAAAGTATAAAACTAATAAAAGCATTTGGCTGTTATCTTAAATTGTACTTAGATACACAACACAGACCAGTCTCTCTGTTGAGAATTAGTCTATTTGTACAACTGAGGAGGCAAAATAAGTGGTATGAAATTTGCCATTTAAAATCTGATGGATTTTAACTGTTCTGATGCATTTTTAACTATTCTGATGCATTTTTAACTGTTCTTCACATCATAGTACAGCAAATAATGTTCTGAAAGAAGAAAGGATAGTGAGGCATGTGACAGTACTTCTCAGTTACAGACTACAGTCACTTACAAAGGCCAGAAGAGGTACTTCTCTGGCACAGAGCGAAATCTCACCTCGCAGTACTAGAATTGCAAGGAGCCCTGAAAGACTCTCCCTTCCAGCTTTATATGTGAGAAATCATGTAAATAATGATCAGCAGTTAATTTGTGCAGGTCTAGCATCTTTTGCATACTGGAACATATTTAAACAAGAGAAAGGAAGCAGTTTTGTTTCTTTATGTAGCACACACACAAATCTCCTTATGTCCTAGACTGAAGTTCCTTTGGATTCCATGTTTTCTTAATTTTCATGAATTTCCACCTCATCTCAAGACTGCCAGTGTGTTCTTTTACCGACACTGGTATCATCACCCTGTAACTAAAACTAAGCAAAATTTATCCTAACAGCACAAAAAGTTAGATTGGTCTTGAGGTTACTTTGAAAAATGGACTAAAGAAATCTTTACTCTCCATCATGATTTTCTCATTCTGACACAAGTTTTCTTCCCTTTAGCATTGTTTAAGGGTTTAAGCACAGAAATCCTAAAACTAAAGTTCTCAATTACAAATAAATGAGTCCCCCCTACAAGTGAACTACAAACTAAATAACAAACTAAATTTCTTAGAATCAGAATTCATCTAACCAAAGTATCCTGCAGAACAGCACTTGCAGCAACTATGCAAAAAGTGTTCATACTCCATGTTAATCCTTGAAGCTCTCATTGAATCCACATTTCTACTGCTGGGATGTGCTGCATAATATCTTTGCTATATATTTGAACCCCAGGCATACTTCAAAACCAGTCAGAGAGATAACGGGCAAAATCAGTTTGTTACTTGAAGTCATATTATTTCTGTTGTTTTCTATCTGTCTTCCAGGAATTACAACTGTCCTGACAATGACAACCCTAAGTACAATTGCTCGTAAATCTCTTCCCAAAGTCTCCTATGTGACAGCAATGGATCTTTTTGTGTCAGTCTGCTTTATTTTTGTTTTCTCTGCACTGGTGGAATATGGAACTTTGCACTACTTTGTCAGCAACAGAAAGCCAAGCAAGGATAAAGACAAAAAGAAGAAAAATCCAGTATGTATCTTCTTTCCAGCAAGGTCTAAGATTCAGTTAGGTTTCCTGAGAGAGCATTTAAATCCCCCTTTATTCTTGTATTTTCTTCTCAGACTTTGCTATGACATATATGCTCTTCCTTTGTATTAATAGGAATGCAAATGTTAACCTTGAGAATGAAAAGCTCATATATTACAGTTGTCTGGATGCCAGAAAAACTAATTTCTTAGACTAAAGATCCTTTTAACCAAAGTGTTCTGAAATCACAACTATCACCAAAATCATTATTTATGTTATAGCTAGAGCTCTTGCTGTGACCTTAACAGAACAACTGTCAGTTTCTCTATCTTAGCTTTAGCAATATTCTCTGCCATTAACTTATGTCTGTATGATTGACATAACTCTGCTTTTTTATTATCAGGACTACAGTTAAACTTTTATATTCAAACTATGGAGTGTGCTTTTTCTAATTTCCATTAAGCATTGGTTTCCTTTTCATTGTTTCCTTATCTTCTTTTTCTTGTATTTCTTACCTCCTTTATCTACTGCTCTCCCTTAGAAAGCAAATTTGACGAGTAGTTAACAGTGTTACTTATGGATGAATGCTACACAATAATAAAAAAATGTATTTACTACTCTACTACTCACAATAAAAAAAAATCCTGGAAATACTCTCAGTAGGAATTTGGGGGGTTGCTCAGATAGGGAAAAAGTTTGTTGCTTATTTCTTCCAGGACAGATTTCTCCTTGAGTTTTGCAATTGAGCTGAAAATTCTGTTGTCTAGAATCTCTGAGGTGAAAAGAATTAGTGTAAAAACCTAGAGGGAAAGCCTAATTATCTATAAAAAGCCCTAAATGTGAAGAACCATTTTCAAGTCCATTTCAGGCATCTAGCACAAAGCCACTAGGATTTACTCTGCTAAAATCTTCAAGGACTTCTGAAGATATTCTCTTACTTAGAAGATATAGTACAAAAAGAATATAGAAAATATAGTAATTAAAGAACCTTTTAATACACATTGCCATAATTTCAACTTTAAAAGCTGTAGAGAAGTAGACTCTAAAAAGAATAATAAATAGATATAGTCTATAGTGGATAAACAGACAGAAAAAATCTATAGGACTACAGCAGAAGAATTCTCACCTAACTATAGGTATGATGATCATAGGCCTCTGTTAGTCAAAAGAAAGAAAGAGGCACTTCTGGAGGACGATGTGTCCTGGCCTGTCTTAGGCCACAATAAAAGGCTGTCTTCTATGCATGTGTGTCTTACACAGATAATTAAAGGAGTAAAGATTAACTACTTGTCCCTCACTACAAGAGGGACATTGAGGTGCTAGAGAGGGGACAGAGGCTACCGAGCTGGTAAAGGGCTTAGAACATAAGCCTGAGGAGGAAAGACTGAGGGATCTGGGCCTGTTTAGCCTGGAAAAGAGGAGATTGAGGAAAGACCTCATTACTCTCTATAACTACCTGAAGGGAGGTTGTAGAGAGGCAGGGATTGGTCTGTTCTCCCTAGTGGAGAGTAATAGGGCAAGGGGAAATGGATGGAAATTGCGCCAGGGGAGGTTCAGGCTAGACATTAAGAGGAATTTCTTTCCTGAAAGGGTTGTCAGCCATTGGAACAGGCTGCCCAGGGAGCTGCTTGAGTCACCATCCCTGGAGGTGTTTAAGAGACGGCTGGATGTTGCATTAGGGGGCATTATTTAGCAGGTTGATAGGGCTAGGACAAAGGCTGCACTGATGATCTTCAAGATCTCTTCCAACTGTAACTGTTCTATGATTCTACTTCAAATAGTTTTGTCTGACTTAAAGATGTCCTTATAAGGGCAGATTACATGTTCTTTATGTTACATATCTGTGAGCATTTGGGGACAAAGAGAACTATAAATGATTGCCTGGAGTCTAAAAAACTTAAAAGTAGATTGTTCAGGACCTAGTCTGCAGGCAAAAAGAGGGGTTTTGTAAAAAGTGGTTTTCTACAAACTGTGAATGGTCTCTTTCAAAACAGCTCAACATAAAATACGAAAAGATCTAAATCAAGTTTGATATCTTGTGTCTTTAACTCAGATGTAGTTATAAGACAGTGATAAGTAAAAAATGTGGGGGTTTTATGTTACAGCTACTTGTTTAAATTGCTATTATCCCAACTTTTCTATAAATTTAGTTCTTTTTGACTTACTATGTTTTAGAATCATATTTTTAATTTACATTATTTTTGTCTCTTTCTTTCCTTTCTTTCTTTAATTTAAAACAAAACCCTCTGACTCTCTTTTCTGTCTACAAAATGAAAGCTTCTTCGGATGTTTTCCTTCAAGGTATAATGTTTTTTGGAATGGAAATTCACTGCATGCAACTGCTGAATTTAACTATTAGAGCCTATAGCAGAGTGGTGGTTTGGTGCTTTTGTTTTTTTTAATAAGACATCTAAGCATTCTACTCAAGGTAACTTCTGAATTAAGTAGAATGGTTGCAGAATTGCAGAGTTGATTCAGCAGCCCAAATACTGATTCACTGTGGTTCTGAACTTATCTAAGTTCAAGAGTGTACAACATTATTGGATCACATGAATTAAGAGAGCTTAATTGTAAAAAAAATCTGCCTCTCTTTCTCAGTTTGTCATGAGATCCAATAGCACCAGCTACACCAGAAACCTGCAATTAAACCCTTTTAGAACTCAGTTCTGACCCTGCCTTTTTAACCTTTGTGATTTAACTCCAAATTATAAAAGCAAATCTGTTCTGATGTTGACCTGAATAAAATTCAATGTCATCATCAGTTCCTTAAACGCTGTTCCTTATGCAAAACAGGGTTTTGAAAGGGTTTAAGATGCATAACTGTCACTGGATCAACACACGCTTAGCAAATTAGAAACTGTATCTAGCTATGATCCACATCTTCATTCAGAAATGCAGAGATTTCATAAAAAAACAAACAAGCCAAATAATAAAAACTGCACATGCACCAGGGAAACAAAAAAACACATACAATAATAACCAAGAAATGTACATACTTTTGGAATGGAATTGTTATTTTACCCTAATAACTATCAGCAGGGAATTTCAATGCCTGTCATCCTAGTGTTTACCAAGTGCTCAAACATGTTTTAAATGCTTAATTTGCTCAATTTGTTCCAAATATATAGGTGTATATATATTGTACAGCTACTATATATAATTTGGAACACGTTGAACCTTCTAGCTGATGAATATTAGTAGATGGTGAACAGCGTATTTCCAAACAATTGGAGACTCCTATAAAGATTCTCCTAATCTTATTCTAAAGACCCAGGTTTTTCCTTGTTTTCTTGTATATATATTTGCTCCTGTCTCACCACAAACCAGCCCTATATTAAAATCCTGCATTTCCAATAGAACATTTCAGTTCCTTCCACGTGCAATATAGAAATTACCTTCAGATATCAAGCAGCTATGTAAAACACTAAACAAAAAGGAAATTTGAAATATCATCAATTACATTGCTGAGTGTTTCTTTTAACCTCTAATGTTCATTTAGTTTGGCTTTAAAGCTAATTGTCCACAGCCATTAATTTTATAGTGATTAGTGCTGCTTTTCTGTAAAGTTAAAGCCTATGATACAATAGATTTTAATAAGTTCAAGGTAATAGTACCATTAGAACTCCTCAGTAATTTCCCATGTACCCCACACAGAGCCATCATTCCCATGTTGACCATTAGTCTCCATCTCCCTCTTGCTCTAACAGCAATAACAGCCTCTCTTTCCTACAATCTTTCTTTTTTTTGCAACTCCATCTTAGGCACCAACAATTGACATCCGGCCTCGATCAGCTACTATTCAAATGAACAATGCTACACACCTCCAAGAACGAGATGAAGAATATGGGTATGAGTGTCTTGATGGCAAGGACTGTGCCAGTTTTTTTTGCTGCTTTGAGGATTGTCGAACAGGAGCATGGAGGCATGGAAGAATACACATCCGCATTGCCAAAATGGACTCCTACGCCCGCATCTTCTTCCCGACTGCCTTCTGTTTGTTTAACCTAGTGTATTGGGTATCCTATCTTTACCTTTAAAAGTAGAAGGAAATCAGTGATCTCAGCCTTACTCACTGAGTTTCTTAGAGAGATGGTTTCCTAACTCCACTTGAAGTATTTACGACGCGCTTTATAGTGGTCTCAATTCTTTAGTGCCATAACCCAGTAAGTATCAATCATGCCACTCGTCAAAAAAAATTGCCATTAGGTTATTGTGAATTAAATGTCCATTTAACATGCCAAAATAATTTGAAGTAAAAATCATATAAACAAGTAATATACAGCTATACCTGCTGGAACAAAGAGAAATGGAGCAGAAAGGGCAAGGAGAGCGTGGCAACATCACTTAATAGTTGGTACTGCTATTTCAAACAGGAGGAAGAAAGAAGAATTCCCAGGTAAAGTGCTGTGCAGTTTGTTAACATTGGCTATAATTATGCTATAGCTTTACTCTCTGTGAGATTTTCTTTTTGTAAGAGTCATCTCTCACTTTGAATAGGTATTATTAAAATAGGAAAGTTAACTTCCGCTCCCACCAGGATAAAAATAGACCTTTCCCTCTGCCATCCCTTTAAGAGCACATGTACAATGCTGTAAATAATTCAATACCTTGTAGTATATAAAGTTTAGTGCATGCATCTTTTGGGGGCCAAAATAAATGAAACAAAGGTACTATAAAATTTTGTCTTTTATTTTGTGTCTCTGGATGTGCTATTGTAACTGAAATGTGGACAATTTTATTTTTGTCTCCTTGAAAAAATATCCCTTCCCTCATGCATGGAAGATCCAAGCAGACAGCACTTTCACGTAAGACATTAGAGAAGCCTTAAGGATTCAGATAAATAACATGTAGACAAACCTGTATGGCCAATATAATAGCTCATGAAGTATACTGTATATGTCTGCTGCAGTTGTAGCCTTCATTTTCCATTGATAATGTTGCTATATTTCAGCTGAATTTCCACTAATTATACATTGCAAGATCAGCTTCTGAATTTAATTCATGTTCTTCTATTGTTCTTTCCCCATCTTGAGCTCTACTGTTTTTCCTTACGCAAGTATTTGTGTTTCTTTTTATTTTATTTTTATTATTATTCTTTAATCTAGTCCAGGAAATAGCTTTTATTCTAGACATTATTTTTACATAAATGCTTCAAGTTCATTTTGAAACATTAGATTTTGAATCATATATACATATACAATTCTCTGCCCATTCATGTCCTTGATCAGCAATAGCTCTTGTCAGTGCTGCTTTTCACTTGGTAAGTACCTTTGCTAAACCAAACCTTTACCATGGCTAGCACACAGTTTATAGATAGCCTTGAAAATAAAAGGGAACAAAGGGTGTCTTGGCTACTAAATCACATGTATGCTGTTTATCTGTAGTTAAAACCTTCAACCCACCTGGGTGAATCTTGAAAACCATTTATCCACTGGTTTTTAGAACCTGTATGATGCTCAATTATGCAACCTTAAGCACATGTAAATATGACTGATCTTTTTTTTTTTTTTAGTTTTCAAAGGTGTAAAATGTCACCTCCAGGAAAGTGGGCTTGCAAGTTGAAAAGGGAGATATATAACTTATTATGACAGAATTATCAATAGCTAAATTGGAGGGAAAGAAAAGTTTTCCAATGTTTGTACAGTTTTGGAAATAAAAATGTATAAAAAAAGGAATAACTCTTGAACATCATTCACTCCTTGTCCAATGTATTTGAAAACATTTTAATAAAGGAATTGCACACACCTGTGGACTTTTTCAATAAAACTGCTGCACTCAACTCCAGTGGTCTTGTGATCAGTCTGTTAAAAGCATGCTTCAAGGACTAGACTGCTTGATTAATTTAAGTCATCAGCTGCCTGAAGACAAGTGATTATCAACCTCATAACACTCTGCATTGCTTCATTTGTAGTCAAATGGCTCACCCACATAGCTTTCAAGGATGGAGACTAAATCTTTAAAACCATTTTGAAGATTATCTTATTCTTTAAAGAAAGAAATTTGGAAAATCGCTGAATTGGAAGTATCCAAATGAAGAGAGAGAACTTTCTTTTATCTGCATAAAGTTGAAAGTCTCCACTCTCTGAATGTCAATCATCTTTCACAAAGAAATGTAGATTGCCTTTTTTTTTTTTCCTTTCCAGTGGCCAGTGGTTTAATAGCTTTCTGTTTGTTCCTTGCAGTTACTAAGAGTGCTTGATGTCCTATATTAAAGGTTTCGGTTTTTATCTGGATCCTTATCTGGATCTTTTCCCTGCTAACAAACAGGTTTTATACAGATCACTGAGTCTCAGTCCCAAGCATCCCTTTAAGTGCCTTAGTTCAAGTGCATTTCAGTTAACAGATTTCAATTTTTTTGGTCAAGTTTTGTGAAATTAAGGATTCTGCAAAACTAACTACTTCACCCTAGTTCAACCATCAGATTACACGTGCCTATAGAAAGCCAAAGATACTGAAAAACCAGATGTAATAATGAGGAACATATGATCAGCTCCTTCACTTGTGCAAGTTGACTTTCTCCTGTCAGCAAGGGAGAGTTTAAAGACTGATACACTCCTATCTCAAGAACCAAACCATATAAAATAGAAAAGCATGCCACCTGCAGTGAAGGGGTTGAGTGAACTTTTCTCACCATATATCACTGCACAAAATAATGGAAAGAAACCCTTAATCAGTCATTACCCAACACCTCAGCTGCTGCCACACTTATTTAGGTGATTTGTCTTATGCTCCCGGGGAAAATGGATGACATTCGACAGGACAGTTCATGAAGAAACATGTAATTCCTAGTGAGAAAATGACACCAAAGCACAATGCAGTGCTAACTAAACAAAAAGCATAGAATTCCTCTGACTGGAGATTACATTAGCTATTCAGCCTAGATTCAAAAATGACCTTGGTATGGTAAAGCCAGATTGCCCCCACAGCAAACAAACGAGCAAGAGAAATAGAATTCAGGTACAATGAGAGTTAGTACTCAGAAAAAAACCTGCTCGGAAACCTACCTATATAGATTTGTTCACATATACATATATTATACCAAATATTATATTATGTATTATATTATTATACATGATAAAGTTATTAACTCTCCCAGTTGCATTCTGGAGGAGAAACTTGCTCTTGATGCAACAGACTTGATAAAATGTTTTCAAGCTCATCACGTTGCAGACAGCTATTACTGCTTTGGGATATGTGTAAGGATGTTCAGATGGTCATGAAGAGTTTTGTCAAGTATACACTAGTGGCACAATTATTTACTTGCTATTTCTGTTCCATGAGTGTGTAAATATCCTGACCGAAACAAGGCATTGTTTCACTAGGGATTATGTCATATATACATATCTAAAGAGAATACCCTCAAACATCTACACATCTTTATACTATGTGCATCAGTTTTAATGACACTGCCATAGAAGTAAATACTGGCATATATTTGAGGTCCAAATATTTAGAACTCCTTCCTCCCATGCCCTCAAAGCCCTGCAGTTTAAATACATGGATAGAAAAAGAAAAATAAAATTTATGAAATACTCAAGCAAATTAATAATGTGAGAAATGTAACAAGAAAGCTATGCTAAAAGCAGAGATTTTAGTAAATAGATTTATTTAACATGGAAGCAAAAAAATGAATTGGAAAAAAATTATTTTTACATTATCTTACCACAAAATTTTGGTTTCATAGGATAATGGTAAAGGCAAGCTGTAGACTGAGATTTGAAAGAGGATAAGCAAGGAATTTTTTTCAGGTTTGCTGAAGTGTTGCTCATGCTACAGAGGAAAGGCAAGACTAAATAAGGAAGTCGTGGTGAAAGAAGCTGGTAGTTGAGGAATGAAACTAAGGTATGACTATGACACAGAGGCTGAAGTCAATATTGAGCTGATCTGTTCTATCCAGCCTGCAGCTGAGAAATGAATTAGAGAAGCAAACAGAAGTATTTGCTGAATTACTTAAGAATTATGTATGTTTATGGACTAAAGAGGCAGCCTAAAGCACACAAGCTAACAAGAGGAACTCAGAGGCTCTACGATTCATAGAAAGTATAATAATTGTCAAAGCCAGAATAATGAAGGTTGCAGTTCTCTGAACCTATTGGACCATGTTCAGGGTTCATCTGCATGGATGGAGAACAAGATTTTGGTGATGCTGTGAAAGACAGTTAATGTTATTCAGAAATGAATAGCAAGGTCCAAGATAAGGACTGAGTGAAAAACAAAGCCTGTCCATGGGCTTCTACAGCAGGAGGGATAAAGTCTCTTATTTTAAGCTAAGGATTCCAAGGCAGAATCCAGTTGTAAGTATGAACACAAGAATAAAATTGAAAATATACAAGAGCCCTCTAAATGAAACTTAATTACAGCCCAGGGGAAAAAGTGACATTTCAATATGTATTATCTTTCAAATAAAATTTCAGTTGCTTTGCAAAGAGAATTTAATTAAATCTTAAATCTTTCTTCACAGGTAAATCAGTTTATTATACCCATGAGAGATCTATTGTTCCATTTATAAAAATTACAAGCCAATGCACTTTCTTTCCTTATTTAGAAGGTTCCTGTAGATGAAAAGATTTAGACTTCCTACTTAACATTCATAGAATCATAGAATGGTTTGCGTTGGAAGGAACATTAAAAATTTAGTTCCAACCCCACTATGATTGGCAAGGGACACCTTCCAGTAGACTTCTGGTTTGCTCAAAGCCCCATCCAACCTGGCCTTGAACTGTGGCTGTCTATTTGTTCTGCTCCCCTCTAGGTCCCAATAAACATTTGGACTATTGACCAAATACTGTGTCCAGTTCTGGAGCCCTCAATACAGAAAGGACATGGAGCTGATGGAGCAGGTCCAGAGGAGGCCACGAGAATGATCAGGGGCTGGAACACCTCTCCTATGAGGACAGGCTGAAGGAGCTGGGATTGTTCAGCCTGGAGAAGAGAAGGCTTCGGGGAGACATAATAGTGACTTTCCAGTGCCTAAAGAGAACTTACAAGAATGCTGGAGAGGGTCTATTTACAAAGGCCTGGAGTGAAAGGACAAGGGGCAATGGTTTTAAATTGGAGAAAAGTAGATTTAAACTGGATATTAGAAAGAAGTTCCTCACCATGAGGGTGGTGGAACACTGGAACAGGTTGCCCAGGGAGGTGGTTGAGGCCCCATCCCTGGAGGCATTCAAGGTAAGGCTTGACAGGGCTCTGGGCAACCTGATCTAGTTGGGGATGTCCCTGCCCACTGCAGGGGGGTTGGACTAGATGACCTTCAGAGGCCCCTTCCAACCCAAACCATTCTGTGTTTAAGGAGGGAAGCACTATGAATGTCACCTCTAGACAGCAGCAGCCCTTTTTGTCTCAAGTGATTTTTGTTTGGGGAGTTTTTTGCAGGCTGGGGATATAAAGTTACACGGCCTTAATCCTCCTCTTTTGAATCTAAAAAGCCCCCTTACCTCAATAACAAAATCTCACATGTCAGAACAACACACCCATAAACAGTGAAAATCCCAGACTTTAGTCTCTATGATCCCATAATGATTTCCTAATCATTGACTAACATTGTTACATAAAATCAAGATTTTTCTGTTTCAAGAAACAATAACTAAAACCAGAATCCTCCTCTAAGCAATCACACTCAGCTAATAACACAATTTTTACTTTGAATTAAGTTGTATATGAAGTCCTCTAAGAAATTCCTTTAGTGCCCATAGAACCCAAGAATGTGTTCTCTACAACTTATCTGGAAATTTTTATTCATATCCCCTGACTTTGCCATTTTAAGACTGAAATGCATAATTGGAGGCAATGATGAACAAAAAAATATTTTTCTGAAAGGTTTTTTTCAAAGGAGAATAACAACATGAAATGAATATAAATCCACTGGACAACAGGAGGCTGACTCAGTTCCTATACCTTCTAAGACATAATGACAAAAACATCAGGGAGACAGAGCAATTGCAGCAATTCTGGATAGCCGCAAAGAACTTGCCTCCTATATAGACTCCATAATCTTCAAGCAGAAAGAGTATAAATTGTTTCACACTGTCAAGCAAGTCTCTAGCCAAATTTTTTGATGATACTATTCTTGAGGGAAGTCATAAATGCAGTGGCAATTTGTTCAAGCCTCTTCTTGCTTGTCTTTTTCCATGCTTTTTGTTGTTTCTTTTCCTCCTGGGCCTATTTTACAGACTCTGGATGAAGTGAAAAGTCAGCTTGATAGATATTAAAATAGTAAGGGAGTTATATCAGATGCCTTTCAAGGAGCCATTTAAGCTTGCTTAAAGTGTAATTAAAAAAGAAACCCAACTTGTTAGTTTCATAAGTTGGTAAAAAATGTATGCTGAACTATCACAAATTCACTTTTGGATGAAGCTTTGTGCAATCTGGTTTAGTGGAAGGTGTCCCTGCCCATGGCAGGGGGGATTGGAATTAGATGATCTTTGAAGTCCCTTCCAATTCAAAGCATTCTATGATTCTGTGATTTACTGGTGCAGAAATCCTCACTTGAATGATACTCAGTCCAAAAGACTGAATATAGAATCACAAAGGTTGGAAAAGACCTCTAAGACCATCAAGTCCAACCATACCTATCACTAACATACCACTAAACCATGGCCCTAAGGAGAGCATCTAAATGTTTCTTAAACACCTCCAGGGACAGTGACTCTACCACCTCCCTGGGCAGCCTATTCCAAGACTTAACAGCCCTTTCAGTAAAGAAATTTCTCTTTATATCTAATCTAAACCTCCCCTGCTGCAACTTGAATCGATTTCCTCTCATTGACTCACTGTTAACCCTGGAGAAGAGACCTACCCCCAACTCACTCCAACCTCCTTTCAGGTGGTTATAAAGAGCCATGAGGTCACCCCATAGTCTCCTCTTCTTCAGACTAAACAACCCCAGTTCCCTCAGCTGCTCCTCATCAGACTTGTGCTCCACAACCCTCACTAGTCTCGTTGTCCTTCTCTGGACTGTGTGAGTTCTCGCACAGCTGTCCAATGCACAAACATTAAGCTAAAATAAAACAGGACATGTTACTTTTAGCTGAAAAGAAACCAATAAAAGTGTTTTAGAACACTGATACCTATTTTATATTCTACTGAAGTTTCCCTTGAAATAGCTACTCCTATCTGTGCCAAGTATGCCCTTAGTCTGGCTTTCCAGAGGCATTAGGCAGATGCACAACTGCATCCCTGAACTGGACTTACTGTGTAAGGTTTATCAGGCCTAAAATTCAGATTATTGCACACTTAACAGTAATGGTGTAAAAGACAGCATTTTTGAGATTACAACATCTAACTAGACAGAGGAATGCTATCCTTACAGTGAAGAGGAAAATAAAGGGAAGATACTGGCAATGTGAAGCCTAAACCGACACCTGTACAAAGTTTATATCAAAAGATGTAAACTGAACTAGAATCCTTTGAGACCTAATCTATGCCTTAATCACAAATCTGTCCTTTCTGTGCCATAAAATGAAAAATCTCTCCACCTGCCTGTCAGCTAGTGACAGCATTGTAAGAGGATTAAAGATGAAAGGTTTTACAGAGGTTTTTAAACTGCAGATCTTACACATTCTTTGCTTTCTATCTCATGAAGATTTTATATTTGTTCTCACTTTGTATTTCAGTTTTCCTAATCTAAAATGAAAGTCATTGAGACTGAAATATGTTTTGCTCTTTATGCACCAAAAACACAGCAAAGAAAGCTGTCAGTGAAGATCAAACTGTGAAAACAACAAACTGCTTAGAGAGAGCAAAGAGAAGGTGTGAAGGATTCTTGCATAAGAAATAGAAATAATTAAAAAGAGCAAAAAAGAGTATGCAACCAAGCAGACGAGGAAACCAGCCTCTTATGTAAAAATGGAAGTTTTCAGTTTAATTAAAAATATGTGAAAAATCTTGTTATCCTTCACAAAGGAGTAGTTAATATTTTCTGCAAAGGCTCCTAAGTAAATGAAAGTTTTTTAGCAGATTCTGCAGCCCTTGTAATTTTTCCTGGGACTATCCATCTAGTAAAGCATGACAGTGTAAGCCCTAAAACTATTCACAATGATATCAATTAGATAGTGTAAGTTCATTTCCCTTTTTTTGGTATCTAAAAGTCTTACCGAGCTCTAATAAAGTTCATAGGAGGAGGGAAGAGGAGAAAACCTAAGTTCACTGTGGATAAAATCCCATTAGGATACCCCATGTCTGAATGGGCAAACCTTAAAGGCAATGTCATACAGAGCCTCGTACCTCAACTAATGCACTCAAAACTCATACATGCTCCTATGTATGTTAGGCCACAACAGTAGTCTGTACCAGCACATGGAAACCCAAGAGTTTCCACTTCCACCACAAGTTATGCTCTCATCAGACCTGCTGAGTGTACTTCAATCCCACACGTACTTTAGGTCAGAATGGAATCATATTAAGTCTCACTAATAGTAGAACAGATCCGGTTATATCATATGTCCACCAACCGAAATCCCTGATCCATTTTCTATTCAAAACCACCATGAAGCTTGGAAGATGCAGTGGAACATTAGCAGTTGTGTATTGTGGCCACACAGTATAAAAGGTGAGCTGTCTCAAGCCAACATTTTCTGCTTGTCTACAGTGATTTAAATTGTTTGGTTTCCAAGCTGTAGGTCTTGCTGGTTGCTTCTCCACTTTCCAGTACAGGTGTTAAAAAACCCTAGGAGTGTTGAGAGATTGTAAGACCATCTGTTTTGATTTTTCTGGATCCCGTGGCTCTATTTTCCTAACATATCATAGCTGTTATCTAAGATTAGATGCAAAGTTTACTCCACTGGTATTTGGAAAAGATGTTGCACCATGGTATTGATTTGTTTGGGGTGACAACCTCCTGTACCTGGGAGGAAACCACATTTTACCACTGTCTCAAATAATGTTTCTTCTTGCAGAAATATGAAGCATCCTTGACAAAGTTCCAAGACCACAAGATCATACTGTGGTTTTGTTTCACATCTTTCTCTCTCTTTATGCTTCTGCAACAAACTGAAGCTTTGACATTAGTTTCTAACGCTGCAGACACATTTTCAGTTTTCTTTTCAATAAAATTTCAGCAGGTCATAACCATTGCTCCACTGTATTGTAATTTAGCAGTGCTAAATATAAACCAATCTGATTCTACCTGCCTTTCTACTCCAAGGTCTCTGGCTGAAGTAGTATCCTGAATCAACACCCTGCACACAGAGCACTCTAACAGTCTAGGACATCTTAAGTTTATCATGGGCTAATTTGAATCATATTACAAGACCATATATATCCAAAAGTTCTTAGCATAGACAGCAATCTGATCTTTTATTAGGAACATAGAAATTTGCAAACCTTTTTCTAACTCTCCAGTTTGGAGGATTAGTGGATTGCTCTTTATCTGCTTCTCCTTTTTGAGCCTCCAGCTCTGGTAGCCATTAGGAGTCTAAACTTGTGAATCATTTAAACACATACATCCCCAAGGAAAAATATTACTACAAATATAACTAACAGATTTTTCAGATTATAACTGGATACCATATGATTATAACCGTATTCTCCTCAATTTCTACAACAGACAAAACATTCTGCTGACACAAGACATGCCTCAAAAGTATCTCTGTTGGTCCCAACTTGAAGGCTCTTTTTCACTACAAAATAGAATAGAACAGGTCTAGCTGAATCGCACAGTCTGACTCTTGGGCTTCTGAAATATAATGGAGATACATGATAAGTGCTGCTGCAGGCAAGTTGGTTTTATTCAAATTAGCAGTGAGACTAAAGCACCACTACTGTTAGAAAAAGTAGGACTCGAAAGCATAAGACAATTAACCTTTCATTCCAAAGAACTAGCCCTTCATACCAGGGATCATGAAAGTTGGTCTTATAGAAATTAGCACTGCTACCATCTGCTCTGAAGATGAACAAACTTCACAGTCCTCACCTTTTGGGAGCAAAAAGTTCAGATATATACGGACAAGTGTTTTTCAGAAAGCTCTTCACTCTGGTTGTAGTCCAGGAAAGCAGTCCTTTGTAATTAACTGTCTACAAATCCATTAAAAAGACTGAAAATCACAAGTTACTGGGCTGTCAGTGACCTAGCAAGGGCAGGAGAGCATTGACAGGTCTGCTAGTGCTTTGCATCCAAATCACACTACAAAATCATAGAATAACAGAATCATTATGGTTGGAAAAGGCCTTTGAGATCATCAAGTCCAACTGTCCACCCACACTACCATGCCCACCATTAAACCATGTCCCCAAAAATGGGATGTAGTCAGAAAGACAAGTCACTCTAGGTTTTTTTGGAGACAAAATTGCAGATGACAGCCTATGAAAACTATGTTTAAGCTAGATAATTTTGTCTTATTTTTCATTGGTTCTGAGCCCCATAACTTCTACTGCCTTGAGATTTGAAACTCAGGTCACTAAAAGTGACCAAAAGATGTGTTGGGCCAGGTGTGCAGCAAGATTTAAGTATTAAAAATTATTAGTGATGCAGGATAGAACAAAGGGACCTGCTGGAAAAAATTATCACTAGTAAGCAGTGGCAACAAAAATAAATCTAAAATATTTCTGAAAATTTGCCTGAAATACTTTTGTAATAGAACGGATATGAATCAAAAACTACTGGGTAAAAAAAAAAATAGGATATCATTTTGAGAGGAGAAAGTAATGAAGCAAGGAGAACATTTAAAGAAAAAAGTTTTCAAATCCTAGAATATGAAGCTTGAATTATATTGCCTTAATTGATCAAACACAATTGTCTTACACATACTTGCAAACACACTAGAAATTATACAACATTGCTGGCAAGAGCAAGGCTTGGAGATATAAATGGAAGTTCAGCAAAATGTACTGGATTAAAGACACAGTTTTCCTTTTTGATTCTCTACAGTCAGAACTACTGCACATAACACAGCAAGTCAGATTTCTAGCATGTTTTGCAAGTTCTCTTTTTATCTATTTTCCCAGAACTAGCACAAACAAATGAAAGTTTTAAAAGCAAGTCCTCTGGAGTATCTATTGTTTAATTTTGAGGTGGAATGCACATTTAGATCTCTCCCTCATTGAATTGCTACTGTTTGAGTAATTTCAATTCAAGCATCGCTTCTTAGTTCCATTTTCACACAGAAAAATACTGTGGTATGACCCCAAAATTATACTAAATTCAACTCCTTGACAAATCTCTGATGACTTTACTAGAGCTACTTTCCCAAAAAGTGTAGTTTGCTGCTCCTGGACCTCCTCCTACCAGTTTCCTTGCCCACTTATATCTGCTCTGTTCTTGAAGTTTTCTAAGAAAACAATAAATAAGAAAAAGACTCCAGCTTCCAAACTCCAAGCCTACATCCTTTACTACTTTTCCCAACACATGAAAAGATTTTATTCTCTTGAAGGTGACAAGCTATACCAGCCAGTCTAATTCTCAAAAGATACTTTCAAAGAGATTCATTAAAAACAGAAATAAATAAAGTGGCAGCTGTGTAGGAGGAATAGTTGACAGAAAATACCAATTCTGAAACCCCTCTAAAAGAAAGCATTCAGTTAAGCAGTAGCTGAACTCTAGAAAGAGGTGTCCATTCTCAAACATTATACATTTTTTGGACATTATCCATTAGACTTTCATTCCCTTCCATGTTTGCCAGTTTCTTGTTCCTCCGTGTGCCCAGACCTATTTTTCAAACCCCTTGTCAGGGATTTAGTTCCTTTGATGTGCCTGGCTTGTTTTCAGTCCAGACAACTCCACAGAAAGGCATTTTCCCAAGCTGTTGCACTTCATTATCATAAAAGACAGCTTTTTACTAGCCCACTCATATGTCTTCCCACACAGTGCCAAGATGACCATAGTTGGTACACTATATGGATAGATAGATGTAGCTGCCAATTTCAGAGCAGTTATGTTTGTACTAAAATTCACTTACTGGCAAGCAGACATGTCAAGAAAAAAAGCCTAAGAATCTTTACTCCTGCCATCTCATAAATATCACTATCCAACTGGGAGGAAGAGGGTCCTTGGCAATACTAATTGTCTCCTTTTAAACTATCTACCTCTTTATACAATATATAATATGTTCAGCTGCATGCATTTGAACTCTTTGAAGAAATATGTATTTTCATAACTTTTCCTGTTATCATTTGATATTAGATTACTTCTGCTGACAGATACCAAACATGCCTCCTTTAAGACACAGAGAATGCATTTCATTGTTATCATAATGAATAAAGCAAAGCAAAATAGAAGAATGCCTCAATGTCTTTCCCCTTATTTGGGCTGACCAGAACAACGACAACAAAATCAACACTTGAGTCACAACATAGCAAAAAGGGAATAGGTATTCCTTTAAGTTACACAATCTATTCTCCTGCCCCAAAGCAGGCTCAGCTATGCCTAGCTATGTATTTCCAAGAAATTTCTATCTCCTTTGTTCTTAAAGATTGGCAGCAAAGGAGAATCCAAAGACATTGTAATTCTATGCTTCTTTTTAGTCTTTAAAAAAAAACCCTCTCATCAAATCTGAAACTCCTGTTTTATATTTTCAGTTCATAATTCCTTTGTCATCTTAATCTTTAGCTTGAAAAAATTCCCTACCCTTTCTTTTAGTCACTTCTAATTGTAGTGATAACATTTTTAGGTTTGGTTTGTTTTATTTTCCTTGGGGTCTAAAATCTCTCCTAGATCTCTGCACTTGCTCAGTGTCTTCCCTGATGGACAGTAGCTGAATGTGGAAAGAAGATGAAAAAAAAGTTTGCTTTCCTAACAAGCAAGAGCAAATGGATGGCTTCTGTTTGCCTCCCTCCTCCTCAAGGCAACAGGCATGCTCACTGGTAGCATTGTGGCTGGCTGCCTCCCCTCCTACCTGGAAGAGCAATTCCTACAACTCTATCTAGTACCTAACAATGGCAAGAAAAAGTTGCTAACAGTCATGCAGCCTGATGTGGGGTTTGAAGTCCTATTGCAATTTCTAATTTGCTATTTGCTCTTTTCCTACTGAACAAGTATAGCTATCCAACATGTAGCTTGTAAATTCCTAATCATTTTCTTAGGAGCTCTTATGAAGTATATAGACAGTTATCTTTCCTCTTCTCATTCTCAAGCCACCTGTGATTTCCTTTACCAATTGAAATGTTCACTCCTATCCCTTAGCTTCTGAGTGGGTGAATCTCATTTCAAGTAGTTATCACAAGTGTTTCATGTTCAAAATATGTATGAGGTGTTAATAAACTAAGTAATGCAATGTGATCTTTTAAATTTCTGATTAGCTCCTTCATATAAATAACTAATACTGCTTAAAGTGAGAGCATTTTCATTGCTGTAAATTACATTTCAATTGCAAATGCATTTCTGTGGACTTTTGGCTTAGTATTTAAATTTAATGAGTATACATTAAGTTTCTTATCTTGATCATTACGGGAAAATAAATAGAAAAAGAAACAGAATCACAGAATATTCATGGTTGGAAAGGACCTCTCAGATCACCAAGTCCAACCAAAAAAACCCACAACTATGCCTGCCACTAGAGCATGTCCTGGAGCACCACATCTACACATTTCTTAAACACCTCCAGGGATGGTGACTCAACCACCTCCCTGGGAAGGCTGTTCCAGTGCCTCACCAATCTTTCTCTAAAGAATTTCTTCCTACTATGCAATCTAAACACCCCCTGTTGCAACTTCAGACCATTCCCTCTAGTTCTGTCATTAGTTACTAAGGAGAAGAGGCCAACCCCCACCTCTCTACAAGCTCCTTTCAGGTAGTTGTAGGGGGCAATGAGGTCCCCCCTAAGCCTCCTCTTCTCCAAACTCAACATGCCCAGTTCCCTCAGCCTCTGCTCATACGACTTGTCCTCNAAGGCTGTTCCAGTGCCTCACCAATCTTTCTCTAAAGAATTTCTTCCTACTATGCAATCTAAACACCCCCTGTTGCAACTTCAGACCATTCCCTCTAGTTCTGTCATTAGTTACTAAGGAGAAGAGGCCAACCCCCACCTCTCTACAAGCTCCTTTCAGGTAGTTGTAGGGGGCAATGAGATCCCCCCTCAGC